>BSBK01008302.1:0-288867 GCA_027943335.1 Chamaecyparis obtusa | reverse complement strand
ATCAACATAAATAAGAAACATGAACTCAACACATAACACCAATGTGGTTATGAGGAAACCCAAATAGGTAAAAACCACAGTGGGAATTGACACCCATAAATAATCTATACTAGTGTTTTATGATCCTTGTTAGAAGATCCTTAACCTTGTTAGGAGTTTCTTTAAAATGTATTTAGTATAGTGACTTGGTCAAGGGTCGGACCCTGTTAGGAGTCTTTTACAATAACCCTATTAGGGGTGGGACACACTATCCTAGAGCTCACTGCTCAAGTGGTGAAGGCTACAACCTTCTGATCTCAAATACACACTATATTTGCTGGATGAACTAGCACTGTGACATTGCTTGTATGATCAGTTCTTTTTATGTGTTGATGCTTTGACCTATTGAAAATATCTAATACATATTATCAACTCTTCACACTCTTCTTCTCTTCTTATTTCAACTCTATATAGACTATCATGCTTCATTACAATGGCACATCTAATATTTATATGCGCATACAAAACAATTAACTAGGTCGGCCCTTTAACCGATTGCATACAATGCTTCCAATTGAATTGGATCAAGAGTGTTTAAAAAAAAACATAATTATATGTCTACAACCTAACTACAATAGGCACATAGCCCTTACACAACAATAATATAAGCACTAACTAAAATACCAATAGTCAGTTGCTTTCACTATTCTTCTCTGGCATTCACTATCTGCACAACTTAAACTCTCTGTATCTTCCTCATACTGAATCTTCTGATCATGCGCTATTAGACTCAGCATGAATATGGTCTTACCAAATTAATTTCTAGGGAAAATACCATAATTCTATCATATGCATGTGCATTGATGCTCTGACCTTCAAGTACTTTGTACATTGTCCAGTCTTCAACACTTAGCCAAAATCTTATCTTCTTATCATGAGCACTGACTCCAAAACATCATATGACTTTGTTGCCATAATGAAAACACTATATTAAGTCATATACACCAGTATAGTCAACTTTCCAACAATCTCCCCCTTTTTCATTGATGAAAACCAAGGAATATGGAAAAGTTACTAACTGTCCCTTAATACAAAAACACTTAATCATACTCTATCTTATATCTCCCATATGTCTTCTTGCTATAGATTTTCTTTACATAGTTATAGCTCCATATTATATACATAATCCCCCCTTTGACATTAATGAAAAGGTTGTTATGAAACTAAATCTGTACAAGTACTTACACTAAAAGTACATCTGGGTATGCAATCTATAAATTTTGGATCTCTTGCTTCCAAAATGCAATCAATGCATTGATTGTTTGGAGATGGGCGCATAAGGCATATTGTAGTTTCTCCATCTTCTCCAAGTCTGAACTAGGACCTTGATCATTAGTCACCATGGTGGCATCGATATCCTTGATATTCTGATTCAACACATCTAGGAAGGGCGCAAGAGCATTTCTAAGATGAGTCTACCTAGCCCTTATCTTTGACATTTCCTTTTCTACCTTCTCAATTTTGTCAATTTGTCCCTGATATATATTGTTACACATGTTTACATTAGTAGAGGGATCTTCTACTGACTTCCTCACTTTTTCAATCATGGCCTCTACTTCTTGAATCTTCTTGTAGTGATCGGCTATCAACTTATCTGGATTCATACAGTCAGCAATAATTTTCCTTCCTTTTGTTGCAAACTCTTTCAAAGTTGCTTGTCCAACTTTGAGTGAACTAAGGTCTAGTGAGAAGTTACTGACCAACTCATTTAGTCTTTTCTTCATATACTTCTCCTCTACAACTAATGATGCTGATTCTTCCAAGTTAGAGAAATTAACTCTTGAACTGTGAAAGAATTGCACTTACATCATCAACAGAGTGTACCTTGGACACTTTCTTATCTTCTAGTAACAAGTTGTTCAGGATATTTACTAATTCTACAAGGAGGGGACTCCTCATTACCTATTTCTCCTTGGCCTTCTTCATAGCTAAGACACCGAACTTGATCAGGTCTTCTTCTCCCCATGAATCCAAACTAGTTGTGTCAGGTGTCAAGCTTGACAACAATGATGTTGAGGGAGTGATAGGAGTGTTATCCATCACTTCTTTCTTTACTTTTCTTAGCATTTCAATAGATGGATTATCTATTGTTTCATTTCCTTTTTCCTCTTCTTTTTCTTTCTTCTCTTCCATCTTTTTCTTGCTCTTCTTTTTTTGTTTCCTTCTCTTCTTCTTTTTCATCTGTTATATCTTCAATGTGTACTTCTTCTTATGGCTTGGGTGAATTGTTACTGCGTAGGATTTAAGCTTCTTGTGTGCTCAAAAAAGCTTCCTCAAACTTATATGGTTCTCTATGTGTGGCCACCATGGCTATTTCTACATTGTCAATGATGATAGTGTTATCTTTAGTGACTCTATCATGGGCGCAGAATTTTCTACCTCTGTATGTGTTTCTACTACAGGCACTGAATCCTAAGGACCTGTCATTGATACATTTATGGTCTTTGACTCCTTGACTTCCTTAGGAGGCACTTGAGTTGTGTGCGCAGTAGATGGATACATGTGTCTATTTAAGAATACCTTCTCAAAGGCTTTCTCTATCTCTTTAGCTACTAACTCATAATTTTTATCCATGATATGCAGTGTTCTTGTCTTAGTCTGGAGGTGTGGTTTCACCAAATCTAATAATAGGGCTTTATCTTCAAGAGAACATACCAAGAGACTTTCATCTAGAATTTTCTCTCTTATTCTCAGATCTTCCTCATTTTCCTATCTCTTTAAGAATTCCAAAATATTCCATACATTGTCTAGAATCACTGGTTTTAGTTCTAGGAATGTCTTTTTAAACTTCAACATATGTTTGACAATCATTCCATGAATCTTTGATTTGTCAATCTCACTGTATTTCTCATAGAAATTTCCTACTTAATCAATTCTACCTTCATCAACAATCCTTGTACTTAACACACTGAGACTAGGTTTGAAAATTACTTATGGAGGTGCTTGAGTATTCTTCTTGCTTCTTGTTGCTTGCGAGGATGGATGACTAGTGTTGATCTCTTTCTTCCTCTTAGGCATTGCCTTATACTCAGGAGGAGTAGTAAGGTCAATTGTTTCTATGGGCGTAGGAGGGGTAACAACTATTTTACCCTTCTGATCATCTAATTTCTCAATTTTCACCTTCTTCATCTTAGGATCATTAGATTTTTTCTTTGTTGCAACTGCGCTCTCTATTTCCAAAGCAATCTTCTCTTTCCTTGCTTTGTCTAGGTCTGCTTGAGATACTCCATGAATTTTCAAAATCTCTGAGGTAACCTTGGCAAATTTTCTTTTTGTTGCTGTGTTGTTCAATACAACATCTACTTCTCTTGTTTTCTCTTCATAAGTCCCCCATCTAGGTTCATTGAGGTCCTTAGGTGCTGACAATAGAACTTGAGCATAAGCCTCTACAATAGGCTCTTCAACTTCATATCCTAGTGGATGAATCCACTTTGTTCTTGGTTCAACAACCTCCATGCATGTTGTATCCATTTCTACCATGAAACAAATACTATCCTTGTATTTTTCAACTATCTTTTTAGGTATCCTATACCTCATCTGCATTCTCACTCTAAATGTTTTCAACTCCAATTCCATGTAGTCCTTAAGGGTACTTTCTTTGGATGCCTTAAAAGATATCTACGGCATAGTGGGAATAGATTTGTCTAGATAAAAATAAAACACCTTTCAAATAATATGGAAGTACATATAGATTATTAAATACCCAAACTTGAATATCTTGGTCTTTTCATGCCCAATGGCTTTTATGTTGTCTATTAGCTATGCGTGCAAGATCTCACATAGATTATACTCTCCATTCTCTCTTACCAACCTTATTGCTACGAGAATGGTGGTCACTGACATAGTATTTAATTTGCTGGTGTGCTAGAACCTGTATCCCAGTATCATGGACATAAATTTGATGTCTTTCTCCTCTATAGGATCTATTGTCATTCCGCACCTATCACTTCTTGATTTTCAAGCCTATTCTACAAGTTTTCTGACATCCTTGCCCACTGGAAGAATGATTCCTTTCTTAGAGAGACATGTCATCTCATGAATTAGGTCACCTATGATCCTTATTGGAACTTCACCTATCTAGAATAGGTCATCATGAATCCTGCTAAGTAGAATCTTTATCCATTTGGACTCATAAAACTCATATGTAGTTGCATATTCAATTATCGGGTGGTTTTCAAGTTGTGCATACTCATCCATGAAGTTTTTATTAGGTATCATCATTGTTTCCTTGTGTGCTCTTATTCTATCCAAACCTACTAGCTCCTTCTTGCAATATATGTATGCCCTGATATCTTCCACATGCATAACACCCATGGGAGTGCAGGAGAATGCACCTTCTAGGTTGTCTAGTGTGGATTTGAATTGATGCCTCTTAAACACATATCTCTTCTTCTCCACCACATAAAATACAATGGGAGTAGCCATTACTCACTTGTATATCACTTTCCAAATGATCTCAAAGACTTATGAATCAACATGATGGATTAGGGCTTTTGAAACCGATCAAATGCACTTTCTAAACACTAGTGAATCAATCTGCAATCCTTCACACTCAAATGCTAGGGATCCTCTACTCTCTAATCACTCTGAATTTGAATGAAATGAGAGATCTAAAAGCCTCTATGTACTTTAAAGTAAGAATTTTGCCATTAATGCTTGGCACGTAAACTAGGTTGTCACTAATAATTTCCAGCTTTCATTGTATAATCAATCAGCTAGTGCGCTCTTGTACATAGGTTCTGCTAGTCTCCAAAAGGTTAAGTCCAAAGGCACATACTTTGAGGGTGAGTATATCAGCCATGTAGGGCTTTAGAGGTAAATTAGCTCCCCTTATGACCTTGAGGGCCATTCATCTAGATGTAGAGGGTGATTCCACTGTGGATGCATCCAATACATGTTCATCAACCTTATCCTTCTTCACCTCTAACCAATCATGCTGGCATCTTTTGAAGCTTTCACAAACTTGACTTCTCCTTCGGTATCCAATATTGATTCTTCTGGCTTTTTAGGGCTTTCCTGACTTTGCATCCTTGATCTACATAACTTTAAGATGTGTCCATCCTTGTTACATGACTGACAAATAATTGGAGGCCTTATACTCCTCAGCATATTGACATGGGTTACCATTTTACACTGTCTAGCTGAGTGACCATTATAGTTACATATTTGACATGTAATATTCTGAGAACTTCTTACATTTGGCTGATTTTGATTTCTCTAATTATTTTGAGTCTTTTTCTTCTGACTTGTTTTTAAATTCATAGCTCTATGACCAAATGTATTGCATGAATAGTAGTAACCATTGAAAGGTCTTACCTGTGTATAGTTCCTTGCTATATGTCTATGCTTGTTACATGCATAACAAGTTTGATCTGCTAGCTTGTGCTCATTCTTGGTTGGTTCAACATGATCTTTAGTCTGACTTCTAGTCTTGTTAGCATATGTGGTGTCTCCTGGTGCTTTCATTCTTGCTCACATGTTGTCAATCTGATCTTGTGCTTCATTGAATCCAATGCCACTGGTATCTCCTTTAAGCTTTCGAGCATACAGTTGAGATTCAATCAGATTCTTTCTTGTGTGTAATTTATCAATGTGATTCTTAGCCTCTTTCAATTAAGATTCCAAGCTTTCCTTATTGTGTCTTAGCTCCAAGATTTCCATGTTTTCTTGCCTTAATTATTCATTCAGTTGAAGGTTCTCTTTGATCTATTCATCATAGACTTCCTAATTGTTAGTTAGCTTATCATCCAATTATTCATTTAGTTCTTTTAGGGATGAATTTTCTTCATTCATCTTCTTGATCATTATCCCTAAATCACTGGTAGAGCATTCTTTCAAATCTTTTCTTAGCCTTTTGATAACTGCTTGAGTATCACTGACTTTTTCTCTTAGTTCTTCAATTTATTTTTTAGATCTGTCCAGGTCTTGAAGAGAAGCTTCAAGATTTCTTTTTAGATGTTTCATTTCTACTTTTTCCATGATCTCCTCAAGAGGTTAAACTTCTTTACTAAGGACCAAAGCTCTGATACCAATTGTTAGGAATGGGAACATTGAGAGGGGGGGTGAATCAGTGTTCACTTAATTTAATCTTTTTGCTTTACTTCTTAAACTTAACTTGAATGCTTAAGTACTGAAATGAACATCAACATAAATAAGAAACATGAACTCAACACATAACACCAATGTGGTTATGGGGAAACCCAAATAGGTAAAAACCCTGGTGGGAATTAACACCCACTAATAATTTGTACTAGTGTTTTATGATCCTTGTTAGAAGATCCTTAACCCTGTTAAGAGTTTCTTTACAATGTATTGAGTACAGTGACTTGGTCAAGGGTCAGACCCTGTTAGGAGTCTTTTACAATAACCCTATTAGGGGTGGGGACACACTATCCTAGATCTCACTTCTCAAGTGGTGAAGGATACAACCTTCTGATCTCAGATACACACTATATCTGCTGGATGAACTGGCACTATGACACTGCTTGTCTGATCAGTTCCTTTGATGCGCTCATGCTTTGACCTCTTGATAAGATTTAATAAATCTTATCAACTCTTCGCACACTTCTCTACTTATTTCAACTCTATATACACTACCATGCTTCATTACAACAATGCATCTAATATTTATATGCGCATACAAAACAATTAACTAGGTCGGCCCTTTAACTGATTACATACAACGCTTCCAATTGAATTGGCTCAAGTGTGTTTACAAAAAAACATAATTATATGTCTAAAACCTAATTACAATAGTCACATAGCCCTTACACAACAATAATATAACCGCTAACCAAAATACCAATAGTCACCTACTTGCATTGTTCTTCTCTGGCATCCAGTGTCTATGCAACTTAAACTCTTTGTATCTTCCTCATACTGAATCTTTTGATCATGTGCTCTTAGAATTAGCATGAATATTGTCTTACCAACTTAATTTCTAGGGAACATACCATAATTTTGTCATATGCATGTGTATTGATGCTTCAGGTACTCTGTACACTGTCCAATCTTCAACACTTAGCCAATTTTTGATCTTCTTATCATGAGTGCTGACTCCAAAACATCATATGACTTTGTTTCCATAATGACAACACTATATTAAGTCATATACACTAGTATAGTCAATTTTACAACAAGATATATACCTATATGTATACACATATTCATATACATATATATGTAAGAACATAATTATCAATACCTTAAAACTCTCATTCAGAAAAACTCCCTGTGGTATTGATTTTCAAAGAAAATCTGAATCTTGTATAATCTAAGTTATTGTTAGAAAACATAGAATCTTATATTATAAAAGACCTATGATCAAACTCCTAAATTATTAGAATGAAGTTTATACTTTTATCTCTATCTCATACAAAAGGAAAACATTGAGTTTTCTAGAATAAAAATTTAGTATTCTTGAAGAGCTTCATACTCCATTAATGGAGTCCTTATGAAACCCCTAAGCTATCTTGATGCCAACTACAAAAAAGAGAACTCAAACATACATTAGATTAAAAACCAAATTTAAACTTGCAAAGGAATCTATTTATAGAATCACTACAATATTGGACTTCAAACTTTATGTTTAAACCTTTTATTAACATTAATGCAAAAACATTATGGAATTGAATGATCATTAATGTTTTTGACTTTGGGGTCAAGTAGGAAACTTCTAAATTTATTACTAAGGGTTGCCAAGTTTGACCCTAGTAGATAAGATTTGATCCCTTCCTTTGAGTAGATAAACTTAAACTTTAAATAAATTAGCTTTATGACTTTATGTCAATTGTTTTGAGGATTTAATGAAATAATTAGATTAATGGATTAAAGTTATAGTAGCTTGTTTAAAATTCTTAAATTGCCCTTGATATTTAACTCACCCTAGGATTAATATGTTTAATCTAGGGATTGATTTAAAGATTCCATTATGACATCAATTTCTTAATATCTCTTATTTACTATATAGTTTCCCTTTATAATTTAATCATTTAATAAATGATTAAATATAAAGGTTGAGACTATAGTAAAATGAGAATAGTTGTATTGGGCTATTTTTAACATGACAAGCTAAGCATGAACCCTTGGGATATAAATTTTTGTTAGGTATGTCTTGCTTAGGTCTCTTTCTCCTTGACATGGATTTCAAGAAAGACATTTTAGGGCTCCTCTTTTTATTTGTGTTCTGACATCTTCTAGTAGTGTTGTCAGTCAACCAAAGGCAACTAAACCTTTTAGGATACCTTCCTGCCTTGCATTTCTATTTAGATAAACTGAGACAAAGAGGAAGGTTGACCAAACATGATGGTCATGATGCCCCTCTTAATTATGTTGCCAATTGTTTCTTTAACTTAGTTTGTATTATTTTCTAAACCTAGACCTATTGTTGTGCGTAGAGAAAGTTTTTGATTTTTGTATTTTTGTATTTTTCTCATGTTTTTGGGCATGATATTTTGGTATTAGAGAAAATTTTAGAACTTCGAGAGCCTAAACCACTACATCTAAACTGTTTGACTCATAATTTTGTAGGATGTTGCTAGTTACTCACCAGACTCATGCACATGGATGAGGTCGTAGGTGTTTCCCTTCTATTTGTGAGGTAGTTAGGCAGGAGGTAGAAGTTCTTGGAGGGAATCAGGATCCCCCTCCTGAACCACCTCCGGATCCAAACCAAGCCCTACTATTGGCATTTTAGAATCTATCCAGTATGATCCTTGATAGGATGCCCCCTGTAGCTCAGCAAGAATAGCATCAGGATGATGAATAACATAGAACAATAATCAGGGAATGGAGTAGGAGTCCTCCTTCGAGGTTTGCCAAGAGACAGGCAGAACATGATGTGGAGTCTATTCAAGGACTAGAACCTCCACCAGAGATAGTACCAAAGGTGGTTGAGAGGGCACCTTGGGACATAGGGGATCAGATTAGAGAATTTCTTCGACTTAATCCACCACCTTTTGGGGGATCTACCGAGGGTACAAAGGCCAAGTCTTGGCTTCCTACTTCGAGGTTTGCCAAGAGATAGGTAGAACATGATGTGGAGTCTATTCAAGGACTAGAACCTCTACTAGAGATAGTACCAAAGGTGGTTGAGAGGGCACCTTGGGACATAGGGTATCAGATTAGAGAATTTCTTTGACTTAATCCACCACCTTTTGGGGGATCTACCGAGGGTACAAAGGCCAAGTCTTGGCTTCTAAGCCTTGGGAGGTGCTTTGGATTGTGCCCTTATGGGAGTAATCTTAAAGCATGTATGTAAATTCATCTAATGAGAGGAACAACCTCCACATGGTGGATACAGGAAGAGTTCAAAGGCCAGATTGTCATAGACACCCTTACTTGGGAAACCTTCTTCGAAAGGTTTAGAGCCAAATATTTATCAGAATAGTTCAGGCAGTGTCGTATAGATGAATTTTATGATCTTTAGTAGCGAGGACTTTCAGTGGCTCAATATGAGAGAAAATTCCTCAAACTTCTCCCCTTTATGGAGTACATGAAGGATGAGAAGCTTTAGGTCAATCACTTTATCAAGGGATTGGACCACACCTTATACAACATGGTACACATGACTCCACCAAGAGACTTACACTACATAGTTGAGAGAGCTATCATAGCAGAGGATATTCAAAGGGGATCTCATGATAGATCTCAGAACTATAATACCACACCCCAGTTTTCCAGATATCAGAAACCCTCTTGAAAGGGTAATCATAGGAATTCATCTAGGAATTTTAAAACCCCACAATCTTAGCAACAATAGCCTCAAGAGAATCAGAAACATAAGACACCACAAGGACAATAGGGCTCTAAGTCCAAACAGTGGAATTCACAGGGTCCTAAAAAGGACTAGAGAAACTAGGCACCTTACACACCTCTTGCATGGACTCAATAGTCCTCAAAGGGTGGTTATGGTTGGTCCAACTAAATAGGAGGCTCTGAGTACTCTAGGCCTCAAGGAGTGCAGATTTAGACTCTAGGGCCATGTTACACTTGTGGTGCCATGGGGAACATTGCATGAGATTGTCCTTAGGGTGGTGGTGAGCAAGCAGCGATGTCAGAGCCTACAGTCGGAGATATGGGTAAGTCCCATAGAGTTTTTGCAATGGTTGATAACTACCACACAAAGCACCAGTCTATAGTTATCAAGGAAACATTTATGATTGAGGGTAGTAGTGTCTCTATCGTATTTGATTCAAGAGCCACTGACTCCTTTATTTCTCCATTGATAGTGGAGCATTGTAGGCTAGTGGAAACTAGATAGGATGATAGATGGGAGGTAGAGTTAGCCTCAGGTTCTAGATTAATGCTTTCCTCCTTGGTTAAATGATGTCAGATTTAGGTGGGAAGCATAACCACCATAGTGGATCTTCATATCACCCCTCTTGGATCTTATGATTTAGTACTTGGCATGGATTAGATTTATGCCTAGAGAGCCAAGTTGGACTATTGTCAGAAGAGGGTAGAATTTCTTAATGATGATGGCATTGCAAAAGTGACCACGGGGATTCAGAGGCCTATCTCCCTCTACATGATCTCTGCTATGTAGCTTAAGCAGTGTATACGAAAGGGGTGTTAGTTGTATGCTATCACCATTAGTGATAGAGAGGATGGGGAAGATGAAGAACCTTCATTGGATGACCACCTAATTCTATAGGAGTTTTTAGATGTCTTTCCATTAGTAATTTTTGGTATGCCTCCTCATAGGGAAGTTGACTTCTACATTGATCTAGTACCAAGAGCTGAACTAGTGTCTCAAGTGCCTTACAGGATGACCACCAATGAGCTTAATGAGTTCAAGATTCATCTTAAGAAGTTGTTGAAGAAAGGGCACATTCATCCTAGTGTATCTTCTTGGGGTGCACCTATGATCTTCATGAAGAAGAAGGATAGATCCCTTAGGTTGTGTATGAATTACTGCCAATTAAATAAAGTCACCACCAAGAATCGGTATCCACTTCCTAGGATCAATGACTTGTTTGATCAGCTCCAAGGTGCCCGAGTGTTCTCCAAGATAGATCTTAAATCTAGGTACCATCAAGTGAGGATTGTGGATAGTGATATTCACAAGACCATGTTTCATACTAGATATGGCCACTATGAGTTCACTGTGGTTCCATTTGGTCTTACGAATACTCTAGTTGTATTCATGAGCCTCATGAATGGAGTGTTTCATACCTTACTTGACAAATTTGTGATAGTATTCCTTGATGATATCTTGATTTATTCAAAGGATGAGAGAGAGCATGAAGAGAACTTAAGACAAGTATTGCAGTGTTTGAGAGATAATCAGTTGTTTGGCCTCTTGTCAAAGTGTGCATTTTTCAAGCCAGAGGTCAAGTACCTTGGGCATGTTATATCTGGGGATGGGATCTCAATGTATCCATCCAAGATTGAGGCTATTATGAATTGGCTAGGGCCTACTACTATGACCGAGGTTAGAAGTTTCATGGGACTAGCCAATTACTATAGATGGTTTGTTAAGGGGTTTTCTTGGGCAGCACACACTATCACCTCCCTTCAAAGAAGGGGAAAGAAGTTTGAATGGATGGAGAAGTGTGAGAGGGCCTTCCAAGAGCTCAAGAAGGCTCTCACTAGTGCACCTATCCTAGTAGTACCTGATCCTTTAGCAGACTTCATGGTTTGCACAAATGCATCTTTGGATGGACTAGGAGTACTCCTTATGCAAGATGGTCAAGCTATTGCCTATGAATCTAGGAAACTGAAGACTCACGAGCTCAACTACCCCACCCATGACCTTGAGCTTGCAGTAGTAGTGCATTCCTTAGTGTGATGGAGACACTTCCTCTTAGGACATCGATTTGAGCTTCATTCAGACCATCAGAGCTCGCAATATATATTCTCTCAGCCGACCCTTAATGCTAGGTAGAGAAGATGGATGGAGTTCTTATGTGAGTATGATTTTGATGTTCATTACATCAAGGGGAAGGAGAATTTTGTCATAGATGCCTTGAGTAGAAGATGACATGAACTATCTTCTATGTCATCAGGTACATATTTTGGAGACCGTATCCTTCATCACTTACATGAGGATGAGTTTTATACAGAGGTTTGTGAGTTGGTTTGATCTCAAAGACCCCTTGAGGGGAAGTACTCTGATTATTCCTTGGAGTCCGATGGACTCTTACATCATAAGGGATGCATGTATGTACCTTATACCAGAGGTTTGCATGAGTTTGTTATGATGGAGGCCCATATAGCCCCTTATGCAGTGTATCCTAGAGTTAAGAAGATGCATGCCGATTTGAGAGAGCTTTATTATTGGCCAGGCATGAGGTTGCAGATTGTTGAAATGGTAGCTAGGTGCCTTGAGTATCAGAGGGTAAAGGTAGAACACCACCATCTAGGTGGGCTTCTTCAATTGCATCATATACCCGAGTGGAAATGGGACACCATCTCTATGGATTTTATTGTTGGTCTTCCTATGTCATCTCACCACCATGATGCCATCATGGTAATAGTTGACAAGTTGACTAAAGTAGACCATTTCTCACCTGTGTGTACTACCTTCACCACACCAGCTATAGCACAAGTGTTCTTGTGAGATATAGTTAGACTTCATGGCATACCTCATAAGATAATCTCTAATAGAGATTCCCTTTTCACAACATCTTTTTGGAGAGAATTACAGACAACTATGGGCACTAGGCTCAATTTCAGTACAACTTATCATCTAGAGACAGATGGTCAGACCAAAAGGGTCAACCAGGTATTGGAAGACATGCTTCGTATGTATGTTATGGATCATCAAACCTAATGGGAGGAGTACCTTCACCTAGTCAAGTTTTCCTACAATAATGGGCATCATACATCATTGGGTATGCCTTTCTACTAGGCCCTTTATGGTAGGCCTTGTAGAACACCTTTGAGTTGGGATAGGATTGAGGATAGAATTTCCATGGGTCCAGAGTTAGTCAGGGAGATGGAGCAGTAGGTGACCCTGATTAGACAGTGTCTTAGAGAGGCATAGGATATACATAAGAAGTATACAGATGCAAAGAGGATCGATCGAGCATACTTGGTTGGAGATAGAGTCTTTTTGAGGGTGCATCCACATAAGAGTCCAATCTATTTTGGAAAGGGCTCTAAGCTTGCACCTTGGTTCATTGGACCTTTCGAGATCCTAGACAGGATAGGACTAGTAGCCTACCATCTAGCTTTTCCACCTAGCCTGTCACGCATCCATGATGTGTTCCATGTTTTAGTTTTGAGGAAGTATATATATGACGAGTCTCACATTATAGATTGGGATGCCTTGCAAGTTGAGTTAGATAGACAGTTGGAACTGGAGCCCATTCGTATCTTGGCCCGATGGACCCTAGCCCTTCAAGGCAAAGAGTTGGACCAGGTTAGGGTCCAGTGGGATTTCTATGATGAGGTAACAACCTCTTGGGAGGATGTAATGTAGATGAGTTCTCAGTATCCCTACCTCTTTGATGAACTCCAAGAGGACATTCATGCCTAGAGAGGGTGGATGTGAGGTTTACCTCAGCTATCTTAGTTTTCATTGATCATAATTACACTTTTCAGTTGATATTTTGGATTATGATACACTTGGAAATATGTTATTATTTCAGGGATCAGAGAATCCTATGTTATGTACATTTTGCATTTGGATTATGTTGATTTGAACACTTATTTTATGCTTATGGTTGATCATGATTTACTTATGTTAGGTTGTTGATTTCATAATGCAGTTTATTTAAATACATTAGATATGTATGAGGAAAATGAGTTTTTATGTTAAGTATTATGAACTTTGGGATCAAATGTTGATTTGATAATTATGAGAAGGATTATGTGGTTGTGTGTGTTAAATGAGTATGCAATTTATGTTATTATCTTGTTACATCATTGGACCTACTAATGTTTGCATTGAGTGTGCAAGAAATTAACCATGGTATTAAATATGGGGTATAAAGAGTGAAACTATGTTGTTAACTATTAAGCCAAGGTTCGGTCTAGAGAAGAGGCTTGAACCTCATTGTCTCATGGTTTTATTTGTGAAAGTAAATATTAATGTTGTATTTAATTAAGTTAATTGTTTTATGTTAGTCATGCTATGTGTGAATGGGTTGGAAATTATTTTGTGTCACTTGACACGTGGGTGCATGAGGTGTTGGCATGACTAACCTCTTTTCTAGGATAAGTATGACACCAACTAGAGGGTTAACCTTGTGGAGTCCCCAAGCTCACCTAGGGTATGGGAAACTTCTAGATGATTCAAGAAAGAGTGAACTCGGATTTGAACTTAAAGTGGAGTTTGAAAGGGTCTAGGAAGCTCCTAGGGGGTAGTTGGGACCAAAATTAGCTACCCTACTTGATGTACTTGGGATTGGGAGTTAATTTTTAGTCATAGGAAGGCCCTAGGCTCATAAATGAACCTCCTAAAGTACCTCCTTAGTCTTCATCCGAGTTTAAGAGTTTAGAAATTTTGGGCAACCTTCTTCTCAACTCCATTAAGTCTTCATATCTCATTTATGAGGGGAGGAAGATATTTGGAGGAGTAATGGAGAAGTTATCCTTGCATTTATGATAGGGTCAAGAGGTGGAGTTAGAGAGCCTATTAGAGGGAGTTTGAGGAGTCTTCCTAGGTTGATCACCCACTCTCTTTCTAAGAGACCTGCTAGTTGAAAAGGACTTGGAAAAAGGATAAAAGGAAAAAGCTCTTCTCAAAATTCATTGCTTTATCTTTGGAATAGGTTGGTGCTCATCTTTCCTTAGTAATTTATGCTATGTAGTAAGAAATGGTTGTTTTACTTGCATGAAGATCTTGAGTATTTGTGTCCTTATTTTACCACTTTTGGTGTGTTTTCTTATGGTAGAATTATTGTTGTTGTTTTCTTTGTTAAGGGAGTTACAAGGCACACTCACCCTTGGGAGGGAAGAGTAACCTTGTAGGGTGAAAGTACCTAAGTGATCCCCATTCTAGTGGAGAGTTTCCCCTTGTGAGGGAAGGATAAACATGGATGTCTTTCTCTCCATGATACCAAGTTTTTCCTATGGGCAATTAGGGGCTATAAGGAGTTTTTTAGGCATGAAGCCTTGGTTTTGTTGTGAAGATGGTTTTGGTAAGGATTTTGAAGTTGACCCTTGTGTGGCCTTCACCTCCTTTATTTTAACTTGGTTTCTCCTAATGGGCATGGTCCACTTTCAACCTTTGGTAAATGGTTTCTTGGAAACCTATGTGTTATCCTTGGTTTTGGGTATCTTAGGTGTTTTTCCTTACCACAAGTTATTTTGGATCTAGGTGTTGTTGTTATCCCTTTTTTCTCTTTGTTCCCCTAGCTCGGGGGTGACCATGTAATGGTCTAGGTTGGGAGGTGAGCTTCCATGGTTGTAAACAGGTTTATATGGAAGAATCTTGCTTGGAATCAAGGAGGCCATGGGAGCTTGATTGAAAAAAAAAAGAAAATTTCCCTAATTTTTTATCTTATGTTCATTTAGCCTTCTTGGCCTTGTTAAGTTTCAATATGTAAAGGAACTTGGTTCCTAGGAAAATTATGTAGAAGCCCTATTTTGTCATGTAAAGAGGTTTCATTTATATATATATATTTGTTGAAATTTCATTGATTTCTTGAGTTGTAAATTTATTTCCTAAAAATCATTATCTATATGAAAGATGTAACTAGTTAGTTCAATATTTACTTACTTCAAGTAAATCAAGTTAATAATGGACATTTTCTTATGTTAAATTTATGATCAAACTTTCTTTAAAGAAATTAGAATAGTTATGATAGAGTTAATTTTCATTATTACAACCTCAAAATAGGTCAAGAAAAGGAAGTTATTTAACTTAATTCTTTAATTAATTTTAGATCAATTTATCAAAAATTGTAAGGGTTAGGATTTAAATTAATTCTTAAGGCAAATTTAAATCTTGCAACTAAAATCTTAAGTTAGATTTATCCATTCAACTTTAAGGAAATCAATTTAGATCCTATTCAAAGGACTAAAAACAAGTTTAGAATAACTTACTATGAGTATGTGAAAAATATTAATTCCTTGGGTAATTAATATTAAAATAGGATAAATTTTTCTTTTAGAGGTTAGATAAATTAAAAGAAAAGAAAAATCAAAGTTATATTAATTTCCTTGTATAGTCTAAAAATCTATTCAATATTGACCCTACTAAGATTATGATTTATTTTCCCCTTTATATATATATATATATATATATAAACAAATATAACTCTATAAGTTATATATTTATATAAGTGAATTTATTTGCTCTAGAAAAATTCCTTCACTCCTAGTAGTATCTTATTATAAAAAAAAAAATTATGCTTATTATAATTGATATAATAAATTATATATATATATATATATATATATATAATTTATTATTAATAATGTTTTGTTACTATTCTCTAACTTTACATTTTAATTTAAGTTAGTTATAATAATTAAATTAAATTAAAGGAATTAATAATAAATAAATTTAACTAATAAAGAATACTTTAAACTAAAAAAACTCCAATACACATTTTAAATTTAAATAAATTTACAAAGTTTCAAAAAAAATATAATAATTAATTAAACAAATATGGGAGAGGGGAGCGGGGCTCGACCCGCTCCCCCCCCCCCCGAGCTCTCTTCATTGGGGGCACAACCCTTGGGGTTGTGTCCCTCAACGTATGGGGTCACGTAGGCCCAAGACCTACACGACCCTCTGCAGCATAAACCCCATGGCTTCGGCCATTTCTTTTCGTAGGGCTTTTGCTAATGCCTCATGCGCGTGCTTGTACCCCCCCTTCACTCACCTGTAAATTTTTTTTTTACATATATATATATATATATATATATATATATATATATATATATATATATATATATATAAACATAGAGCTTTAATTTATAAAAAAAACAAAGACTTCTAATCCAAAAAGATTAACAGATTCAAAACAAAAAAAGGGGGTTATTTGTTGGAAATTGCAATTGAAGCAATGTTGTATTGTCATTGATGTCAAACCTTAACTCGTAAGACTATTGCTATCTAAGAATGTACTATATCTCTTTAACTGTTGAGAAGGATTAGGGCAAGGTTGATAACATAGCACCTAAGGAGAAGTTGAGTTATCTTGATACTTCAATGGGTACTTGATTATGTGGCACAATGATAAGATAATGTATTGCTTATCTAAGTAAGAAGTAAGACTAAACAAGTAGGTTTAACCGAGTAAAAGTGAAGAAAGTTAGTTTAAGTCATGTGATGTTAGTGTCGACCAAGCCAGTATATGCCGAGTAAATTTAGTGGTTACCGAACATCAGTTAATTGCCGAGGAAGACAATATTAGCCGAGGAAATAGTTTTAGTGGTGACTGGGGTACCTAGTGAAGACCGAGGAGTTGAACATAGTATTGACCGATCATCCCTAATTTACATTTGAGGAAGAATTTAGATTCCTAGCTGACACAGTTGAATTCTTGGATTATGTAAATCATGTTGACTTTATTTATTGATCGTATGGAAGCATTGAATGCATTATAAACCATTTTATTGTGATTCCATAAAGCGATTTGAGATGTTTCTAGAAGGATGGATGGAGAACATAAAGTTGGAAGGATTTGATGAATCTGACCTAACCCTAAGATCTACGAAGGAGATTAAGTGGAAAAAGTTGGATCGACCTAATTGAGGAAGTATTAAGGAAACCTAAGCATGTTATTGAGAGAGAAGAGGATGCTAGAGTTATTGTTGATGTTATTGACTATATAAGAAAAAATGGTTGAAGGAGAAGGAGTTGTGATTGCTTGAAGGGATTTTCGAGCAAATCAGTGATGGAGATGGAAATGGATCACAATGAGTAAGCCAACATATGTGTATAGAATTGGATCTATTATTTGCAAAGTGAGTTGTATGTTTTTAGATCAAACACTGTTGTTTTTAGATCAAACACTGTTGTTACTTTCTAACCATTGTATCAATTTGAAATCCTTTAATCAAGGTTGACCTAACAGTCATATGTATAAATCCTTTGAACAAGGTTGCATTCTAATGGAATATATGTAAGTCCTATAACAAGGCATAGTTTTAACTAAGTGGTTGAAATCCTTTAACCATGTCACACTTGACAGCGTGTTTGTAACCTTTGATAGGGTTATCTTTTCACATAGCTCACTTTAGAAGAGTGAAAATATCAGTAACATGTTACAAAGTGGTTTTTCCCTAATTGGGTTTCCACTATAAATCCTAGTGTTAATGCTTGTGCGAATGTTTTGGTTTGAACATTTCTATGTTTTGCAAGTTAAATACTATTGGATAGTGGACTACATTGTTATATGTTTATTTTATGTATTCAGTAATGACTGAGTAGCTATTGGTTGTTAGATCTAATTTGTTGCAGAGTTTGAAAGTTTATTTTATACATCTGGACCTGAGAAAAATTGATTCACCCCCCCTCTCTATTGTTCTAAATCATATTAACAATTGGTATTAGAGCTATTGGTGCTTACAAAGAACAAGTTTAAAGGTACTTGAAGTAAATGATCAGGATGTATAAGAAGAAGGTACCAAAGCTAAATAATTAGAACTTCCCTACATGGCAGAGTCTGATAAAACTAGATCTAGCTGGTATTGGTGATTCAACAAATTATTACATTAAGCATGAGTAGGTTACACATGTTGTACCTCTGACTGCCGAGGAGATGAGAGCTAAACAAGAATAGAATCAAGCAATATTGGAGATTGCATTTGCCTTAAGCTATTTGAAATTTGAAGACATCAAAGACTACACTAATGCAAAGAAAATGTGGGACACTCTTTTAAACATCTATGGTGGCGACATAAATGTTCTAAGGGAAAAAGCTGAAAGTGTGAGAGGTAAATTTGATGAAATGAAAATGCAAGAAGGTGATAATATTGCTTAGTATTGTGGTAGAATAAAAGAAGTTGTAAATGCTATTAGAGGAGCTAATGGAACTATTGATGACAAGACTTTTATTGGAAAATTTTTGAGAACTTTGCATCCTATTTATGTCATCAAAATCTCAGCAATTCAAGAATCTAGATGTAACCCTAATAATACTCTTACTTTGGAAAGTCTTGTTGGTAAGTTTACTGCTTTTGAGCTTTCTAATTTTGATATCTTCACTATTGCTAATGTTGAATCTACATTCAAGTCACAAATGGTTTTGAGTAATTCAAAGAAAGAAAAAGAAAGATGCATCAGTGAGAGTGAAAGTGAAAGTGACACATCTGATGAAGAACTAGAGGATCTTGAAGCTCTTATGGCCAGAAGATTAAAAAGGGTAAAAGGAAAGTATAAAGGTAAACTCCCTATCATATGTTTCTCATGTAATAAAGTTGGTCATATAGCTGCAAGATGTCCTAATAGGGAAGACAAGGATGAGGAAAGAGATAGCAAGCAGAAAGACAAAAGAGAATACAAAGGTTACTGAAGGTACAAGGACTACAAAGGAAAATGTAAGAAATCTTACTATATTGTTGAAGAAGAAACTAACACTGATAGTGATGATTTTGAAATTGAAGTAGTCTATGTTGCTATGAAAGATGAATCTGATGAGGATGAGAAAAATGCACTGGTATCCTATGTGAACAAAAATGATAAGTGGATTATTGATAGTGGTTTCTCACACCACATGACTGGTGACAAAAGTAAGTTTGATTCCTTAGATCATTACAAAGGTAGAAGTGTTAAATTTGGTAATGATGCACCATGTCCTATTAGGGGTAAAGGATTGATTAAGCTGACTGATAAGATCACTTTTGAAAATGCTTATTGGGTTGAAGGTCTTAACTATAATATGCTAAGTGTTGCACGGCTTAATAGCACTGGCTACTGAGTGGAATTTCATCATAGGAAGGAAAAAATATTTGATGCCACTAGTGAACTGATTGGAAGTGGAGAATAGACAAGAGGTAATTTGTTCTATCTAGACCTATCTAAAGAGACATGTATGATTGCACAAATTGATGATATATGGTTATGGCATAAGTGGCTATGACATGCTAATTTTGATAATCTGGTAGAAATTAGTAAAAAGAAGAAAGTGAGAGGACTATCAAGATTGAAAAAACCTAAGAATATAATGTGCAAACAATGTCAGTTGGGTAAGATGACAAAGTCTAGTTTCAAGAGAAAGACTTTTACTTCTGAAAATGCTTTAGATTTGGTTCATACTGACCTTTGTGGACCTATGGGTTTATAAAGCTATTATGGTGCTAGATATTTTATTCTATTTGTTGATGATTACACTAGAATGATGATTGTAATGTTTCTAAAAGAAAAATCTGATGCTTTTCAAAATTTTAAGTGGTATTTGGCTAAGGTTGAAAAGGAGACAGGTAGGAACATGAAGTTTCTGAGATCTGATCAAGGTGGTAAATTCATATCCAATGAGCTCAATCTATTTTGCAATGATAGAGGAATCAAGAGACATATGTCTGCACCTAGAACACCTCCACAGAATGGTATAGTAGAGAGAAGGAATAGATCTATCATGGATTGTGCAAGAACACTTATGATTGAGAAGAATGTTGCATAAAAGTATTGGAGAGAAGCTATAAGTACAACTATTTATACCCTAAACTGACTATAGATCAAAAAAGGTACAAATATTACACCTTATGAGTTATGGCATGGGTATGCACCTAATGTAAAGTACTTTAGAATTTTCGAAAGCAAATGCTATATACTAAAAGAAAATAGGAATGGAAAGTTTGATGCTAAAATTGATGAGGGCATATTCCTAGGTTATTCCACAAAAAGAAAAGCTTACAAGTGTTTGAAATCTAACACTAAAAAAATTGTGGAAAGTGTAAATGTCAAAGTTGATGAGTATGCTGAGAAAAATGAATAGGCAAGCAAGAGAGAACCAAAAGATTACAGATCTTTTGTATATACAGAAGAAGGAGAGGCAAGTGAAAAACTTGCACCTGATGCAGAGTCTTAGGTAAGAAATGCTGAGCATCAAGGAAACAATGCCGAGTGATAAGAAGAACATGCCAAGTGATAGGAGGAAGCTACCGAGTATTAGGAAGAGGTTGTCAAGCATTCAAAAGCTAAATCTGACAATCTTTTTGGTGAACCTGAAGAGAAAGAAGAAAGGAGAGCATAACCTATTTTGGTACAATATGTAAGGAGACATCATAAGCCTAAACAAATCATTGGAGACAAAGAAACTAGAGTTCTAACTAGAAGCAAGTTAAGAGACCCTACATGTTTACTATGTGAATTCAAGCCTAAGAAAACAAGGGAGGCACTATAAAATGAAGACTGGATTCAAGCCATGAATGAGGAGATAGACCAAATAGAGAAGAATGATACCTGGACTCTGGTGCCGAGACCAGAAAAAAAAAATGTCATTGGAACAAAATGGTTGTTTAGAAATATGTTGAATGAACATGGACAAATCACAAGGAACAAAGCAAGGCTGGTATGCAAAGGATATGCACAAGAAGAAGGAATAGATTATGGGGAGACATTTTACCCTATAGAAATATTGGAAGGAGTAAGAACTTTACTTGCATATGCTGCCTACAAAGATTTCAAGGTATATCAAATGGATGTCAAGTCTACATTTTTAAATGGTATATTAGAAGAAGAAGTGTACATTGAACAACCTGAAGGATTTGTTGATCCAAACAAGAGACACATGGTTTGCAAAC
Organism: Chamaecyparis obtusa; assembly: GCA_027943335.1. Classification (NCBI taxonomy): domain Eukaryota; kingdom Viridiplantae; phylum Streptophyta; class Pinopsida; order Cupressales; family Cupressaceae; genus Chamaecyparis; species Chamaecyparis obtusa. The sequence continues at coordinate 267,180 of BSBK01008302.1, read as the reverse complement.
TAAATAAGGCATTGTATGGACTAAAGCAAGCCCCCAGAGCATGGTATGAGAGGTTGCACAACTACTTGATATAGATTGGATTCTCAAGGACAAACGACACCATCAATCTGTACATGAAAGATGAAGAAGGTAAAGGAATCTTGTTGGCTCAAATTTTTGTAGATGATATTATATTTGGTGGACAAGATGCCCTTTGTAAGAAATTTTCAAATGAAATGTAAACTGAATTTGAAATGAGTATGTTTGGGGAGATAAAATTCTTTGTTGGTTTACAAGTATATAGATGGAGAAAGGTATTTTCATTACCCAGTTTAAATATGTTCATGAGATACTGAAAACCTTTGGTATGGAGGATTCAAGGCCAATAAGTACTCCCATAGCTATTGGACAAAAATTTTCTAAAAATGATGATGTTGCTGAAGTAAACTAGACTTTGTATAGGTCGATGATTTGAAAACTATAGTATGTTGTTCACAGCCAACTAGATATTTCTCTAGTAGTTGGGATTGTGACAAGATTCTCTACCAATCCGAAGGAAACTCACATGATGGATGTCAAAATGATAATGAGATATTTGAAAGGGACAAAAAATTATGTATTGTACTACAAGAAGCATGAAATATTTGAACTGAGAGTGTATACTGATGTTGATTGGGTAGGAAATGTGGATGATAGAAAAAGTACTAGTGGTGGAGCTTTCTTTTTTAGACAGAGATTAGTTTCCTGGACAAGCAAGAAAAAAAATGTATTTCCCAATCTACAGCTGAAGCCAAGTATGTGGCTGTAGAAGTGAATTGTTCAAACTTGGTATGGATAAAGCAATTGTTGGTAGGCATGAAAGAAGATATCACTAAACCAGTTGTCCTCTACTATGACAACACAAGTGCTATCAACATATCAAAGAACCCAGTGATGCACACAAAGACCAAACACATCACCATCAAGTATCATTACTTGAGGGAATTGGTAGAAGATAAAGAGTTCAGAATGGAATATGTGAATTTAAAGGAACAACTAGCAGACATATTCACTTAAGCTTTACCTAAAGAAGCTCATGAATATCTGAGAGGATAATTAGGGGTTCTTCCCCTAACTGAGGCTGCCTAGTCAAGCTAGGAGCACTACATCAAATGTGATACAAAGAGTATCTAACAAATTGATGTAGAGAAAGGTCACACTTTAGGAGTAGCCTAGAGTTGTGAAAAGTACAACAAAGTTGATAATCAGTCATAAGAAAAGATGACAGAGGGAGAAATATTTTTACTAAACTGACAAGATGACATCTACATCTAAAGGATGTATGTTTTAGTTTCTTCTTTGGAATTATTGTCAAAGAGGGAGATGAATAAGATGAAAACACATGGTGAGATTTCATGGAAGATCAAGTAAGAGGGAGAAATTCAAAGGAAAGGAACAAGATGAGATCAAGTGGATGTTACTATGTGGATGGTCATGTAAGCAAGGCTAATTTATTCTAAATCAGAATGAAGCTAAGGAGATTATAAATATTTCTGATGTATAGATAAGTTTTGGATTGGTTGGTAATTCATGTATTATTCATATGGTGTTGCCATCAATGCCAAAGAGGGAGATTGTTGGAAACTGCAATTTGAAGCAATCGTTTTATTGTCATTGATGTCAAACCTTAATTGGTAAGACTGTTGCTATGTAATAAAGTACTATATCTATTTGATTGTTGAGAAGGATTAGGGAAAGGTTGATAGCAATAGCACCTAAGGAAATGTTGAGTTATCTTGATACTTCAATGGGTACTTGATTATGTGGCACAATGATAAGATAATGTATTTCTTATCTAAGTAAGAAGTAAGACTAAACAAGTAGGCTTAACTGAGAAAAAGTGAAGAAAGTTAGTTTAAGCCAAGTGATGTTAGTGTCAACCAAGAAAGTATATGCCGAGTAAATTTAGTGTTGATCGAACATCAGTTAATTGTCAAGGAAGAGAGTATTAGCTGAGGAAACAATTTTAGTGGTGACTAGGCTACCCAGTGAAGACCAAGGAGTTGAACACAATATTGACCAAGCATGAATAATTTACATTTGAGGAAGAATTCAGATTCCTAGCCAACATAGTTGAGTTCTTGGACTATGTAAATCATGTTGACTTTATTTATTGATCGTATGGAAGCATTTAATGTACTATAAACCATTTTATTATGATTCCATAACGAGATTTGAGATGTTTCTAGAAGGATGGATGAAGAACATAAAGTTGGAAGGATTTGATGAATCTGACCTAACCCTAAGATCTACAGAGGAGATTAAGTGGAAAAAGTTGGATTGACCTAATTGAGGAAGTATTAAGGAAACCTAAGCATTTTATTGAGAGAGAAGAGGATGCTAGAGTTATTATTGATGTTATTGACTGTATAAGAAGAAAAGGCTAAAGGAAAAGGAGTTGTGATTGCTAGAAGGGATTTCTGAGCAGATCAGTGATGGAGATGGAAATGGATCACAGTTAGTAAGCCATCATATGTGTATGGAATTGGATCTGTTATTTGTAAAGTGAGTTGTATGTTTTCAAATCAAACACTTATGTTACTTTATAACAATTGTATCAGTTTTAAATCCTTTAATCAAAGTTGACCTAACAGTCATATGTATAAATCCTTTGAACAAGGTTGCACTCTAATGGAATGTATGTAAGTCCTATAACAAGGCACACTTTTAATAGAGTGGTTGAAATCCTTTAATCGGGTCACACCTGACAGTGTGTTTGTAACCTTTGACAGGGTTGAATTTTCACAAAGCTCACTTCAAAAGAGTGAAAATATCAGTAACATGTTACAAAGTGGTTTTTCCCTAATTGGGTTTCCACTATAAATCTTGGTGTTAATTCTTGTGTGAATGTTTTGATTTGAACATTTCTATGTTTTGCAAGTTAAATACTATTGGATAGTGGACTGAACTATTATATGTTTATGTTATGTATTCAGTAATGACCGTGTAGTTGTTGGTTGTTAGATTTGATTTGTTAAAGAGTTTGAAAGTTTATTTTATACATCTAGACCTAAGAACAACAGATTCACCTCCCCTCTCTATTATTCTAAATCATATTAACATTATTATGATAGTAAATACTAATAAAATTAGAGAACATATGGTTAAAAGTTATAAGGGATTTAGAGTATGAACTTATCTATAAATATTGATCAATAGATATATACCTATATGTATACACATATTCATATAGATATATATGTAAGAACATAATTATCAATACCTTAAAACTCTCATTCAAAAAAACTCCCTGTGGTATTGATTTTCAAAGAAAATATGAATCTTGTATAATCTAAGTTATTGTTAGAAAGCATAGAATCTTATATTATAAAAGACCTATGATCAAACTCCTAAATTATTAGAATCAAGTTTATAGTTTTATCTCTATCTCATACAAAAGGAAACCATTGAGTTTCCTAGAATAAAAATTTAGTATTCTTGAAGAGCTTCATACTCCATTAATGGAGTCCTTATGAAACCCCTAAGCTATCTTGATGCCAACCTACAACAAAAGAGAACTCAAACATACATTAGATTAAAACCCAAATGTAAACTTGCAAAGGAATCTATTTATAGAATCTCTACAATAGTGGACTTCAAACTTTATGTTTAAACCTTTTATTAACATCAATGCAAAAACATTATGGAATTGAATGATCATTAATGTTTTTGATTTTGGGGCCAAGTAGGAAACTTCTAAATTTATTACTAAGGGTTGCCAAGTTTTACCCTAGTAGATAAGATTTGATCGCTTCCTTTGAGTAGATAAACTTACACTTTAAATAAATTAGCTTTATGACTTCATGTCAATTGTTTGGAGGATTTAATGAAATAATTAGATTAATGGAATAAATTTATAATAGCTTGTTTAAAATTCTTAAATTGCCCTTGATATTTAACTCACCCTAGGATTAATATGTTTAATCTAGGGATTGATTTAAAGATTCCATTATGATATCAATTTCTTAATATCTCTTATTTACTATATAATTTCCTTTTATAGTTTAATCATTTAATAAATGATTAAATATAAAGGTTGAGACTATAGTAAAATGAGAATAGTTGTATTGGGCTATTTTTAACATGACAAGATAAGCATGAACCCTTGGGCTATACCTTTTGGTCAGGTATGTCTTGCTGAGGTCTCTTTCTCCTTGGAATGGATTTTGAGGAAGACCTTTTAGGGCTCCTATTTTTCTTTGTGTTCCGACATCTTCTAGTAGTGTTGTCAATAAACCGAAGGCAACTACACCTTTTAGGATACCTTCCTTCCTTGCATTTTTCTTTAGATAAATTGAGATGAAGAGGGAGGTTGACCAAACATCACAGTCATGATGCCCCTCTAAATTATGTTGCCGATTGATTTGTTAACTCAGTTTGTATTATTTTCTAAACCTAGACCTATTGTTGTGCATAGAGAAAGTTTTTTATTATTGTATTTTGCTCATGTTTTGAGGCATGACAGACCCCTACTTTAGGGAAACAAAAACTAGTTCAGGCTAAGGCTGTACCAAGAAATATAAGGAAGAAGCCAAGAAGAAAACTAATTTTGGAGAAAGATGATGAGGAAATGGAATCTGATGAGGATATTAATAAGAAGGCATTACCTCAAAGGAAACAACTAACTATGGATGAGATATTCCACAAAATCACAAGAACTATCGGCTTAGTAGGCTTTAAGCAGATTAAATTTGAAAAATTGAGCATTGAAGATAAAGAGAGAGTAGAAAAAGCTATGCTTAAGATGGTCTATATATTTAAGATGACACCATTATAGTTGGGTAATCATATTCCTGATGAACTATACAAGAGGATAGCTCAAAAATGGGAGTATGCTTTGATGACCAAGAAGTAGATGATGGAGAGTACACTTTCTCAAGTCATGCCTAACTTATCCCCTAAATATATCAAGTAATATATGGAGAAGCATAGAAATAGATTCATACCCAAGCTTTGAGCATATTCAATATTACAACAGAAAGTTGAAGAGATTGTGCAATAGAACACAATATTATGGAAAATTATTTTTGGTCTTACAGTTGATAAGAGTGCACAACCGAGTGCAAGAACATCTAGTGGAGTAGAACTAGATAATAAGGAAGATATTGCTGAGTGACTGAATGAGGAGAAGGAAGTAGAAAATAAGGATGGAATAAGTGAATCATAGGATGTGATGACAATTGTTGACATCATTGATGACTCTCTAGTGAAAATAAATATATTGACCGAGGAAGAAATTTAGAAACATATACAAGCCGAGGCAGCCAAGGATAAATCTCTACTGAGCATAAATTTGGTATTACTACAAGTGCAAGATTATCCATGGATTGAGAGAACATCAACTATTGAGATTTCACCAGCAAGGCCACATATAGTCACAATTGATCAGCTAGTCTCCCAAAGTGCTAATGTTGAGAAACATGACAAGTTGGCAATCAAACCAAAGCCTATATCTACTAAGGAGACAAGAAATGAGAAAGTAGAATAGTCTACATTGGTAGTAGTGAGTCCTCATGTGGAGGAGAAGGAAAATTATAAGACAGAGAAAGAGAAATAGAAGGAAATGCAAGAGCCTAAGGAACAAGAGTCAATTAAATATTACATACACATACCGAGTGGAAACACACCTAGGAAGAAGTCATAAAAGAAGAAGGAGAAATCTTCTACCACACAGGTGACACTCGAAGAAGTTATAATGATTCCTAAGTGGGACACTGATAACTTGACCTATGAACAAATGTAAATCTTGCAAGATCTACTAAAGAAGAAGAGTGAATAGGAAGAGATGAGAAGGGAACATCAACAAAAGTAGGTACTACATCAAATCAAATGTATTTTCATAGATGCTTTTGAGATGAATGATGTAAATGAATCTGCACCTATTCTGGAGCAACCTATACACATTGTTAAGAAATTGATTGATGATGATAGAAAAGCTAATGATAAGTTGCTATAGTAGTTAGAAAGGATGTTTGAGACCAAGGTACTCAATAAGGTATCTTCTAACATTACAGTGAAATAGGTATAACTCTCTACCTTAATGACAAATTTAGAAGAAGTTGTACAAAATGCCCATTCTTTGTACAAGAAGTTATACAATTTGGAATAATTTACAAAGGCTAATCAAGATCTGATAGACAAACTAAAGCTAGATCTAAAGTCTACAGGTCACTCATTGAGCATGGATGCAAGTTCCAGCTCTATACATTTTACCAGTTTATTACATTCCTAGGGTAGATTAGCCAAGTTGGTGGCTAATGATGGTAAAATAAGGCTCGACTAATCTCTATACAAATAGTGTTGACACATCACCTCAAATTTGTGCAAAGGGATTCAGTCACGACAAAGGAATTAGTTTAGAAAGACCCTCATCTTTCAATTGTTGAGAGCCTAGTTGAGCTAGTTGCCAAGCTAGAAATAAAGTCTGAGGTTTTGGAGTCTGTAAGGTCCATTTGGGACAACACATTAGGGATGGTAATGCAGCTTCAAAAACCATTCTTGGACAAATATTTCAAAACCCCCACACCCGAAGAACTTCAAGTGACAAAAACAAGGGGGAAATAACATGACATGACATAATATTGGAAAGGGGAAACATATATGAATATGAAATATTAGATATATGTCAGATATCAAAAAATAAATATAGACACAATGGACAAATGGTATGACATAGTAGTTTTGCAAATGTATATATATTTGATTATATGTCAAATAAGGAGTCTTATGTATATAGGTTAAAAAAAAAATTAAAGATCGAGTCAAGTCTTAGGGGGAGTATTCTATAGAAGTTTTTTCTAAGTACCGAGTACTCATGTAATGTAATGTAAATGTCATGACAAAGTGTTTTTTCCACAAATGTCTGAGGGGGAGATTGTTGATCCCTAAGTTTTTTTGTCTACTAGTGTCTTACACTCTTACACTTAGTCATTTTATAGGAAATTTTGGTCAGTCATCACATCGACCGAGTCATCATATATAGGCTAAGTCATGTATATTATATATTTACCGATCAATAGTTACTTCCAAGCAAGACAGTGGTCACCGAGTATTTTAGTATTAACCAAGTCAGTTTATGTCAAGCTATGTAGAGATGTCAGTGTCGGGCACTAGGGTATGAAGAACAGTGAGTGTCGAGTGCCAGAGATATCAAATATTGAGGAAGCCAGATTTGACATATGTGTTTGTTATGGCACAAACACTTAGGTAAACCATTTTGTCCATGATGCAAGAGCATCCTAGGGTAGTTGGAAATCCTATATGTTAGAGTGTTTTTTTGTTACTTGGTTACAACTTTTCCTAAGGAGATCGATTATTAAAGAGTTTGATCATTGAAGAGAACTCAGTAAACTTCTGGCACTCGACAAAACTTGTGCTCGGTGATGCTTGCGGTGCTCAGTCGACATGCTTTCTCAGTGATTCCTAGATGGTCAGTTGTTTTACTAGTGCTTGATAGTTCTAGCTTACCGACTAGAGTTCTTGTGGATTTGGTTGGCCGACTTGATGTATTTAATGTTGGTAGCTTATGTTGTATTCTCCTATGTGGATCTAGAGGCCAACATGGATAATTAATTATTTGTAAGGCTATTTGAGAGCCGATTGTGGTTGCATTTGTTTTTTATAGAAGCCAATTGGGTTTTAGGATTTATTTCTTTCATCTAGCCGACTTGTGGTTGAAGAAATGTATTTAAGGAAGGTTTGGGTAGTTGTTTAAGAGTGAGATAGGGATTTAGAAAAAGGATAGTAATTAGATCCTATGAGATCTTGAAGATCAGATTGTTTGTTTGATATTTAAAATAGAAGAGCTAATGGTTTGCATACTTGGAGCCAAGGAGATTACTTGGTGGCTTGCGAGCTTAGTTTTAGATCTTCCTCAGTGTTTCTGCTAGTGGATGATGTGTTACAAAGCTGGACTAGCTAGATGATTGTATAATTAGTATTGTGGTTGAATGTATTTGGTCATAACCCAGAAGGCCTTACTGTCAAGCATGTTGAATGAAATTCCATTTGAACATTATCTTGTTTTTTTTCTCTTGTATTGTTCTTTCTAGTGTAGATTTGGACTATCCATTTTTGGCTTTCCCTGTTGCACTACGTCAGGTGATATTAGAGCTTGAAGTTCTTGAGTGTGTAAATAGATTACCAAGTTGAGGAAGTTTGCACCAGGACCTTGGGTTGGTGATTTTTTGCCATGGGTTTTTAAAGATATTTAAGATGCCATTGAGAATATTGGACCCTAGGGTGATTGCAAATCTCTTTGATGTTGTGGAAGAAAATATCTATGAGAAGGTCAGATCAAATGTCCGATCTAAGATGGAATTGATGAAGAATGACATGATTGTTGAGATCACGAGGGCTATTTTTGGTATGCCAAGGAATCTTAGTACTGAAGATAGCTATGAGGAAGCTACCGAAGAATTTGAAGTTGCTAGATCTAATGGAGATGATAGGACTGATCAGAGGGATAGATCTGGTGAAGACATAACTGGTCGGTTCCAGAGACTAGAGATTAGTTAAGTACTAGTTATTGAATGGAAGTTTCTAATTTCTCTGGTACTTTGAGATGTGAGGACTTGATTGATTGGATCAGTGAGTTGGAATACTTCTTTAAGCTTGAAGAAATTGAAGATCCTCTTAGAGTAAGATTGGTACAGACTAAGTTGAAAGAATATGCTGCTCTTTGGTGGAAAGTATTGCAGAAAGATAGAGAAGATGAAGGTGAAATGAAGATCAATCAGTGGAGGTTGATGGTGACTAAGTTGAAAGATAAGTTCATACCTTTTGACTATGAACTTGAGTTGTTTAAGAAATTGCAGAATTTGAAGCAAAAATATTTGACTATTGAAGACTATACTAAGGAGTTCTATAAGTTGACTATTCAGTCTAGACATAGAGAACTTGGTAAGGAAAAGATAGCTCAGTATGTGAATGGTTTAACATTCAATATTCAGGATGAGCTTGGTATGCTAAAGATTGATTTGGTTGAAGATTCTTATCAATATTCTCTAAAGGCAAAAGATAAGTTGAAGAGGAGACAACATGGTAATTCCCAAGGGAAGAAGAAACAAGATCACTTGGTGAAGGACAAATCAATTGTTGAAGATGAACTGAAACCTGTTGAGCTGAGGAAGAGAATAGGTAAGGTTTTCTTTAAGGGTACATATTATAATTATGGTGAAGAAGGACACCGATCATTTGAATGTTTGCATAAGAAGCTTGTAATAGGAGGAATGTTGTGGTGAATGAGAACATACTAAATGAACCTAATGTAGAGTCAGAAAACTTGCTGGTTCAAAGAACATTTCTTGGTACTAAGGTAGAACCTTGTCAAAAGAGTGATTTTTTCAGAACTCGGTGCAAGTCAAGAGGTAAAATTTGTGATGTGATTGTGGATATTGGTAGTACTGATAACCTTGTAGATGAGGAGATGGTTCAAAAACTTGGTTTGAAGAGAGTAAGACATCCTTATCCTTATAGGATTGGTTGGTTTCAAGATGTTCATGCTCTGGAAGTGAGGGAGAAATTTCTTGTTGATTTTTAATTTGGCCAGTATAAGGATCAAATGTTGTGTGATATTGTGGATATGATTAGTTGTCACATATTTCTTGGTAGACCTTGGAAGTATGATTACAGGGTTGTGCATGATTGTGTCAAGAATGTGTTTACTATTGAGAAGTGTGGCAGGAAGTTTTCCCTAATGCCTTTTCTAGATACAACACTTAGTAGGAGGAACCTAAGCTTTGGGAGCTGAGTTGAGTTAGGGGATCATGAAAGGATTGGAGATTAGTATAGAGAAAAAACTTGTGGATTGTCAAGGAAAGACTTGAAAAAGTAGAGGAAGTAGAAGTGGAAAAATTTGCAAGTTGAAGACTTGGAGGACATGTATGTGAAGAACCCATTTGGGGTTTATGTGTTGAATCTCGAAAGATGTTCTTCCAGCCATTGAGAACATCTTTTCACACCTAGGGTGTCTAATGAAGGAGCATCCTAGGGTAGTTGGAAATCCTATATGTTGGAGTGTTTCTATGTTACTTGGTTGTAACTTTGACCAAGGGGATCAGTTATTAAATATTTTAGTCATTGAAGGGAACTCGGTAAACTTTTGGCACTTGGTAGAACCTATTCTCAGTGATGCTTGTGGTGCTCGGTCAATGTTCTTTCTCAATGATGCCTAGCTAGCTCGATTGTTTTACTAGCACTCGGTATTTTTGGCTTACCGACTAGAGTTCTTGAGGATTCAGTTGGCTGACTTGATGTATTTAATGTTGGTATCTTGTGTTGCATTCTCCTATGTGGATTTAGAGGCCTACATGGATAATTAATTATTTTTAAGGCTATTTGAGAGTCGACTACTGTTGTATTTAATAATTGTTTATTATAGAAGCCGATTGGGTTTTAGGATTTATTTCTTTCTTCCAGCCAGCTTGTGGTTGAAGAAATGTATTTAAGGAAGGTTTGGGTAGTTTTTTAGGAGTGACACAATGATTTGGAAAAAATATAGTAATTGGATCTTGTGAGATCTTGAAGATTAGAATGTTTGTCTAATATTTGAAATAGAAGAGCTAGTCATTTGCATACTTGGAGCCAAGGAGATTTCTTGGTGGATTGCAAGCTCAAGTTTAGATCTTCCTTAGTGTTTCTACCAATGGCTAATGTGTTATAGAGCTAGACTAGCTAGAGGATTGTAGAATTACTATTGTAGTTGAATGTATTTGGCTATAACCTGGAAGGCCTTACAGCCGAGCATGTTGAATGAAATTTCATTTGAACATTATTTTGTTGTGTTTCCTTTGTATTGTTGTTGCTGGTGTAGATTTGGACTATCCATTTTGGGATTCCCCTATTGTACTATGTCAGGCCAAAATCTAAATGATATTTATTGTTCGTAGAGAAAATCATGGAGGTGATTATGCTTTACAATTGTAATTAATGATCCCTATGTAATTCTTGTAACCAATCAGAATTAGGAAATGGTTAAGTAGAAAAAGTAGACAATCCAAATTGTAGATCTCATATCATGAAGATGATCAATTATTTATATAAGATGAGATCTAAACCCTAAAATGTATCATGAGAGAGGAGAATTTTTTGAGGAATATCTCATACTTACAGAATAACAAAGTGTTTTGATTATCAGAAATAGAGTTCAGTGACTGAGTAGAGTAGTAAAGGACATAATAGAGATATATTTGATATAGGAGATCTAATATATATTGTAAGGAGAAGATCTATAATCAACATAATAGTGAAAACTGAAGAATCAGGTACTGAGAAATTCTAATAGGTAAATCAGGGTAAATTTCTTAATAGAGTGATTTTAATAGACCTAAGTAAATCTCTTAATCGAGTGCTTACTTTGTTGTAATTTTAAATCCTTTTGCAAGGTAGATTGTATAAGTCTCAAAGCTTTTAACAGGGTAGACCCCTCATAGGGTAGATCATTATTTTATGGTCAAAATTGTAGCCCTAATAGGGAAACTTTAATACTATAGTAGTGAAGATTTGTGGGTGTCATCCCCACCCCAATTTTACCTTTCAAGGGTTTCTGGGTAACCAAAATCATTGTGTTATGTTTTATTTTCATGGATGATGATTAGGATATTAGATCTGTTATAATATTAAATTTGATGCTTATTTTACGCGAGCTAGTTTATGTCAAAATGGAATGAATGGTTGATATTTGATTCACCCCCCTCTCATTATATCACTTTCCCATAATAGATTTCCAACAATGATAAAACCAATGATGAGAAGTTTAAAAATGTTAGGATGTTGAGCATCTATTGATGTTAGAAAGTTATAGGTAGGAAAATTCAGTTCCTCACTCTTCAAACCATCCCTAGGGAAACCAAATTTAATTAGTGGTAGAGAGATCTAAATTAAATTTGGTCCATAGGAAAATATCATAAGAATACAAGGATTTTGAAAGCTCAAGTGAGGATTATTAGAAGAGAGATAGTAGACATGGCCATAGAGATTTCAAGAATAAGAGACACATGAGAACATACAAGATAAATAAGATAGATATGGAGGAAGAAGATGGACCTATCATTATAAGTATGAAAGCATTCAACACTTCCCTAGCATCTCCTCATGTAATTTGTTCTCCCCCCTCTTATCTCTTCTCAATCTTTGGTTTCTCTATGTGTTGCACTTGGAACTTCCCTAATTCAAGGTTTGTTAACCCCAAATTACCAAGTCCAACCCCCCATGCAACTTTTTAAGGACCTCCCTTCAGGTGTCAAGACCATCCTTCATTTGTACACTTTACTTTTAGAATTCTCATTGAATGAACCCTAACACTTCAATCGAGTCAACCTCAGTGTCATCTCCTTTTATTCCTCCCCCACGTGTCCCTTTTTTTAGGCAGTAAGGTGTGGACCATAGTGTGATAGAAACCCATTTTAATAATAATAAATAGACTAGTTTGACCAAGACCTTGAAAATGATAAATAGAGAAGGTAACCAACCAATTGTTTCCAACCACATCTCCCTCTATAATGAGAAAAGTAAAGTGTTCAGTGTAGTGTCTAGAGTCCCAAATATCCAAGGAAAATGTAAAACTAAATGCTCCCTAAATAATATAATACCAATAGAGTTGGTGTATATCTCACCCTGGCATGACCTCATGATAGATTTAAGTTGATGGATGAATCTTAGAGTATAGTATTTGAAAATTATTTAAAGTTTAATTAGAATTTGGAGAACGAAAAGGACTTATATAACACCAAAAATACCATTAAAAACTAGAAATCCAAAGCCAAGGCTTATGAGATGGACTATGAGAAATTCCAAATAATTCTATAGAATAAAACTTCTAAGGATCTCAAGTTGCAAGATATTAAGATCATAGAGGCACATGATAATATTGACAACATCAAGGTAGGTGCTAGTAAGGAGAAATATAATTTGTCTTAGAGACTCCAAAACAAGGAACCTGAACTGTCACAATTCAAGAAATATTTTAATGAAACATATAAATCTCTATAGGAAAGGGAGGCAAGTGAAGAGAGAGATAAGATATAATTCACTCAATAGCTCTCTAAAATGCAAAACCAATTGAAATATAACAAGATGGAGATGAATATGTTGAGGATGTATTTGCAAGAAATATCAAAATAACTAGTCTAAAAGGGCAATGCACTAGTGTCTAGCATAGATCAACAAATGAGATCTAAGAAAGATATGTGTGTCTAGATAATGTAAACTGAAATTGAACTAAAAGATGTCAGGAAGAAACTAGAATTAGAGAAAGAAAATAGCCAGAATACATTAGATGCTATTCAGGCAAGGGAAAGAGAGTTGGAAACTTTCTAATAGGAGCTAGTAAATATAGAAGCATAGGTCACCCAGTTATAAGAAGCTCTAAGAGATAGGCATAACTAGATTCAACAATTACATGTCCCTACTATGGTCCACACCTCAATGAGCTATGCCATATTATTACATTATCTTAATGTCTCTTTATATGATAAGATCAAGGCATATGCATTGAGCCTAGTGCTAATTTTCATATTTTTGATGGATGTAGTTGAGATAGGCACTCAAGTAAAGAACTCTTTAGGAAAAATTCAACAAGTAATCAATTCTAAAATCACAACTCAGTAAGGAGCTTAATTGAGACTTTATATGTGTTAGATGATGACACCTTGTCATCAAATAGCATTACTGATTGAAAACTCATAGAATTAAGGGTTGGGGAGTTCATTAAGTATAGGGAGGAAATTATATACACATAAGAGTTCCTCAAAGATTTGGAAGCTTCCATCATGAAAAAGAAGATGCATATCTGAGTATTCATATAGGCGGGATTTCCTTCACCTTTTAGATCAAATGGGCCACTTCTAGGAGAAGAATAAATAAAACAATCAATTAAGAAAAAAATATAGGATCATTATTATGAACAGATCCTAGGACCTAATCCTAATACTACCCAGGTCATACTAGTTTTGGATCACCTAGATCATAATATTTTCATTTTGGAGGCCACAAGGACCACTCTAATTGATTTATCATTTAGGAAGAAAATATTTCTTTATAATTCTTTTTGAGACTTCAAGCTTCATATATTTCCAACTAAATGGGATCCTTTGTAGTCTTCTTTGTTGATGCTTTGATCCTTGGTCATTCTTATCTTCCTCCTCATTTTTAGAGGTAACCAGATTTTGGGTCCAAATCCTGTAGGAAGATCTCCAAAGAGTCACCAATTTTGTATATATTTGTGAGCTATAGTTTTGAATTTGTTATTTATCTTGAAAGGCTTAAACATTAAAACATTAGATTAAAACATGTATATTAGTTCAAAAGCATAGACATAAACAAAACCAAGCCACCTCAAGATTGTTGCCAAAATAGATGCTCTAAAGCACTGTTTGATTTTCTTCAATAAGAGGGATGTGGGTGTGCTCTCTAAGCACATGGAGCTTTGTCCCTAATGAATTCTAAAAGGATTTGATATGATGCATAAATGATTAGAAAAACTTATCAAAGAACTATATTTATTCCATTAAGCTATTCTAAGATGTGTTTTAGAAAACATGAAATCTAACAATATTATCAAAAAGCTAAGATCTAGAATGAATTTAGCATGATAAAAATGCATGAGAATAAAAGCTAACTAATACTTTTCTCTTGGAAGAGAGGATATTTATAGGATTTCCTAAGGGCTTGGGTTAGGAAGGAGAGTTAGGGTTTGGGGCTTGGTTAGGGGTTGAGTCAAAGGGATAATGATTGACTTTCAAAGTTTGAATGGACCAAGATTAGGATAAGGGTTTAGGAATTTCTAGAAGAGTCTAGGGGTTTAGAGATTTCTAGAAGATTTCTAGGATTTAGGCTTTTAAATAAATGTTAAATTTATTTAAGGAATGTGACAATATTTATTAACCAATAATTAATAAATAGGGATTAAATATTTAAATTAGATTTAAATATTTTGGGGATGGGATATCTTAATTAAAGAAGTTTAATTAAAATAGGAGGAATTAATGGCATAAAAATAAATAAATTAATTAAATAATTAATTAATTAATAAATGATGATGTCATTAGGGGTTTTTGGAAAATAAAAATACTTTTATTTTCTAATGAATTTTTAGGTGTACATTTTTCCCCTCTTTGATGTGATGCCACAAGTGGCATGTCATCAATGACAATAAAATAAGATGCCCTAGGCTAGGATTCAAAGGCTAAGGGATTATGCTCCCTCAAGAAAATAATGCAATGAGGAAATGTTGTGGAATTTTCTCAAAAGAAAACATAAAAGAAGGGGAAGGAATGAAGGAAGAAGGGAGGATAAATAGCCAAACTTCCAAGAGAAAAGATGGAGGAATGCAAGATGAGGTGGAATGCAGAATGCAGGATGCAACTATATGCAAAAATGCAAGATGAAAGATTAATCTATATGATGTAGGATGAGGGGGATTTGGGGAGCTCCAAGTGTAAATGTGGAGAGCACAACCTAGTTTGATATAGCAACATTAGAGACACATAGAGGACTGACATGAAAAGGACACGCAGGGTTAGCCCAACATCACACATGAACCAAAAAGGAAGCATGGTAGAAACAATGCTGGAGAAACCACAAACAAATGTCATTTCCCAAGTGCACCATGTAATCGAGAAGATCACATGTGGAATGTTCAAGAGTCATGTCTGACTGACTCATAGGCAGAAGTAAGAAATCAAAAGACCTTGCCCCAAATTGCCCTCATTCGTAGTGCACCAATATATAAGGATCATGGAAAATTTGAGGAGAGGAACACCAAGAAGCCATAAAAGATTAACAAGATCTAAAGGACAAAATCCAAGACCAAAATGATAACTCCAAAAGACATCCTTTGCCAAGGAGAGATATTGATTTTATTGATGGTGGGAAGATTGGTATGAATGTGTGGAAGTATACATCAACACGGACCTAGTGTGATTGGTGGAAGATTAGGCCACACAGGAGGAAGGATACATCCTCAAGGACTCATTGATTTGATGAGAGAATGAGTGTTGTTTGATGGAAAATTATGAAGTTCAAGGATAATCATTCTGATCAAGAATAGTTGATAATTGATGTTGCTGAAGTACAAGGTAGGGTGGGACAAGATTTCTGATCAAATGTTGCTATAGGACTGACGATGATATGTACAATAGGATGCGATGATTATGTACACAGATGGAGAAATATTTACAATGGATATGTACAAAAGCTCAGGATTGGGGATAGGAAGATTTTTCTATACAGGATATTTATAGGAAGGATGGTTTTATACATGATATGTATAGGAGGGATTGCGGATTTGCTTGAGGATTAAATAGAGGAATGTTGGGGGATGGTGGTGGGGATGGGGATTATAGGAAAAGCATTGGTTGGATGTGGAGGATGGGATTTTGATAGATAATGACTCAGTCCACTATGTATGGTGCCTATTTTATAGGTTTTCACCAACATACTTATCCAAGGCCCTTGAATTGCCAAGTTTTCACCATTGGACGATTATTTTTCTTTTATTTTTTGGTTTTTTTAAATTTTTTTTATTTTTCTGCTTTTTCAATGTTTTTATGGATTTTCTATATTTTTTAGGATCTACTTCAGGCATAGAACCTCTTTAGATGTATGATGTTGATAGGATCATTTAAGGGCTCACCTTCTGATGTAGATAACTAGTAGGATCTAGAGCCAAAGCATGTTTTGACTAGATAAGGACCTAGCCAAGTAGGCTCAAACTTGCCTTTTTTCTCTCGATGCACTTGGACATTTTGATTTTCTTTTAGTACCATGTCACCCACTTGGAATTGTCTAGGGTGGTCATTCTTGTTATAAATCCTTTTGAGTCTATTCTGGTATGCAACCATGCGATCCTATGCTTGCTACTTCTTTTCATCTAGTAGATCAAGCTGTGTGAGGTGTGCTACTTGAAAGTATTCATTTGTGGTAAAGTTTCTCATGGAGACTCACAATGATGGGAGCTTGACCTCGATTGGTAGAATGGCTTTGACACCATACATAAGGGAATATGGAGTGGTGCATGTAGGAGTGTGGAAGGAAGTGCGATAGGCCTAGATGGAGGGATTTATTTGGAGGTGCCAGTCACGACCAGAATCATTGACAACCTTCATGAGGATTTTGAGGATAGTTTTATTGGTTGCCTCAGCTTGGCCATTTCCTTGAGCAAAGTATGGACTAGAGAAATGGTGATGGATGTGGAGTCTAGCACACAGATCATCCACATGCTAGTTTTCAAAAGGTGTGTCATGGTCTGTGAAGATGGTAGATGGTATGCTGAAGTAGAAAATGATATGGTATAAGATGAAATTGGATATTTGGATGCCAATAGTGAGGGTGAGAGGGATCACTTCAACCCATTTGGTGAAGTACTCTATAGCTGTGATTATGTACTTATGTCCATCTGAGGAAAGGGGAGTTATTAAGCTGATGAGGTCAAAGCCCCAATATGAAAATGGCCAAGGTGGCACAATGGGCTGCAAGTTTTAAGCTAGAGCATGAATCAAATTTGCATGTTGCTAACATGGTAGACATTTTCTAACAAATTCACAAGTGTCATGTTCCATTGTAAGAAAATAGTACCCAACTCAAAGCAACTACTTTGCTAGAACCATGCCACTCATGTGGGCACTGCAAATTCTAGTGTAGACCTCTTGTAAAGCCAGGACAACCTCATTTAAATCTAAACACCTAGAGAGGATGTTATGATATCCTCAATGATAAAGGATGTTGGCTACAAGAGTGTAGTGGGAAGCTTTGTGAATTAAGTGTTGGCATTGGTTGTTGGCGAGATGGGGAGATATGATACCATTTTTTAGATATACATGGATGTCATGGTACCATGGGGTCTGAGGACCAACCAAGACACACACCATTTTTGCATCAATGTTCTCATAAGTAGGCATGTGTAGCTTCTCAACTAGGAATTCGTATTGCATTGAGTTGTAAGGGATTTCTAATAAGGATCTAATGGTTGTCATTGTATCAGCTACCTTGTTGTCTAGTTTTGGTATTTGCGTGAACTGTAGGCTTAGAAATTGGTCTTTCAGTTTGTCCACCAGTTCTTTGTAAGGTAGTAGCTTGTTGTCCTTTGTCTGAAATTCATCTAGGACCTACTTGATGATTAGTTGCGAGTCTCCAAACACTTGTAGTTCTATTATGTTCTACTGGATGGCTATTTTGAGACTTGAGATGAGTGCCTCATGTTCTGTAATGTTGTTAGTACATGGAAATCCAAATTTGAATGATTTTGGAATATAGTCATCTTTAGGTATGATGAATAAGATTCCTACCCCTGACCCATGTGATGTATTGAAGCCATCAAAGTATAGCTTCCATATGGGATTTTCTTCGATCATACATAGGTGCTCATCAGGGAATTCCATGATTAGTGGATACACATCCACCAGTGGTACTTCTACTAACTGATCGACAATTAATTTCCCTTTGATTTCTTTATGATCTATGTACTGGATGTCAAACTTGCTGATTAGCATGACCCATTTTTCCATATGTCCTGTGAGAGTTGTCCTAGATAGGAGATACTTGAGTGGGTCCACCTTTGAGATGAGCTTGATTGTATGGTTGAGCATGTAATGTCTAATCTTTTGAGTGGACAAGACCACTACAAGGCATGATTTCTCCATTGGTGAATAATTGAGCTCATAGCTGACATGAGTCTGACTAATATAATAAATGGCTCTTTCTTTGTTGTCATCATCATGTTGTGCTAAGAGTACCCCCAGTGCTATAGTGGTCATCAAGATGTAGAGTATGAGAGGGCATCCTAAAATTAGTGGTACAAGGATGGGAGAGTTGGCTAGATATCCCTTTAGCTTGTCAAAGCTTCTCTGACAGATAGGATCCCATTTGAAGCTTATGTCTTTGTGTAAGAGGTGTGTGAAAGGTTGACACTTGTCTGCCAACTGAGAGATAAACTGACACACTAATTGGAGCTTTCCTTTTAGACTCCTGAGCTTCTTGAGTGTTCTTGGTGGAGGCATTTATGTTATAGCTTTGACCTTTTTAGGCTCAATCTCTATGCCATGCCATGATACTATAAAGCCTAGCAGCTTTCCAGATGTAACACCAAAGAAACATTTCTTTGGATTGAGCTTCAGGCCATAATGATGTAGATGATCAAACACACTCTCAAGAATGTCAAGGTGTTCATAGCGTGTTTTTGAATTTGCAAGAATATTGTCCACATAGTCTTCCAAGATTTTGTGGATCATATTGTGGAAGATGGATGTCACTGCTCTCTGTTATGTGGCTTCTGCATTCTTTAGCCCAAATGGCATCATGTTATAGCAGAAGGTACCCCATGGAGTGGTGAATGCTATTTTATGTTGATCTTCTTCTACTATCTAGATTTGGTTATATGCTAAGAAGCCATCCATGAGTGTCAACATCTCAAGGCTCGCTATGAGGTCTACTATCTTGTCTATGTTGGATAATGGGAAATCATCCTTGGGACACACTTTGTTTAGGTCCCTGAAGTTTGCTAAAATTTTGATGTCACTTGAAGGCTTTGTAATAGGCACCATGTTGGAAATCCACTCAGAGTAATCAATAGATCTTATGATCTTTGCATCTAGGAGCTTTTCTAGTTCTAATTTTACTAATAGGGCTACTTTAGGATGCATCTTGCATAACTTCTATTTTACTAGTTTGGAATTAGGGTCCACAACTAGATGATGGATGACAAGATTAGGATCAAGCCTTGCCATGTTGTGATATGACCATGCGAAGTTCCAAGTGGCTTCTTGGAGTAATGTAGTGAAAGCCATTTCTTCACCTTCTGTTAAAGATGCTGCAATGTAGGTGATTCTTGGACATTCTTCCGTGCCCAAGTTGACTGGCTTAGTTTCCTCAATAATGATAGGAGACTGCTCATGTTTGTAATCTTGGATGGGAGGAAGAGGCAAGTCTTCATCTTCTAGTGCCTTAGAGAGGTTTTCACCAGAAGATACACCCTTTATTTTATCTTTTTTAGAAATCAGAATGTTCCCTAGAGGGGTTTTCACATACGGACTCATTCTTTTCTTTTTCTTTTTTAATTTTGTGACTAAATCTTGCCTCTTCCCTGAAATATCCTTTAGGGTCAAGCTTAAAGATTTGAGTTTATTTTGAATCCTAATTTGATTGTTGGCTTGATGCCCCCATGAATTCTGGGAGCACTTTTGTGCTTTGGAACTCATCGATATGTATGATTCTTGGTTGGTCCCAGTCTATGAGTTTGGAATGGATGAGGGGAAGTTCTACAAGGTTAATGGAAAGTTGATGGAGGACAAAAGTTCCCAAGAGGGTATCATCATTGAAGATGTCATCATAAGACTTCTTTTCTTCCTCTTCAGGGATGTCTTTGATCTCTATGAGGTTGTCCTGACTATTCAATAGGGGAATGTTAGTCATGTTGGTGCCCCCAGTTGTAGTATTGGTCTCTTGTATACACAGGTGAGGGGTATTAAATCCAAGACCTTGATGTTGTGGACTCTTGGATGTTGTGATCGAGTCTTTGCTCCCACCTTCTTGTGGTCCTAGACCACTACCTTGATATTTCCATTTATCAGTGGCGTACTTGTGTGACTATGGATATTTATCTTTGAAGTATCCAAGTAGTTGAATTTTAGGTGGTGGGGGATCTCTATATAACCACTAGTTGATGTCAAGGTACATCTCTTGACTATCTATGTTTCCATGAGAAACAAAAGTCATTAGACCCATCTCCTTGATTTCATGTTTGGCTTCAGTAGGCTTGCTTTGGTGATTTGGGTGCCCTTGTGCATGTGGATCAAGTGGGAGGGTGCCAACTAAAAATGCATTATGTAGTTTGTATTCACCACAACCTTGATTATTGATCTTGATGGAGGAGAAAGTGGAGGTGAGGATAGTCTCTATATTGCTATGGGATCATGAAGAACTAGTGACATAAGTGCCAATGTTAGTTTTAGGACAATGGGTGGAATGGAGGAATGATGCTTCCATCCCATGATAGTAGACGAAGGGTTGGGGATCTACATGGATGGTAACCTCAGTGCCTTGATGCAGAAATTTGACACACTAATGGTAAGTAGATGGTACAACCTTGATGGAATGGATCCATGGTTGGCCGAGGAGGATGTTAAATGGTAAGCCAAGATCAACAACATGGAAAATGGTGAGTTCTATTATTGGGCCTAGCTAGATAGGCAAAAGAATGGTACCTTTAGAGGTACACTCCAAGTTATCATATGCCTTGATGGTGATTACCTCATGTGATATGTTAGCTTCTGTGAACCCTATCTGCTGAATGAATATGAGAGTACACAAGTTTAGGGAAAAGCCATTATTTATCATGAACCTTTTTATGGCAAAATATCTGACCATGACAGTGATGCGGAGAGGGAGATTGTGGTCACACTCAATAGCTGGTATGTTAGATGGCTTGAAGGAAAGAGCACATAGTGTTGATAGGTGTCCCACGAGGTTCTTGAACTAGATAGTATTTATATTTATGGGGACTCATGCTTCATAAAGGACTTAGTTGAGGATTTATTGATTAATGGGTGAAGTACAGAGAAGTTTGAGGATGGAGATTTGGGCTAGTGTATTCCCAAGATGTTCTATGAGGTTGTATTGTGCATTATGTGCTAGCCTTGGAGTGACACCGGTGACAGTTATCTAGCCTCTTTATGTGGTGACTGCACACTGACTATCAGCTCCTCTGACATGGATGACATTGACTGTGGGTTTGACTTGGTTTATGCATCCAACAAACTTGTCATAGTTGATATGGGAAGTTGTAGTAATGCCCCTCCAACCCAATCAAGTCCTAGTTGTGCTCACTAGAAATTAGGAAGAGCTATATGTGAGAATGATCCTTCTTGAGATGGTTTCTTAAACCAAACCTCTTCCAACTCACCATAAATTCATATTTTAATGTGGAAAATAATAATATTACATAGGTATGTTCCTATACATCTTCTTGTGTGTCTGTGATAGTTTAGGACCTTAACGCTAAAAGGATCACCTAATAGACTTATATGCTTCTATGTGAAATGCTCATTATTAATATTTATGTTTACCTTAGGTTAATTGATTATAATCACTTAAGGGTTAGATGTGTTACCTTCTCTAATAGTGTTACTTGGGATTAGACATGATTACTAGATTTAGGGTTATATAATTTGTTTATCTTGATTTGATAATGGGACATTTTGAGTACACGCTTGATGGTTAAATGGGTTTGTGAAAGTTAATATATGATTTACATTCAAATGAATATGTTATGATGCATTCTTGTTATACAATATGGAAAAGAAATTATTTTGGTACAAACCACACTAATCAAATTATGTTTTGTTGATGTCACTATTTGATGTGAGTGTAGGATGAGGGGAGGTAGTCTTATTTATTCCTACAGGAGGTCCACATGATGTTGGAGGATAAATATTTTCAATTTTGTGTGGTTTGGGATTGAGAATTTATGGAAGATCTTTGGGAGTTGTCTGCAATTGTTTTTCCATAAATTTTTGTGAAGTCTCTATGAGTTTGAGAGTCTTTGTTTCATGAATATAAGTGTGTGTCAATTTCTAGAGTTTTATTGACAAAGGAATATTTGTAGGAGGCTATCTGCTCAAGGCTTGAAGATTTGCAGAGAGTCTCTAGCCAAGAGAATGGAATTTCTCCGCAGGACCCCAGGTAGGGTCTATACTGGGATGAATTCTCCAATTCCCTTGTGTGTGTGCTTGTGTATTTAAATTATATGTTATTTGATTGATATGTGATATCTTACTATGAATTAAAAGGAAATGTAAATGTTTTATTTCTATGTATTTCAATTGTGTTTCCAAGAAGTAATTCTATAAATGTTTGTATAGTTTTTATGGTAAAATCTTTCCTGGGAGTCTAGGATTTATTGTGATACTTCCTTTTGGTGTTTGTGAGATTTATGTAATGGTTTAGGGAAGTTTAGGAAGGTTTGGGATGGTTTAGGAAGGAGATATAGTCATATTTCTCCATTTTTGCATTTGTGGGCCTCTCTTTGATTTGTTTCTTTCATTTTTTATTAAGTTTGTCTGAGGCTTGGGATTGTGTTGAGGATGTGTTCTAGATGTGGTACTGAGGTCCCTGCATTAGGTAGACCTCAAGGAAGTATAATTATGGTACATTTAATTTTTTATACTTTAATTTATATTTGTATAAATACCTTCCAGGATGTTTGAGATAGGTTTTAGCTTCATAGGAGTTAAGATGCAGATTCTAGGTTTTGGAGATTCCCAAAAAAAATTAGACTTAGCCAAATTTTTGGCATAGGAGGTTTCCATAGATGGAATTTTGTGTTAATGCATGTGAAAATTTGTATCACCTATGTATGTTCATTACTTGATTTTTGAGGTTATATGGTTTACTTATGATTTTTTTGCACTTGGCATATACTTGAGCTTAGTTTATGAGGCTAGGACTCATCTCGGTGACCTGTGTGCACGAGAGGGTTCCCTACACCTATAAATTAGTAATGGAAAGTTGTATTTACATAGGTGGAAATTTTTATGCTATGATTTGAGGCATCTTGTGATAGACATCATTATAATGGTTCTTGTTATGTATATGGCTAAGGTTAGGACTCGCTCTGAGGGCCTGAGTGCGTAGGGGAGTTTCCCAAACCTATGAATCAAGACATAGAAGTGTTATTTTGTATATTTTTCTTTTGATGGGGTAAGGGAATAGGAACCCTAAGTGAGTGGCTCACCATAGGTGTTGGAATCCTAAAGTGGTTGCCAAATGATCCTATGGGTGGGTTTGTAAAAAGTGATAACCTTAAAAATTAACCTGGGAAGGGGGGATTCAACAAATAATGAAATAAAATATAATAAAGGCCACACAGACCTGATTGGACTACCAGGACTAGGGATAACTTCTAGGGGGGATCCCTACTTAGAAAGGGGGTACCGAGGTTACATGGTTGCCAAGGAGGATCCCAATATACAGGTGGTGTGATGACACTCACTTAGCTGGCATCCTAGAACCTTGACCTCGGTGTTATTGTTACCCAAATTTTCCTATGCATAAAAATTTGGTAAAGAACCATCCCTAGCCCTCTATTTTTATCTTGTCAAACACCCCAAAAAATTTCATGAGTCTACCTCTTTTCCCCTGGTCTCTGCAACATCTTTTAGGTCTCTAGCTAAAAGAAAAACCCTTAGAAAAATTCATAAACTAGCCGTTACCTTGCAAACCCTTTGGCCGTGTTATATTTCTATGTTACTTTATCTCAGTCACTTAAGTCATCCCAATTTGCATGTGCATTTTAAAAATCCTTCAGTCGCCAAGTCTCTGATTCCTGGTGGTTAACCCCTTAACATTTAGCGATCCCACGAGCAGTTACTATTTCAATTAGCGGTCTTAGATTGATGACCAGGTCAAGATTCTAGATCTGACAGTTGTCACATGATCTTGTAGGTGCACTTTTAGTACCCCTATTTTGAAACTTAAAAACATGATTGCCTTGGCTAGATTCCCCATAAGATTCCCGGAATTTCCTCTAATATGTTGTTGTGAAGGATGAAGATTATAGCCTTAATATACGGATGTGAAATATCTTGTTTGAGATTTTAGAAGTCAGATTCCATTGCCTCAATTCTGACTCATAATTTTAGTTGAAATTAGAAAGGAGAATGCAGAACTGGAATGCAGATATAGAATTGGAACTGGAATATAGAATCAGAATTGGATTGCAGAACCAGCATTGGGAATTTGAATTGGCATTGGGATGTAGAAGTGGATTATGAGAAATTTGATTCATGGTTAAAGGGAACTCAATTCTATCTTTCAACTAGCCTTTGATAATAAAACTGTAGTAACAGTGGTAGTTGTGGTTGTTGGCAGGTCACATGATCACAAGACCAAAATAACTACCTTGAGTTTATGTGACAAAGGCAAAAATAAACTGCCGAGCAAGTTAACTGGTTGCATCATCGCATGAATAAAATAACTGCCATGCGATGATACATAAGGTTAAAACATGGTAGGTAAGAGAAGTCAATGAAAAGAGAGGAATGACTAAATAAAAATATGTTGGGACCCACCTACACCAGTAGTGCAAATGCGACAAGGATAGAGCAGTCGCATGATCACAAGAGATTAAAAAATACCATGCGATCATGCGACAATGTAAGCCATCACTTGCTGCAATTTCAAAGTGTAATCGGCACTACTCACATTGTCATAAAATAAAACCAAATAGCATGTTTCATGAGCTCCAATTTGGCATCAAAGACAAAGTGAAGGAGACTCAGAACAGGGGATTTGATTTCATAAAGAAATTACATATTGATTCCCAGACTAGTGGCTGCATTCGACCAGTAAACTACTACTGTGATCATGGATAGATTGGCTTCTCAAAAATTGGAGACAGAGGAGGAATTTGATGTAGTGAGATGGTTAGATAGGTCTCTAATTCATCCATGTTCTAGATTTGGTGATTATCGAAAGGATGATATGTCATCATAGCATTGGGATTTTGCTCAATTATTACAAGCATTTCGGGATGAAGCACAAGCTATTGCTAAGGGGTGATTTCCTGCACCTAAATTTGTTTTATGATTATCAACATGAACCACAGGTATATTTTATTTGCTAAGTTAAATCTTCAACAGCATGAAACTCAGCTAACCGAGGAGACATAATACTTATAGAAGCTTGCAAGTATTCGTTGAACATCTTCAACATTATGTTGAGTAGTCTTGATATTATAGACTAAATTATATTAATTTGATAAAGGTCTGTTCAGTTCATTTTATCAAGAAAAATTAGATGAAGAGACAAGGTCAGATTAGTTCCTCTCTAATGTAATTTCATAGCCACTTGTCCCCTGTCTCTTTGTATTTAGGAAGTTGAAAGGTTATCGATTCATAAAAGCATTGTATATTGTAAATTCTATATAGACTATCAAAGAAATGAATAAAAGGGTCAGCAAACTTTATTGTGAATCTGGTTGTAGAGATAATTAAGTTTTGTGCCATTATTTTACCGTCCACTTTCATTTTCTGTATGTGATGTTATTTCATTAGCATTGAATTGAGAAGAGTGAATGAACAGAGTTTTATTTCGTTGATTTTAGTTTGATCAATTAGTAGAATAATTAGAGAGTTATAACTGGTTATGAGATTTCATCATCATACTTCATTTGCATAGTCATATTTTCATAAGCTGCATTTCATATTGTCATGTTGTGGGAATCATAAGATTGTGAAGACCATAAACATAACACCCTTGCATTTAGACCCTTGCCTAAGATTTCACTTGCCTAGGTGAAACTTAGTTTCCTCTGCTGTTCTTTGGTCAAGAACATACCCCAAAGTAGGAATTAGGAATTAAACAAAAATTCATTGAATATTATTCACATAGGAAGCTGTACCTTAATACAGAGGGAAACTAGCTATTCTCAGAAACAATTTCCCAACTGTTGTGTATGGTTGTTCTTCATCACAAATTGGGCAAAATAAAAGGAGAATTAGAAGAAGAACAATATGTTTACCAACAAATTTTTGGTGACTTAGCTGGGGAGGTGGAAAAGAAGATTAGTGTTGAAATTTTTACTTCCTCAGATTTTTGTTATCTCTGCTGTCTAGAGATTGGCGACTCCATTTTAAATTCTCAGAATTTTTAGTCAAGCAGTTCAATGCTTTCCTTTTCAGATTTTGAGGTACCTCCCCTAGGATGGAGGTTGTTGGTTCTGTTGAAGAAGTTTTTCTGAAGTATTCTAAAATTTTAGAAGACTGGATTCCAGCAAGTGATGAAAATGTCTCAAATGTTTTTATCTTTATCCCAGGGTTCAAAGATCCAATCAAAGAAGTTATAGAAGATTTAGCGAGAGAGGTGAGGTGGCTGAAGTCTTTTTATGGTGCTATTCTTATCAAAAGAAAACCTCCTGTACAAGAGCTAAAAGAAGAAGAACATGTATGTGAAGATCTTTATGAAGTTGGAATCAGTGAGCCTAACCTCACCTCATCAAATGTGTTGCATAAACATGAAGGGGAACAACATATACGAGGTAACCTTCAAGTAAGTAAAGATGAATGTTCACATAGTTTGTACTTGTAGCTTGATTGTTCAAGTGATGAAATTTTTAGTTGTTTTGAGAATAAGGAAAGTTCCAGTTTAAAATTTGATCCTGTGTTAGTGGAAAGTAGTATCCAAGATGGGTTAGTTTTAGCAATATGTTGCGAGAAGATTTCATCATATGAAATTGATACAGAGTCTTTAAGTTCTAATTTTTCTATTGAATGTCAAGAATTAAAAGTGGTTGAAGTTGTAGAAGCTAAACAGTTGCACCAGCTAGTACCTTCAGTTCTTTCAATACACACATCTTGTAATGAAGAGATCATTTTCCAGCCTTTTCCAACTCTTGAGGAAAGAGTTTCTCCTCTTTTGGTTCCAAGTATTGATTCATCATCTTACATCTCTATTTTGCATAGAGGATTTTCAGATTTAATGAAAGAGGACTGTGATGAAGCCACTTCAATTAATATTTATCCCGAAAAAGAACAGCTATATTTTGGAGGTATATTGGATGTTGAAAGTTGTTTTGATCATGGTTTTCTCATGAATCTTGTTGATAAAGATGATATGAGTTCTCTTTTGGAGGTGTGGGTTAATTGTTTGTTTCAGCCTGAAGACTATCACAATTTTGATTCTTCTATTCAGAAAGATGAGGGAAAACCAAAAATTTATAATGAAGCTTGGTTGTTTGGAAAGTATTTTTGGCTCACTCATGTTTTATTCTATGATAGTTTTTCTTCCAGCATTAAAAAGGATGTCATTGAGTCTTTGTCTTGGTTCAGCTTGTTGAAACACAATCCACTTTATCAAAAAGGCTCGTACTTTTCTTTGTCAGTTAATGGTCATGCAAGTTCTCCATTTTCTCTTTTCCTCTCTTGTTCATAGTTAGTTTGTTTTCACAATTTTGGTGTGCTTAGATTAGATGTTCCTGCTTCTTGTTTCAGTTTTGGCCTTTCTCCCCTCTGCCCTCCCGGTAGTCATTTCTTTATTGTCTGATTCTTATTGCTTTGACCCTGTAGCCCAATGGATAAGGCACTTTCTTAACCAGAGATGTTGGATTCTCTATGCACTTTGTAGTGCATATTCCCCAATTGGAGCCAGTTGTAGGTGCACTTTTAGTACCCCTATTTTGAAACTTAAAAAAATGATTGCCTTGGCTAGATTCCCCTTAAGATTCCTGGAATTTCCTCTAATATGTTGTTGTGAAGGATGAAGATTATAGCCTTAATATGCGGATGTGAAATGTCTTGTTTGAGTTTTCAGAAGTCAGATTCCATTGCCTCAATTTTGACTCATAATTTCAGTTGAAATTAGAAAGGAGAATGCAGAACTAGAATGTAGATACAGAATTGGAATACATAATTGGAACTAGAATACAGAATCAAAATTGGATTGCAGAACTAGCATTGGGAATTTGAATTGGCATTGGGATGTAGAAGTGGATTATGAGAAATTTGATTCATGGTTAAAGGGAACTCAATTCTATCTTTCGACCAGCCTCTGATAATAAAACTATAGTAACAATGGTAGTTACAGTTGTTGGTAGGTCGCATGATTGCAAGACCAAAATAACTACCTTGAGTTTATGCGACAAAGGCAAAAATAAACTACCGAGCAAGTTAACTAGTTGCATGATCACATGAATAAAATAACTGCCATGCGATCATGCGATGATACATAAGGTTAAAACATGGTAGGTAAGAGAAGTCAATGAAAAGATGGGAAGGACTAAATAAAAATATGCTGGGACGCATGTACGCCAGTAGCATAGATGCAACAAGGATAGAGCAATCACATGATCACAAGAGAGTAAAAAATACCATGCGATCATGTGACAATGTAAGCCATGACTTGCTGCAATTTCAAAGTGTAATCGGCACTACTCAAATTGTCATAAAATAAAACCGAATAGCATGTTTCATGAGCTCTGATTTGGCATCAAAGACAAAGTGAAGGAGACTCAGAATAGGGGATTTGATTTCATAAAGAAATTACATATTGATTCCAAGACTAGTGGCGGCATTCGACCAGTAAACTACTGTTGTGATCATGGATAGATTGGCTTCTCACAAATTGGAGATAGAGAAGGAATTTGATGCAATGAGATGGTTAGATAGGTCTCTAATTCATCTGTGTTCTAGATTTGGTGATTACTGAAAGGATGATATCTCATCATAGCATCAGGCCTTTGCTAAGTTATTACAAGCATTTCGAGATGAAGCATAGGCTATTGCTAAGGGGTGATTTCCTGCACCTAGATTATTTTTATGATTATCAACATGAACCACAGGTATATTTTATTTACTAAGTTAAATCTTCAGCAGCATGAAACTTAGCTAACCGAGGAGACATAATACTTATAGAAGCTTGCAAGTGTTCATTGAACATCTTCAACATTATGTTGAGCAGTCTTGATATTATAGACTAAATTATATTAATTTGATAAAGGTCTGTTCAGTTCATTTTATCAAGAAAAATTAGATGAAGAGACAAGGTCAAATTAGTTCCTCTCTAATGTAATTTTGTAGCCACTTGTCCCTTGTCTCTTTGTATTCAGGAAGTTGAAAGGTTATCGATTCATACAAGCATTGTATATTGTAAATTCTATATAGACTATCAAAGAAATGAATAAAAGGGTTGGAAAATTTTTTTGTGAAGCTAGTTGCAGAAACAATTAAGTTGTGTGCCATTATTTTACTGTCCACTTTCATTGTCCATATGTGATGTTATTTCATTAGCATTGAATTGAGAAGAGTGAATGAACAGAGTTTTATTTCATTGTTTTCAGTTTGATCAATCAGTAGAATAATCAAAGAGTTATAAATGGTTATGAGATTTCATCATCATACTTCATTTGCATAGTCATATTTTCATAAGCTACATTTCATATTGTTATGTTGTGGGAATCGTAAGATTGTGAAGACCATAAACATAACACCCTTGAATTTAGACCCTGGCCTAAGATTTCACTTACCTAGGTGAAACTTAGTTTCCTCTATTGTTCTCTAGTCAAGAACATACCCCAAAGTAGGAATTAAGAATTAAACAAAATTCATTGAATATTATTCACATAGGAAGCTGTACCTTAATACAAAGGGAAACTAGCTATTCTAAGAAACAGTTTCCCAACTGTTGTGTATGGTTGTTCTTCATCACAAATTGGGAAAAATAAAAGGAGAATCAGAAGAAGAACAATCTATTTACCAATAGATCTCATGGCCCCAGAAGATTCCATGACATCTTGCGATGATTGTCGATCTTCTTGCCTGCAAAGTTCATCTTCTCAATGGGACCGGTGCCACCTCATCTTATTTGGTAGTTTCTGATTCGTCGACAGTGTCTGATTCGATAGCTTGTCATTGGGGCCATCTTCTTTGGTGGGTTAAGTTTTGACTTAATCATGTGGTCATCCTTATACTGGGGGTTCAAGATGTGAACTAGTTAATCTGGCGGTATAGTGACACTTGTTGATCCTCCTTCATCATCAGAGCTTCTGATAGTGGGTCCTGTGTTAAGGACAGTTGCAATGTGGATCCATTTTGGTGGCTTGTGATTGGCTGAGGTTGAATACGAGTGGAAGGATGTTAGTGGGCCTATGGGGTCTAGGGTTTCTAAAGAGTTTAAAGTATGGTTAGATCTCACAGCTATTGTTATACCGGAGATCCAAAAAGCTTGATCATTATGATGGTGGTATAGCGACAGCTGTCTGATGGTGTTCTCAGTGATGTGGGTCCAAGGTCTATTAGGGACATTAACTTTCTTGCCGATGATTGGTTGTTGACTTCCAAGGTGGTGTTTGACTTGTCAAAGAGGGGTTTTAACTATTTTAAAAGGCACATCTGGACCGTTCATCTGCCAGGAGAAATAATGATCAATGGTCGCATTTTAAAATCAACCTACTAGCCATTTTTTTTTTCAAATTTAAATATTTCTTTTGCTGGCTTTGCTAGAGTTTGCATTTTGTGGCCATGCACGACAAATGGGTAGCTAGAATTGAATTCCTTAGGATAGGGATGGTTGAGGGGATGATAATAGACAATCTGATCATTGGCACCATGGATTTTACAGAGTGCCACATCATGCTAAAATATTTAATGAGCTTGGTGCCACCTTTTGCAGAGTTAATCATTTTAAACCCTGATATTATACCATGATCAGATTGTGAGCATTCATGGCAAGGCTGAGTTGTAGCAGGGTAGATGGATCAAGGTTTGATGTAGTACAGGCATGGGCACACAAAATATCTGATCGGCCTTGATGCTGTAGAGATATTTTTTATCATCAGATTTGATAGGCAGTTAGGGTTTGCTATTTTATTGTAAAATCATGTAACCCTAGTTAGGTTTTGCTACTACCTGCATGTAGGAGATGTATATATTGTATTTTTGGAGCCTTAGTGCGGGGAGGTTAGAGAGTTCACATTTTGTAAGAAGAAAGTCTCTTTCTTAGAAAGCTATCTGTGGCATTTCCTACCCTCTGGTCTTCTACATTCTGTAACCTTCCATTGGTAATTTAGAGATTAAAGATATTTTGTGACATTTCTCATGTCCCTATGCATTTTTTGTGTGAGTTATCTCTTATTGAATCAAAGTATTTATATGTTTCTCAATGATATCTTAGGGTTCTTGATCCTTCTTTCTTTCTACAATTCATGTGTATTATTGTGAATTATTTGATGTGAATGCTTTTGTGGGTATACTACAGCCCCTTAACAATCTTGTCTCATTCCTATACCTAGTTGCAAAGGTGAATGTTTGTTGCAGGTCATAGATTGTTGTCTACCCCAAGGAGTGTCATTATTTGTGAAAGAATCTCCTTCTTTCCTTGAATACCCTCTTTGTTCATAGACCCCTCCTATGAAATACTTATGCAAGCCTATTTGGTAAGTTGTGACCTAATAGACCTGAGTCTCTCATTGATTTCATCCTACATACTAAGATCCAAACCCTAGTTTCAGTGCATCACCTAGTAGGAGAGTTTGCTTTCAGTCATTTCCCTTTCAAGCATTCCTTCTACCCTTTCCCTCAAAAGTTTTACATTTCCTGTCAAGAAGCAAATTAAGGTGATTATCCAAGAGGAACCAGCCTAGAACCTGGAGGTCTCATCTCAATTAGCAAAGATCCCACAACCTAGAGATGATTCCCATGTTATACTAGGTTATCAAGACTACAAGAGCTTGAGACAAAGCCGAAAACTTAGTGTATAACAATTCTGGCATGCCTGGTAGGATAGTAAAAGAATCAGATTCATGTTAAAGATATGTTATCTCTGATATACAGGTTGCATGATACAAGCTTTTAGAAGTTATTTCATCAAGTATATCTAGTGACTCCACTAGTTTCAAGGATCAGAGCTAACCTTGTTCAAGGTTTATGAGAAAGATTGAGACTAGAAGCTCACAACCTACCCAATTTTCAGAGTTGCCCTCAAAGAGAAGTCATAAAGGTAGGTCAACTCAAAGAACATCCCCTACAAGGAGAGTTCAGTCTACACCTCCTGATACTTCAGAAAGGAGACCTTTTCCCTTTCATTCTAGAAGAAGAGGCAGATCTCTAACCAGAGATCTAAAGGAAGATTCAAATCCAACAGTAAATACAACTCATATAGTTGTTAATCTTTAGATTCTAGCTCCTACAATGGCTAGACCATTTGCATTTGCACCTTTCAATCAAGGTAGTCCATTGAATTTTTCCCAACATCATGATGTGCCCTTGGTGGCACTTAAGAGTATACCTAATTTTACAGTAGAAGGGTAGACAACTGCTTTTGAACACATAAAAGATGTGACCACCATCTGTAGCATACACAACATTACTCAAGAGGATGTGGCCACAAAGTTATTAGCAGCCTCTCTAAAAGGTAAGGCTCTAGAATGGTTTAGAACTCTAACTGTTGGTTCCATTACTTCATGGGATGAGTTAAGAGATGCATTAAGTAAACATTTTGAGGATAAATCAAATAACTTGTCTCTAGTTGAGTAGTTAACAACTATTAAGAGAGACCCTCAAGAGCAAATGATAGATTACAATAGTAGATTCCTCAAAACATGGAATAAAATTCCAGTTTCAGTAAGACCATCAGCTGACCATGCTTTCCTCTATTACTTGCAAAGACTAAATGGTCAAATTTCTGTCATGATCCAGTCTATGGGTGGTACTTCTCTACCCCAAGCTTTTGACATAGATGTCAGGGCTGAAAATTATTTAATCCAAGCAGGCATGATTGCTAGAAGGCCTCCAATGCCCATTTTTCCTAGCCTTCAACCCATTGCGCCTACCCAAGTACCCCCATTTACCCCTATTCCCACCATATTAGCACCCCGGGCTAGTGTGTGTGTGAATTTTGTACCTGATCTGTAGACACAACACTCAGTAAAACATTAGAGGTTAGCTAAAATCAAAATCATGCAAAATTGAAAACTATCTAACCAAGCGATTTACTGTCTTCTAGTAGGTGCGAGATTAATGTTCTCAGATTGTAATCGACATCAGTGACCTAGAGGACACCTAAATAAAGGATTTGAATGCAAAAGATGGATATGAAATTGAATGCAATTAATCTATATTTTTTATATTTTCTATGCAATAAGAATGATAAAAACCGATATGAATCTATGAATGCTATTGAAAACTGATATGAAATGAATGCTAAATGATCTAACAATGAAGATTCTAACAATGATATGAAAACTATGCTAGATGAAATTGATATGCCATGAATGCTATTGAAAACTGATATGAAATGAATGCTAAATGATCTAACAATGAAGATTCTAACAATGATATGAAAACTATGAAATTCTATGCTAAGATATAAAAGCTATGCAATTGAAATTGATCTCACAAAGCTTTGAATTCGCAAGTTGATTCTTTCAAGCTCCAATTGTGCAAATTTTTCAACGTGATTGTGCAAAAATATGAGATGCTTGGATGCAAATTTGAGAGATGATTGAGAGATGATTTATGAAGAGATGAGCCTTGTTTTTATAGAAATCCAGGGCTTTGGAGGTGCATGGGAAAAAGCCATAAATCACTCAAATAACTCAGGTTGATTTTTGAGTTATTTTTAAATAAAGGATAATTAACTCAAAAAAAAATGCAAAAGCTAAGTTTTAACTCAAAATAGAGTTTAGTTTTAATTGATAATTGATAGTTGTCTGCTTTTATGATTGTGCATGTTTTATTTATGAATTAATTTAATAATAAAGTGATTTATTCTCAACTTAACTGATTTTAAAAATAAAATAATTGATTTATGGGTTAATCAATTATTTAATCAAACTTTTATTAAAAACTATATTATTAAATAATGACAACTTGCTTTAATTAATTAAATAAGAATTTAATCAATTTATTCATATCATATTAGATTTATTGTCAAAATTTAAATAATATAATTAATAATAGATAGAATTAAATTTAATTACACAATTAAGTGGCAAGATATTAAATCTAATTAATTAAATATAAAAATATTCAATTAATCAAGCTTTAGGATAAATGTGATTTATTGCCAAATAATCATTAAATTAAAGATAATTATGATAATTAGGAATATTACTAGGAATATTCCCCGATGTAGAATTTAAGATAATCAATTATGATTCGATGATGTTTAGATGTGCCTTAGGTTAGGACTTTGATGTTGATTTCATTCGAATTGAAGATGTAGGAGATTAATGAACTTATAGCCCATTTTTGGGGTATTACATTTTGCCCCTCTTTGAATTACTGTGCGAAGCACAGTGGTTCAAAGATAGTCTGTGTTTGATAAAGATATTAAACTGATGTTTGAAATTGATAATTGATATGAGATAGAAGCTGATTGATATTGAATTGATATGGAGATAATAGGTCCTAAATGACCAAAGATAATGTTCACTGTAGCAACAAATGAACCTATGATTGTGAAAAAGTGTCAAAATGCCTGATTCTGAACCTTAGGATTGATAAGAATTGAGTGACCCGTTCTAGACTCGATTGTCTTAGCAGAACTAGTAGGTATCACATCTGAATCCTTCAGTTGTCAAAGAACCAATGAAATAACACTAATGAACTGATAGTTACGAAAAGTTGATACAGTTTACAAGATAGATTTGGATACTAGATGAATCTGATATGCCCCAAGCGATGAGGACTTTAGATGAATCAACAACTAGACGTGGTTGTTGTCTTGATTATTGAAGAAAGATTGATTGACAAAATTGAGTTGTAGATTTTGAATGATGTGCAATGCCATGCCCCCTTCGGGATTAAAATTGAAATCTGACAAGAAAAGTCAGCGTTATAGTTTAGAAGCATGTTAATTGATTTGAGAAGTGTGGTGAAACACATTCAAGAACACATTCTGCATCATTGGAAGGTCCCAAAAGACCAAGTTTGACTAGGTTTGACCATGAGTTGACCATGGTTGACCAAGTTGAAATTTTGATAGTTTGATGTAAGATAATCAGTTAAGTTGAATACTAGATTTCTGTGATGATTGAAGGTTGATTATGCAAGTAGTTAATAATATGAATGATCTTAGATTTGAATTTTGATCCTGAAAAAGAATTCTACTTGCTATTTCATTGGAGGAACCTTCGTGTGAGATTCAGCTCTTGTTAGACTTGAAGATGCGATTTGAAGAATCATTTAAGCATTGAAGTTCATTTAATCATTGTGAGATCATGCAAACATGCAAAATGCAATGAGACATGCAAAATGAAATGCAACCTAAGACCTAGGACCTAGTCACTGATCATATGTCGATTTGTTATCATCATTGAACTTTTAGGTAACCGGATAAATCAATACAATGCCCACTAGCCATGAAACCATAGACATATGAATATCGATTTGTATGTGCAAGAATCAATACAACACCCACTAGTTATACAACCATGGACATATGAATATTGATTTTATTTTCAGAATGTCAGAGTAGATATAAGCACCAAGACACAAACGCCAGGATGACCTGAATATCATGTCCATTTTGATATAGCAATTTTTATAAGCATCAAAACATAAACGTCGTGATGACCTGAATATGCCTTGCATTGCAAACACATCAAACAGTCAAGAGATCATTCTAAATCCAATGTGAATTACCCGTAGTGACCCTTTATCGTTCACATCCTTAGGCAAGATTGCGTTTCACAGTAGGAGAAATAATTCACTCAAAAAGACAATAGTTAGATCAAACTTCCTTGAATTTTTTGGGTATCAATGGTCGAGGTACACATGGCCATCCAATTTGAGATAGAGGCTCTTATAGTCGGACACCATTTCAATCTGGAATTTCCAAAGTTGTTAGATTTTCAAATAGAAGCAGAAGACAAAGAAAAGATTATGCCCCTAGTCATCACTCTCTAAATCCTATAAAGGACATCATCGAAGAGCTCAAAGGGACACAATATGCAAAAATCTCAATGTGAATTAGTAAGCATACAAGGAGATAAAACCATGAAGCACAGATTGTTTTCAGTTGAGTTTTGATGTTTGATTTTTGTTGTTGTAGATGTAAAATCCTTTCTGGAGACAAGACAGACTGACTGACTCAACTTGAAGCTTCAAAGGACTCTAACTGGATATGACACATCTAAGATACATTGGAGGCCATAGGATATGACATTGATTGCCCCCAAGTGTTAAACATTGATAGGATAGAGATGCTTGAGCTGATTGGTGTACAGATTGACTTATTGAAAATTAGAAATGCTGAAACAAACCAGGAGATATGTACAAACTAAAGCAAGACTGAAAGCTGGGAAAGACCAAGATTGTGCTGATAGATGGAGCATTTTGGAACAAGTGGCACCCATTTGCCAGGTTTTCACCATCTTGGCAGAGATTCTATTTTTGCTACCAAGGCACCTGTTTCCAAGTTTTCACCAAGGCACTTTTTTCTTTTTCATTTTTTTGGTATTTTTCATTTTTCAATTTTTTTTGTATTTTTCATTTTTTCAATTTTTTTTGTATTTTTCATTTTTTCAATTTTTTTGTGAATCATCAAGGCACCTATTGCTAATTTTTCACCAAGATGTTCATTTTTTCAGGACTTTTTCTGATTTTTAGGATTTTTTCAGGATATTTAACCATAGACTGAATGCCTTAGGCGTAGAATTTCTTCAGATGGAGAACGTTGATTGGTTCTCGGAGCTTTTCTCCTTTAGTCGTTGAGAGTTGATAGGCACCAGAGCCAAAAGTAGCAGTGATAACAAAGGGACCCAGCTAATTGGGTTCGAACTTCCCCTTGCGTTCTCGATGTGATTGATTTTTAAGATTTTCTCTCAACACTAGATCACCAACCTGAAATTCTCTGTGTCTGACTTTCTTGTTGTAGCCTCTAGACATTCTTTTCTGATACACTCTGAGATGATCATACGCTGCTTGCCTGCATTCATCTAGTAATTCAAGTTCTTGTAACCTAGACA
Source organism: Chamaecyparis obtusa (assembly GCA_027943335.1). Classification (NCBI taxonomy): domain Eukaryota; kingdom Viridiplantae; phylum Streptophyta; class Pinopsida; order Cupressales; family Cupressaceae; genus Chamaecyparis; species Chamaecyparis obtusa. The sequence goes on along the minus strand of BSBK01008302.1, from coordinate 229,709 downwards.
CTCTGTAGTCTTCATCAGTGACAAGTCCATGCATTTTGATTCTGAGTGATGGGATTTCAACTTCAATAGGCAGTACCGCTTCAGAACCATAAACTAAAGTGAAAGGTGTAGCCCCTATAGGCATTCTGAAACTTGTTCTGACACTCATTCTAATACTTATTCTGATACTAGTTTTGATACTGATTCTGATACTGATTCTGATAATTGTTCTGATACTGGTTCTAATACTTGTTTTGATACTGGTTGTGATACTTGTTCTGATAATTGTTCTGATACTGGTTCTGATACTTTTTCTAATAATTATTCTGATACTTGGTATACTTGATAGCATCTTTTTCCATTTGTAAACTCCCAAGCAAGATCATATCATGCAGTCCCAATGTCTAGCAAGGTGGAGAACAAGAGGGATTGGCAAGCTGGTGGAAGAGATGGAAGACAAGAGAATGAAGGAGAATGAAGGGAAGAAATCATCAAGGGAAAACTCCTCAAGAATACTCAGGCTAGGGAAAAATTGTCATGTAAAGCACATTTGGACAAGCAATGAAAGGCTAGTATAGGATAAGTCACAAAAGTGTAATGCCAAAGAAGGATAGGATGCAATGCAAAGGAGTAGACATGTCAAGAGGCTTCATAGCACCGTGTTTTACTCTTTCTTTTTTATTTTATTTTAGATCAAGACCAAAGGGGAAATGGTAGCGAAAGACTAGAATGAATGGAAGAAAATGGATATGAAGGCTAAAAAAAAGGAGAACGAAAGCAAGATCATCATAAGATAGCTCACAAAATAGCCAAATATTCGTGTATAGATCAACATTGTCAAGATCAAAGAAAGAAGATGGAATGGATGAAATATGTAGAAGAACTACGCATGATGCCTGATTGCCAGGTTTTCATCATGGTACTTATCCAAGGTGCCACAAGGGAGTGGTTTTCACCATAGGATGAATTTATTTCTCTTTACTTTTGCTACCAAGGTGCCTGTTTCCAGGTTTTTACCAAGGCACATTTTCAATTTTTTTTATTTTTTTTATTTTTTTTCTCTTTTTGGAAGAAGGCAAGCTTTTTAGATAGTGCTCCTTGAAAGGATAAACCATGATATGCCAAAGATTCAAGATGATATGCTCAAAGATGCTAATAGGGAAAGGAACATGGAAGAGAAAAATGGAGGATAGGGTTTTATGTAAAGCGAGTGAGGTTGGAAGATAGGAGGAATAGGAAAATGAGGAAAAATGATAGAAGGTAGAAGGATAATACATGGAAGGATTGTAAAAGGGTAGGTGGAAAGGAAGGCAAGATCAACGTCAACACATACTTTGAAGGGTGGTGAGAGGATGGAGGAATTGTGAATGAAGGAATATGTGAAGGAATATGGCGAATGGATAGCAGAGGTTGTGGTTTAGGCATGTGGAATGGAAGAATATTTTTGGAGGGAAATGAAGTGGAAGCCTTTGGAAGCTTGAATGTCAATTTCACTTTTTGCTCAACACCAGACTCTTTCAAGAGAGACTTTGGAATCCATATAGCCGTAGGCTTTTTATTTCCTTTTGATGATCTAGAGAGAATATCTTCAATGATGGATTTTGGAACCCATACTTGTCTTGTAGTTTTTTTTTTAGATATCTCTTTTGACTTTATGCCTCCATGTCATTTAGAGGAGACATGGTGATCTTCTTTTTTTGATGGATTCTTGCATTGCTTCTTTTTCTTGTATTGAACATTCAAGTTACTTCCAAAAGACTTGGGATTTATGGAAGAGGGAGGATATGACTGGTTTAGATGGGTGGGTGGATGAAAAGGATTCAAGGGTATGCATCTATGTTGATCTTGAGGAAAGATGGGAGATGGAGGTATGTAAGGACCCAAGATGGATGGTGAATCAGGAGAGTTAGGAGGGGAAAGTGAAGGGACATAAGGACCCAAGATGGAAGGAAGGTGTGAAGCTCTTAGTAGTGGTGGAAAAGGTCCAAGGATGGAAGTGGAAGATGCAAAAGGATAATTAATAAGTTCATCAGCATCTATATGACAACCAAGGATATCAGCATCTTCAGAGTGAGCATTAGAATTTTCAATAGAATCATGGATATCTTGAATAAGAACATTTTCTTTGATAGGATTGTTCAAAGCTTACAAAGACTTAGGAAGAGTAGAAAGTGGAAGTGAACATGGAATGGTAGAACAAGAATATGGAAGACTTTGATCTTGACAAGGATCTTCGGATAGCATAAGCGCATAATTTTTCTCTTATTTTTCAATAGGCTTAACATTGGAAGGAACACCATTTTTACCAACCTTAATGGAAGTATCATCTTTGGAAAGCGCAAGCGTAGTAAGGTTATCTTGATTGTCAATAAGCTCAACAGTGTAAGTAGTAGATTGATCTTGCTTAGGCGAAGACTTAAGACATGGTGGAATGCATGAAAAAGGGGGTATAGAATCAAAAGAACCCTGAGGTGGATAAGAGACATCATGAAAAGGAGTGGATGACATGGAGGGTTCTTGATCTTGATCTTTCTTTATGTTCTTTTCTTCATCATTTTTAGAGTCCTCTTGACATGGAGCCACTTCTAAGGACAAGGAAGCATGTTGGGATTGTATGGATGACTTTGGAAGAGATGGTAGAGGACTAGCTGAAGTAGGGATTATAGCATATGAAGGCTTAGGCTCTTTAGGTTTATCATTATTGAAAGTCTTTGCAGCCAAGTGAAGGTTAGCTTGAGTTTCTTTAAGAGGTAGCCCTGGAGGATAACTATAGGGAACTGCATGAAAAGTATCAGGGCTTGTGTCAGATGAAGGTTCTGTGAAAGATTTGAAAGACTCGGAAGCTTTAGGAAATGTACGAGTATTGGAGGAAGTAGGGGATGGAAGGGAACCATCACTAGACAAAGGTTCAACATTAACATGATCTTGCTTGAGAAGATAATCTTTATTTTCAGTAGGAGAGTCCTTAGGAGAAGGATTCTTATAATATTGATGTTTCAAGCTAGAATGATGTATTTTATAGTCCTCAGCAGTAGTAGATGGATCATCATCAAGGTATTGTCCACAAAAGCCATCAAAGTCTCTTTCAAAATTAGAATCATATGGATCACCATCACGATCTATCCAATGTGATGGCCCATTTGTAGTAAGCAGGAATGAATGATGAGGAGGACTCTTAGGAATAGAGGTGTCATAGGTATCATTACATTGTCTATCATCATAGTCATCATAGTCTCCAAAGCTAGATGTGTCACTCTCCATTGAAGAGGTATCATATTGCTCAAATTTTGTTTGGGGGCATGGTGACATGTACAAGTCTTTATCAAATGGAAAAGAGTATAGAGGTTCCTTTTCTTTCTCAAGTTTGTCAAGCTGAACTTGCATAGCTTGCAGCTGCTTCATCATAGCAGCGATCAAAATTTCTTCCTCATGTGTACTGATTCTTTGAGACATGTGTACTAATTTTCAATAGCTACTGATTTGTTCTTGACACAATGATATTTTTGACAAATTCTGGAACTAGGCTGGAAACATTGGATATCTTGCAATTTGACAATTTCTGACAACTCTCTCAAATTTTTCCAAATGACACTCTGTAGACTCGTACGACATTGGGTAGTCTATGAAACGACAGTTGCTAAACTCATACGATAGTTGGGTAGCAATGAAATGACAGTTGACAAAACTTGTACGACAGTTGCTAACAGGGTTTTGACTTTCTTGAATTTGCTAGTTTGAAAACTCGTACGACACTGGGTTCTCAATTGTATGACAGATGGGCAATACTGAAATGACACTTGACAAAACTCGTATGACTTTTGACTTCTTGAAATGACTTTTGACTCCAGAAAGATTTTATGTCAATTTTTGCAAAATTTAAGGTCTTCAGTTTTGGATTGTTTGCAAATTGTACTGTCTAGATTTTGAAGGTTATACCAGATTTGATCATTTTTAATAGCCAAGTAGATAAACAAGCATGCAGAATAGCAAGCAAGTGATTCCAAGCACGTCTGAAAACAATGAACAAGAGAAAAAGTAACCTTGCGCATGAACAATCAAGTGACCAAATTGTGTATGTTCTGAAAAGTTTTGCAATAACACACATATACCTGAAAGTGAAAAATTGGCCTCTCTAGGGTTTTTAGTAATGGTTTGACTCTGCAACTTTTATGATTCAAAGGGGTGAACTCCAATCCCGGTGCACTAGGGTTTTGACACAGTCCGAGAACTTAATCTTCAAGAGCTGCTAGGGAGATCTGACAACCCAACAATGAACCATACCCATGGAGATTTCTTCCACAAGGACATTTATATAGCGGATGTCACTACCATGGTGAAAATGGCTATTACCGCTTGAGGTTCCATCAACGTAGTTTTCCTTGTGAAGGGATTGTTCGCTACGGTTAACCCTCTCTAAAGATGACTCACAAATTTATACCACAAGGGGACTTGGCTCCAGATTCAAGGTTTTGACACCTTTTCACTTTTAACCCAAACAAAGCAAGCAGATTAATCCGACACGCTAAGACAAAGTTTTGTTCCACTAAGGTCTGTGATATCAACTCCACGTGATCTATCAACCTCTCTGAGGAGAGAATGTATCAATCAATAAGAGAAGATGCACTAACCAATTTTGATTCACCAAAGCTCATGATATCAACCTTACGTGATCTATCAACCTCTCCGGAGAGAGAATGTGTCGATCAATAAGAGAAGACTCACTAACCAAGTTGAATGTGAAATGCACTAAGTATCCTCCCTACCTACAAAGATTCTATCATCAAGGAAGGATTTCGCTAGGAATCCAATCTCTCAAGAATCATGAATAGTGTTCATAGGGCCTAATTACTATGTGAGCACAGATGTATGTTCCGAAAGAAAATCTACCAAAAGCATCCAAAAAGTAGAAAGAGGAACACTTAACGCTTAAAGAGAATATGAGATGAGTCCACAAGGTGGAACATTTAACACCTCACACAAGCTGAAAATGAGTCCCCAACTTAGAAAATAAGTGAGTTCCTAAAAGCACAAAAGGGTTGCCAAGTGGAACACTTAACGCTTCTGTCTTGTTGACCCCTCCCCTTTATGGCACTGAGATTGCAACCACGGGGTGGAAATGAGGGGCCAGTGAATTAGCGAGTCCAATAACCCAAGATAGCAATCAAGATCAATCACAAGTATTCTAAGACTACTTAATGAATCCTTAAGGGATCACAACCTAGTATCAAATTATGCAAGTGTGTAGAAATAGATCAAAAGCATGAAAAGATGAACACAAGCTTGACACGTGAGAGATTTATTTTAAGTCCCAAATTAAAATATTATTAGATAAAGGAGAATACCTGAGATCTTTGCAACGTGCTTAGTAGATTTTACCTGATTTTTAGCAATTCTTGTTGAGCTTTTCCATGCAAGCAAGTGACAAACTCCCTAACAAGCAAACAAGCAAACAAGATATGCAAAATATATTCAACTTATGAAAACCATAGGGTTAGCTCTAAAAATCAATTGTTAGGAGCAATAATAACCAGAAATTAATCCAAATGACAACTCATATCATGCATTGAATCATATGAAAAATAAGTGCATACCCATCATAATATTTTAATTTTTTTGCACTGCATTTGACCTAGTCAACAAGATCTAATTTTTTTGATATGATTTTGGCCACAAAAATAGAAATTCAGAATAGAGACCCCTGCTAAAAAATAGAGAGCTTTCCAAAAATGCTAAAATTTTAGAAAAATCTCTTCATTTGTGCCCTAGAGACCCATTTTATCAAAACAGATTAGTTTTTGCAAATTGACTATTTGAGCTGTTAAATTGCATCCAAATTTAAAACACAAATAATAGACCCCCTATAAAATTTGAAGAGCTTTCCGAAAATGTAAAATTTCCAAAAAATATTCTGATTTGCGCTGAAAATTAATTTTTTATGAAAAATAAAAAAAAATTCAAAAAAATTCAAAATTTTTTTAAAAATTATGAATTTTTTTTCAAAGCTTCTCTAATATGTCTCCAACCTGCAAAAAAAATTTCAAACCAAAACTCCAAGCCGTTTGGGAGATAAAATTAAATCTTTGAAACTTTGGGGTTTTAGCTCCCAAAAAAATCAAAACTAGCATGCAAAGGTGGGTTGCCCCACGGTGGGTGCCAGAAATGTGTGTGTGAATTTTGTACCTAATCTGTAGACACAACACTCAGTAAAACATTAGAGGTTAGCTAAAATCAAAATTATGCAAAATTGAAAACTATCTAACCAAGCGATTTACTGTCTTCTAGTAGGTGCGAGATTAATGTTCTCAGATTGTAATCAAGATCAGTGACCTAGACGACACCTAAATGAAGGATTGGAATGCAAAATATGGATATGAAATTGAATGCAATTAATCTATATTTTTGATATTTTCTATGCAATAAGAATGATAAAAACCGATATGAATCTATGAATGCTATTGAAAACTGATATGAAATGAATGCTAAATGATCTAACAATGAAGATTCTAACAATGATATGAAAACTATGCTAGATGAAATTGATATGCCATGAATGCTATTGAAAACTGATATGAAATGAATGCTAAACGATCTAACAATGAAGATTCTAACAATGATATGAAAACTATGAAATTCTATGCTAAGATATAAAAGCTATGCAATTGAAATTGATCTCACAAAGCTTTGAATTCACAAGTTGATTCTTTCAAGCTCCAATTGTGCAAATTCTCCAATGTGATTGTGCAAAATTATGAGATGCTTGGATGCAAATTTGAGAGATGATTGAGAGATGATTTATGAAGAGATGAGCCTTGTTTTTATAGAAATCTAGGGCTTTGGAGGTGCATGGGAAAAAGCCATAAATCACTCAAATAACTCAGGTTGATTTTTGAGTTATTTTTAAATAAAGGATAATTAACTCAAAAAAAAATGCAAAAGCTAAGTTTTAACTCAAAATAGAGTTTAGTTTTAATTGATAATTGATAGTTGTCTGATTTTATGATTGTGCATGTTTTATTTATGAATTAATTTAATAATAAAGTGATTTATTCTCAACTTAATTGATTTTAAAAATAAAATAATTGATTTATGGGTTAATCAATTATTTAATCAAACTTTTATTAAAAACTATATTATTAAATAATGACAACTTGCTTTAATTAATTAAATAAGAATTTAATCAATTTATTCATATCATATTGGATTTATTGTCAAAATTTAAATAATATAATTAATAATAGATAGAATTAAATTTAATTACACAATTAAGTGGCAAGATATTAAATCTAATTAATTAAATATAAAAATATTCAATTAATCAAGCTTTAGGATAAATGTGATTTATTGCCAAATAATCATTAAATTAAAGATAATTATGATAATTAGGAATATTACTAAGAATATTCCCCGATGTAGAATTTAAGATAATCAATTATGATTTGATGATGTTTAGATGTGCCTTAGGTTAGGACTTTGATGTCGATTTCATTCGAATTGAAGATGTAGGAGATTAATGAACTTATAGCCCATTTTTGGGATATTACAGCTAGTACCAGTGGTCAAGAACATGCTAAGGAAAGTTTCTCTCAAGAGTTACAAGAAATCAAAAGTAGCCAGCCAACTAGTATACAAGAGATGACCAATTTATTGTAGACCTTGACTAAAGAGGTCACAAATCTAAAGAAGCAAGGTCAAGGAATCAGACCACTATTTCAGCCACAAGGCCAAGGTCCTAATCAGCAATATCAGAATCAAGGACAACCTTATCAACAAAATAGGCCACCATACCAAGGAGGTTATCAAGGACAAAGACAAAGTTTTAATCAAAGACCATTCCAACCATATAACCCTACACCTCTAAATTCTACAAATCTAGTGAGGGATATGGTTCCTAGTCAAAATAATATGGCAATGGAGAATGAATGGTGTTTCCCTTGTAATCAGCCTCACAATTAGGCTACATGTTCAAATGGATGGATGAACCAAGGTCTAATGGTTCAAAATGCATCACAAACTGAATCAGAGGTTTCATCTAGTGGATCAGTCCCTCAGCAAGAACCACAAGAGAATGAGACTACTCTTTCCAATTGGGAGCAACCAGACTTCAATGGATTCAATGATGAAGTTTCTTTTGTTACTTATACAAGAGCAAAGAGAAGAGCTCAAGATATGGAGAGAGAAGATTCCAATGCCAAAGCCACTACATCTGTAGAGCCACTGCAACAAGCTAATCCCATCACACCTAAGGAGGATCCTATCATCACAAGCAAAGAGGGCCAGATTTTCAAAGAGACGGAGCCTGTCATGCCAAAGGCACAACAAAGAGTACACACTATGAGACCATTTAATATTGTAGACAACATGAAGAAGGTGAATGTCACCATGTCCATGTGGGACTCTTTGGCTCTTCCAAGATAGCCTAAAATTTTGAAGAAGGCCATGACAAAAGTGACAACTCCTCAATCTACAAAAGAAGCTGCAAAGCCAGTGTTGGTTAATATTGATCAAGAAAAGGAGGCTCCAAGTAGAAACTCCAAAGGCAATGCCATTCAAGGTAAAAATTCAAAGCCACCTCCCTTTTATGTATCTTTAATCATTGGAAAATCTTTAGTACATAATTGTATGGTAGATAGTGGAGCTACTAGCACTGTGATGCCCAAGAAAATAGCTGACCAATTAGGACTAAAATATGAGCCCTTTCAAAAGGAGGTTACCCAACTTGATGGATCCTCAATCAATACTATAGGCATGGCTAAAGATACCAGTTTGATCCTTCATGCTAGTCCTAACTTCTCCATCCTCCTTGATATATATATCATAGATCTCCCTGCATTATTTGCTATATGTCTTTCAAGGGAGTTTATAGCTAAGATAGGAGGTTATCTATCTTATGACTAGTCTCACATGTTATTTCATACAAGATATGGGACCAAGGTCACCATTAAATTAGAACCATTAGTAGCACACCATATAGAGCCATATGTGTCCAATGCCATCAATGTAAACTACCCCATATTTGATGACAGTGACTTCCAAACCATTAGTGAAGCAAGCACAAAGATAGAGAGTATCCCTGATGTTTTTCTAGATGAAAGAGCTTCAGAGGCCCAAGAAAGTCTTGTTTGGGATTTTGGTTTGGGAATTTATTTAATACAAGAAAGTGGAGCCATAGAGCCAAGCCTTCTCAAAGAGGACACTGATTTAGAGGATCAGAAAAATCAGGTTTGGGAATTATTTTTTGATGGAGCTAGAAGTAGACATGGTTCTAGTGGTGGTGCTATGCTAGTGTCCCCAGAAGGAGAAAGGTATTATACTACCTTTAGATTTAGTTTCTCCTACACTACCAACACTGCAGAGTATGAAAGTCTAGTCAATGGACTAGAGTGGGTAGGAAAAGATGGCTTAAGGCCCTAAAAGTTTATGGTGACAGTGAATTAGTTGTCAGCCAAGTTAGAGGGATAAGTGCAACCAAAAATGACACCATGAAAGCATATAATCATAGAGTCTGGGATGCAATTGAAGATTTTTGTGCTTTCAATATTGTTGCCATCCCTAGAAAGCTAAATCAAAATGCAGATAGGTTAGCTATTGTTGGATCCCAATATGACATTCCAAATAGCATCTCAAAAGAAAGGGATCAACAGCATATCAAAGTGATTGTCAGACCATCCATTCCTGACAATGATGTTAATTGGCAAGTGTTTGACAATGATGAACAAATTCTATAGTTTTTGTTTGAAGAGGATATTTTTTCAAGGCATAATCAAGATAGGTTATCATAAAACTATGGTGATCAAGTGATAAAACTCAAGTCCAATAAGATGCCTAGAGGTCTTGTCACCTTAGAGACTATCTTCAACAAGGATGATGAAGTCAAGAAAAATAAAGTTGGCCTGGTAGTCCAACAAGAACATTGTGTTGAGCTAGAGTTGGAACCAGGTAAGAGTTTACAATTTGGAAAGATAAACACTGAATTGGAAAAGCAAGCTTACACTTAGTTATTCAAAGAATTTAGTGATGTTTTTGCATGGAAATATGAAGACCTCAAGGGTTTTGATTCTTCTCTTTCTCAGCATACTATTGAATTAGAATCAAATGCCAAATGAGTGAGGCAAAAGAAAAGGCATGTTAATCCCAAGCTTGAGCCACTAATGCATAAGGAAGTGCTCAAATTGATAGAAAGTGGTATCATCTACCCCATCAAGCATACTAGTTGGGTTTCCAACCTTGTTCCTATCAGGAAGAAGAATGGGGAGCTGAGGTTATGTGTTGACTTTAGGGATCTTAATAGGGCTTCATTAAAGGACCACCATCCATTACCCTCTATGGAACAAATCTTACAATGTGTCTCTGGATCTAAGAGATTTTCATTGTTGGATGGCTATTTAGGGTACAATCAGACCTTGGTGAATGAAGAGGATTAATATAAGACTACATTTACAACCAAGTGGGGAACCATGGCTTATCAAAAGATGCCCTTTGGTTTGTCAAATGAAAGAGCTACATTTCAAAAGGAAATGGATATGGCCTTTAAAAGCCTCATGTACAAATTTGTGTTGGTCTACTTGGATGACATAACTGTCTATTCTAAACATGCAGTAGACCATACCAAACATTTGAGGAAGATTTTTGAAAGGTTTAGAGAGTTTGGGATATCTCTTAATCCCAAGAAATGTGTGTTTGTAGTTCATGAAGGAAAATTGTTAGGATATGTAGTATCCAAAGAAGGAATTACAGTGGATCCTGAGAGAATTGTAGCCATCCTAGAACTACTATTGCCACATCACAAGAAAGGTCTCCAATCTTTCATAGGAAAGATTAATTTTGTTAGGAGGTTCTTACCTAACATTGAAAATTTATTAAATCCTTTGACAACCATGTTAAAGAAGAGGTCAACTTTCAGTTGGACTAAGGAAGGGAAAGCCAATTTCCAGGCTATCAAAGGGGCCCTAACAGAAGCTCCTACCATCTTAAACCAAAATTTCAATAAGGATTTCATCCTTTATGCTTATGGAGGTCATGATGCCATATCTGTAATGTTGACCCAAGAAAATTCAGATGGATTGGAGCAACCTATTGCTTTCTTTAACAAAGGTTTAGAAGAGTATGAATAGAGATACTCTTTTGTAGAGAAACATGTACTTGCTATGGTAAAGAGCCTTAAAAAGTTCAGATATCTATTGACTCATAGCAAGGTACATTTAAAAGTTACTCATCCAAGTGTCAAAGAGTTTTTACTTTCCAAAGACCTAAATGAGAAAATAGCTGGTTGGATCACCAAGGTGATGGAATATGACATAGATATTCAAACCACCAAGCTGGTTAGAGGAAGAGGTCTTTGTGAGCATTTGGCAGGGGATGAAAGTTTAAAGAAATCAGAGTAGATAGATGCATCTCTGGTGGTGCATTCTATAGAAGAACAAGACAAGGTAACAAGTTGGTTGCCTAATATGATTAATTATTTGAAGACAGGACAATGTCCTGCAGGTTTGGATTCAGCCAAAAGAAGGAATTATAGGTTAAAATCTATTCCTTTTATGTTGATTGATGAAGTACTTTTAGAAAGGATCACAATGGTGTCCTTTTAAGATGCATAGATTCAGAAAAGATAGCTGATGTCCTATTTGAATTTCATGATGGACCTTTTGGAGGTCACTTTTCTCCTAGGACTACTACTTTTAAAATCATGAGGGCTGGATACTATTGGTGATCTATCTTCAAGGATAGCCATGAGTATGTAAGAAAATGCATCAAGTGTGCCATGTTGTAGGAAAAGAAAGGCTTGTAGCCTTTCCCTTATAGCTAGTCAGAATAGAGCAACCCTTCATGAAGTGGGGTATAGACTTCATTGGCATGATCAACCCTCCATCTAGTGTAGGACATAAATAGATAATTACTACAAAAAATTACTTCACCAGATGGATAGAGGTAGTTGCATTACAGGAGGCCAATGAGAGTGTTGTCCTAAGCTTTTATGATGACTTAATTCATAGGTTTGGCACTCCTAATTCCATAATTTTAGATAATGCCTTAGCATTCACAGGCCTCAAAGTTTCAGGGTGGGCAATCAAGAATGGCATCTATCTGAATACCAGCTCCAACTACTACCCTCAAGGCAATGGCTTGGTAGAATCCACCAATAAGAACTTGATTAGGATAATCAAGAAGACTCTGCAAGATAATCAGAGAGATTGGCATACTAAGTTGAGGTTTGCTTTGTGGTTAGATAGAATTACCCCAAAGAAAATCATTGGTAATTCTCCTTATGTGCTAGTGTATGGCAGAGAGGCTAAGTTATCCATTTCAACTGAATTACCAGCTTTGGGCCGAGCTACTCAGTATGCCCTATTTGATGAAGGAGATCCCTTGCAGGTCAGGTATGCTCAATTGATAGAATTAGAAGAAATCAGAGACAAATCAATGCAAGATATGGAATTCCATTAGATTCAGACAAAGAGGTGCTTTGATAGAAGAGCCAGAGTCAAAGACTTCAAGGTTGGAGACATAGTCCTCAAGTGGGATGAGTTCAAGTCTAGACCTAGCAGACACACAAAATTTGACTCCTTTTGGGGTGGACCATTTATAATCATAGAATGTAGGGGCTCCAATGCATTTCAACTATCAAATATGGAGGGAGTGCCCTTACCTATCTCTATGAATGGTTTCCACTTGAAACCTTGTTTTGAGGTTAACCCCTCTCTGTAAATTTTGTAAAAGTTTCCCTGTTTTCTTTCCTTGCTTTCTAGTTTAGTTTCCTACTTTTCAAGAAGTGCTCTGAGCACATTTTTCAATTTTGTCCCTCTGTGGAGAATTTTTGTTCCTATAATAACCCCATGCCCAATGGATTGTCAAGGTCACTGGTTTCCCTATGCATACAAATTTGGCAAAGAACCATCCCCAAGCCTCTATTTTTATCTTGTCAAACACCCCAATAAATTTCATGAGTCTACCTCTTTTCCCCTGGTCTCTACAACATCTTTTAGGTCTGTGGCTAGAAGAAAAACCCTTAGAAAAATTCATAAACTAGCCATTACCCTGCAAACCCTTTGGCCACATTATATTTCTATGTTACTTTATCTTGGTCACTTAAGTCATCCCAATTTGCATGTACATTTTAAAAATCCTTTAGTCGCCAAGTCTCCGATTTCCAGTGGTTAACCCTTTAACATTTAGCAATCCTGCGAGTGGTTACCATTTCAGTTGGCAGTCTTAGATCGGCAGCCAGGTTAAGATTCTAGATCTAATGGTTGTCACATGATCTCATGGCCCCAGAAGATTCCATGAGATCTTGTGATGATCGTCGATCTTCCTGCCTACATAGTTCATCTTGTCAGTGGGACCAGTGCCACCTCATCTTATTTGGCAGTTCCTGATTCATCGATGGTGTCTAATTCGGTAGCTTGTCAGTGGGGCCATCTTCTTTGGTGGGTTAAGTTACAACTTAATCATGTGGTCATCATTATACCGAGGGCTCAAGATGCAAACTAGTTAATCTGGTAGTATAGCGACATCCATTGATCCTCCTTCATCGTCAGAGCTTATGACTGTGGGTCTTGTGTCAGGGATAGTTGCAACGTGGATCTATTTTGGTGGCTTGTGATTGGCTTAGGTTGAATACAGGTGGAAGGATGTCAATGGGCCCATGGGGTCCAGGGTTTCTAAAGAGGTTAAAGTGCAGTCAGATCTCATGGCTGTCATTATACTAGAGATCCAAAAAGCTTGATCATTATGATGGCAGTATAGCAACAGCCGTCCGATGGTGTTCTCAAGGATGTGGGTCCAAGGTCTGTCAGGGATGCTAACTTGCTCACCGGTGATTGGTTGCTGACTTCCATGGTGGTGTTTGACTTGTTAGAGAGGGGTTTTAACTATTTTAAAAGGTGCATCTGGGCCGTTCATTTGCCAGGAGAAATAACAATTGACGGTCGTATTTTAAAATCGACTTGCTAGCCATTTTTTTTTCAAATTTAAATATTTCTTTTGCTGACTTTACTAGGGTTTGCATTTTGCAGCCATGCATGACAAATGGGTAGCTAGAATTGAATTCCTTAGGATAGGGATGGTTGAGGGGATGATAATAGACAATCTGATCGTCGATGCCATGGATTTTACAGAGTACCACATCGTGCTAAAAGCTTTAATGAGCTTGGCACCACCTTTTGTAGGGTTAATCATTTTAAACCTAGATATCAGACCAGGATCAGATTGTGAGCATTCATGGCAAGGCCAAGTTGTAGGAGGGTAGATGGATCAAGGTTTGATGTAGTACAGGTGTGGGCATGCAAAATATCTGATCGGCCTTGATGCTGCAAAGATATTTTTTATGATCAGATTTGATAGGCAATTAGGGTTTGCTATTTTATTGTAAAATCATGTAACCCTAGTTAGGTTTTTCTCCTACCTATGTGTAGGAGATGTATATATTGTATTTTTGGAGCCTTAGTGTGAGGAGGTTAGAGAGTTCACATTTTGTAAGAAGAAAGTCTCTTTCTTAGAAAGCTATCTGTGGCATTTCCTGCCCTCTGGTCTTCTACATTCTGTAACCTCCCATTGGTAATTCAGAAATTAAAGATATTTTGTGACATTTCTCATGTCCCTATGCATTTTTTGTGTGAGTTATCTCTTATTGAATCAAAGTATTTATATGTTTCTCAATGATATCTTAGGGTTCTTGATCCTTCTTTCTTTTTGCAATTCATGTGTATTATTATGAATGATTTGATGTGAATGCTTTTGTGGGTATACTACAACTCCTTAACAATCTTGTCTCATTCCTATACCTAGTTGCAAAGGTGAATGTTTGTTGCAGGTCATAGATTGTTGTCTACCCCAAGGAGTGTCATTATTTGTGAAAGAATCTCCTTCTTTCCTTGAATACCCTCTTTGTTCGTAGACCCCTCCTATGAAATACTTATGCAAGCCTATTCGGTAAGTCATGATCTAATAGACCTGAGTCTCTCATTGATTTCATCCTACATATTGAGATCCAAACTCTAGTTTCAGTGCATCACTTAGTAGGATAGTTTGCTTTCAGTCATTTCCCTTTCAAGCATTCCTTCTATCCCTTTCCCTCAAAAGTTTTACATTTCCTGTCAAGAAGAAAATTAAGGTGATTATCCAAGAGGAACCAGCCTAGAACCTGGAGGTCTCATCTCAGTTAGCAAAGGTCCCACAACCTAGAGATGATTCCCATGTTATACTAGGTTATCAAGACTACGAGAGCTTGAGATGAAGGCACAAACTTAGTGTATAATAGTTATAGTATGATGATATTTTATGTTCCTTATTCTTGTTCTTTTGAGTCTTGGATTTATTTGTATTTGAGACTTAGATTTCCTTAAGGTCTTGAGAGTACCTTGGTTCTATCTCATATCATGGGGGGTGGAACTTTACCAGTTTCACATGGTTGGGTGGCAAATCTCTTTCAAGGTATTGTTCATGGTTGGTGTCATGGCTTGGATTCTGATTTGTTCAATGGTGAAGTTTCTATTCTTGTATCATGTATCTCTATATTTTGAAATCAAGATGTAAATATGTATTGTAAGCCCTTGGGAAACTTGATGTAATTATCTTTCTATATGCCTTTGGGCAATGTACAGTAATTGTAATTATGTTTGTAAAAGGAAATTGTAAGAAAGAAGTTATGTATATGGGAAGGGTAGTATTGGAAATCTAAATAGGGGATTTAATATGGGTCAAATCAATTATGGATTATAATTAACTTTCCTACCTTATCTCTCTTATCAGTTTTAAAATGAAGTTGAAATTAATGGTTTTATGCAAACCTTTGTAATGCAAGTACTTATGGATGTAAACTTCTTTAAAAGGAAACTTGTTTTGATATGTGGATTAGTGAAAAGATATGCTAAGGGTTGATGGGTATCTCCAGGTGAAAATAATAAGAGAAAGGAAACGTGTATGTTATTGAAAGTAGTATTAAGATGTAATTCTTTCCTAATTCTCTTCAATGTCTAAGTTCAATGTGTGTGATGTAAGGTTATTTAAACAAGGTTTTAATTTCAATTCTTAACTGATATATACAATGTCATAGATGATAAATTATGGTAGAATGATTCAGTGGATGGTTAGGATTGTGAGATATTAAAGGTTAAATGCTTTACACTCTCTCTATTATGATCTTTGAAATGAAAATGGAAAGTAAGGACTTTTAATAGAAATTTTTTGTGATGATAGTGCATAGATAATGTTAAGAAGAAAACCAATGAAAGATGAAAGGATAAATGTATTTAGTGTATTAGATAAATGATGGGCTTCTGTTCATTTATGAAAGTAAGTATTTATGAAAATGGGTAAAGAAAATGAATGCAATTAGCTCATTAATGTAATTGGTTTTGATGAGGAATGGAAGAAATGTCTCAACGTAACTTGAAGTTGAAATGAAAATTGAATTGCATTAGATTAAGTAATAAAATGCATTTCTTGATAATGGTAAATGAATTCATTAAGGGAACCTTAAGGAATGTAATTGTGAATGGTTATGATGATAAGTTAGAATGTTAAAAAAAAAAAATTAGTTGTAATTTTAGGTCATCGACCTGATTCCTTATGGGTTCCATGGCGGGGTCATTACATTTGGTATCAGAGCCCTAGGTTTCTATACTAGGACCTCTAGGGTCTATTTGCATTTAACTTAGTCTCTTCTTATTATTAATTAATGTCAACCTAATGGGTATACTTATGTTGTAACACTCTTTCGAGATGCTTTCAAACACCTTAAAGGATCTTAGGAGAGAGCTCAAGATTCTCCCTCATCATCTCAAAAGAAAGTTCCATGTAGAGGATGTGGGGAAACAAAACCTGAGTTATGACTTGGAGGAGTCTCAAATAAGACAACTCTATTTACTGATTTTGCTAAAGCTAGAACCCATCGGAAGAAAAGTTAGCCTTGAGGAGGCAACTTATTCTAACCATTATGATAGGGATAGAATATAAGCCCTAGGTTGTTCTACTAAGAACCTTGGGAATCATACTTGGCCTACTCGCAATACTTGAGTCTATTGTGTTTCTCCATCAGATATTTTCTTCCAGCCTACCAAACTTGAATACATTGTGTGTCTTCTTTTTAAGTCTTCCTTATGTTAACAAACTTGAGCACTAGACATAAAAGGTATGTTTTCTATATTTCTACCATAATATATTGCAAGAAAAGATTGTCTAAAATGATTATTTATGTTTTTCATTATACGATTCATGTGGTTCAAATAGATGGTAAAGAATTCCTAATACTTGAGTACTATATTCTTATCCGTGTTCTAAGAAAATCTTAAATAATTGTAAGGAAATTTGTTGATCTTAATTCCTGAATGATGATTACTATGAATGACTGCCACAATAGTATTAAAATTTATATACTCTACTTCCCTATAAATGTTGAATAACACCATGATTGTTATGTCTGATTATTTAAGGCTAGATAGATTTGAAACATGTTGTACTTATGGTGGGAAATAAGGGATGATTATGTTTCTAGGATGAAAAGGATTGTAATATTGGATGGTTGTAAAACATGTTTTGTAGATGTATCTTTATCCCTTCCTTGAGAACTTAGGAACTTATGAACCTATATTTTTATTTTTTGAAAAATGAGATAACATGTTGAATTTAGGTAATATCTGATATTGCAAAATATGGAAAGATTAAGAAGTATCTCTCTTTGATATACCCTCTCAAGTAAGAAATTAAATCTATTGTTTAAATCAAATGTGTCTCTCCTTTCTTCTTAAGATATATGGTTAAAAGACTAAATTTTCATAGAAGGAAAAATCAATGTGCCATTAAGGAGAATTTTCTTAGCTAGAGGAAACCCTTGGGTAAAGGACATATGTCCCCAAGGTTTTGTAATAAATAGGATAGTACACAATTGTTGAAATGAAAAATGTTTGATTATATGGTAGGAATTCTGAATTATATATGATCCTCGTAAGTAGTGTGAATTGAACCAATGAAAAATCATCAACTATAAGGAAAGAATATGATATTAAACAAAATTGTGTAGTAATTATTTACTTTGTTGGCATTTTGTGTGTGAAATGGAAGTTGAAGCTAAAAACATTTCTAGTATATAGGAATGATGAGCTATTATGAAAGGAATAATGATATGTCTATTAGAATAAGATTTAAGTCAAACTTTCTAACTGTCCTAAAATGGAAATATTAGAAGAACGTGAATTTCTAGGTAATGGTATAGATGTCATATTGAAGATGCGTATAAGCATAACAATACTTGTAGTTACTCCTCAAATGTTCTTTTATTGAAATGTGTGTAAAAAAAGGTTAGTGGGTTGAACATATTAATTTGATTGGATAAGAGGGTAGCCGTAGGACTCATATATTTCTCTCCCTCTAGTAAAGAATCTATGAATTTTATTTTGGAGAATGGTAAAATTTGAGAAAACTTGTTAATATTGGGAAAAGATATACTCGTAAGAAGCTTATTATGAATTTATGGGATATGGAATTGGTTAAATAGATAGTTAATTAGTAATATTGATAAAACTCTAGCTTAATGAATCATGTTAAAATTTCTTAGGAATATCTTTATGTGTATTGTTGTAATGAAACACTAATAAATTATTATAATACAATCATAACAGGTATCTTAGGTTTCATTCTTTGAAAAGGATGTGTTCCATCTTGTGTGTAAGTTTGATATTAGTGATTCTCCTATAATTTTACCATAGGTTTTATGAGAAAAAGTAACTAGTTGCATAAAAAGAATTGTTTTTGTCTTATCTCATAAAATTGTGTGTTGTTATATGTGGCAATTCAATATTTGAATGATTTTTAGTTTGAAAATGTTTACAAGGTAGTAGTATGATAGTAGTATCTTATGTATATGCATTGAGAAGAAATAAGTCCTCTATCAATCTGTATCTAGTTTAGAGGATGAAATTTGAATTCTTAATTGCATTTCAAAATCCTTAAATATGTTTTTCTATTAAAAGAACTCCTAATTCCTAAGGTAAAAATTATACCTAATATATCAGTGATAGACTAAAGTAGAAATATTTTTAATATTCTTATTTTATGTTTTATCAATTGCTAGACACTTCTAACTTCCAGGAGTAAGTTGAATCTTAGGGAGGGATGATGTAATGCCCCTCCAACTTGATCAAGTCTTGGTTATGCTCACTAGAAATTAGGAAGAGATATATGTGAGAATGATCCTTATTGAGATGGTTTCTTAAACTGAACCTCTTCCAACTCACCATAACTTCATATTTTAATGTGGAAAATAATAATATTGCATAGGTATGTTCCTATACATCTTCCTATTTGTCAGCGATAGTTTAGGACCTTAATGCTAAAAGGATCACCTGATAGACCTCTATGCTTCTATGTGAAATGCTCATTATTAATATTTATGTTTACCATAGGTTAATTGATTATAATCACTTAAGGGTTAGATGTGTTACCTTCTCTAATAAAGTTACTTGGGATTAGACATGATTAATGCATTTAGGGTTATATGATTTGTTTATCTTGATTTGATAATGGGACATTTTGAGTACATGCTTGATGGTTAAATGGGTTTGTGAATGTTAATAGATGATTTCCATTTACATGAATATGTTATGATGCATTCTTGTTATATAATATGGAAAAGAGATTATTCTGGTACTAACCACACTAATCCAATTATGCTTTGTTGATGTCACTATCTGATGTGAGTGTAGGATGAGGGGAGGTAGTCATAGTTACTCCTACAAGGGGTCCATATGATGTTACACTCTCCCTCCTTGTTTGTCACTATCTGTTTATATATATATATATATATATATATATATATATATATATATATATATATATATATATATATATATATATATATATATATATATATATATATATATATGTATGTATGTATGCATGTAAGTTGGTGTTGGAGAATGTAGGTACTATTGTCACTAGGGATTGCAACCGTTATGGCTAAGTATGAAACTTAGCAATCCCATGAAACATGGGAATACTCTCAAGATGTGGGACTATTTCTTGAGAATAGACCTCCAGATTAAGGGTCCGCTTCCCCATTTGTATCACCTGAACTTTACTAACTTTCAAAGTAAAGGGATAGAGGGTTTGCATAAAACTGAAAACAACTAAATCTAACTTAGGTGATTCACCAAACTGAATAGATCCACAATCTGAAAACAACTCACAATATAACTCCAGCACATAACAAGGATTCCACAACTTCCTCAAAGATGATTTTCTTGTAGAAAAACAATCAGGTTCTGAATGTGAATGAGAAGGAAAGATGATTTTCACAACTCAACACAATATAATGCACACAGATTTGAAAACCTTCCAGAACATCAACTCTTGCAAAACCATCAAATGAACATAGTATTATGCAAAGGATCAAATTCAACCACAATACACAACACTAAACTCATTAACAACCTCTCAAACTATAGAAAAAGAAGGGACAATTTTTCTATTAGCTAGAATAAAAAAAAATAGCTATAATATCAGATTGCTTCACAAGATCTACAAAATTCACCTCATGAGAAATGAGGGAATGAAGAACTAAACTTCCATCATCAAACTGAAAGACACATATAGGAAATCTGTAGAATCTACAATAAAGACCACTCCTTGCCAAGAATAGAAAAGTCTCAGCCATGATCTCATCACTCTGAATCTCGGATGCCCCACTCCTGAGAAAATAGGGGAAGTGGAAAAAGTGGAGTCCCTAAAAAGGACTAGTCAAAGGAAACCTATGACCCACTAAGTCATGCAGAATAATGATATTCTAACAGTGGTTCATAATAGTACCACATGTCAAAAATATCTTACAATGTAACTCTCACATTGACTTATAACATTTGAAAAGTATCCCCCTTTTGTCAAACCAAATATAGTGGATTTTGAACATATTAAAGGTGATCTCAACTCGAAAAGAGGAGAAAACCTAAAATATTTACAATTAGCTACATATCCACATTTCAAAAATTAATCTAAACAAGGGACCACCTAATATATGAACATATTGAAAATAAGATCTCCCCTACTATGATTGCAAAATGACATCTATCCCCTTAAGTCAAAAAGGACTTCAAATAAAAACCTAGGGCATCAAATATTTAATATAATTATCTAAGGAAAGATAATTATATTAATGAATATTAACTGGCCTGTGAAAAGCATATCAAAGGGATTAAAAGAACTTGGACCTAAAGGGGAGATAAGAGACATATGTCAAAATGGAAACCCTACACTCGAGAATAGAAACATCTTCAATCGGCAGCTACAACTTGGCATCTGACAATCTCTGGACTCTCTATAGCTTCACCGATAGCAACTTCTATTCTGGTTTTAGAAACAACAAAAACCCTATCCAGATTTGGCAACTATAGAATGAGGTAGGCACACTTGATTATGATATCTTTCACTTCTTTTAGTATGCTATCGAGCTCTGCATAAAGACTAGGGCATTGGGTTTCAGCTCTTTGGCATTGTATAATTCTCTATATTTTAATTTGTGTCTACAAAGGATATATTATACTATAATTGTATCAAGGGTATGAGCCCTTCGTATCTCTATATTTCAAGCCCGATGATCAATTGATAGGGCATGTTTCAATACCTCTGCATTTTGATCTTCCTATCTGAAAACTAGGCATTAGAATCTTTATTTTGTTGTTGCATCCATCTGCGTCTGATTCAATATGTATCCTCTATTTGCATCCAAATGTTTCTTCCTCTGTTTGCATCATATCTGGTAGTATGAGTGTGCTAGGGCATGATGAATATGAATTCTCTATTTGAAAAGCTCGTGATGCTAAGGCTACAACACCATGAAAGGATCTTAGATTACATTCAAAGGCATATTATGTTAATGTAATGCATTTGTTTCATTCTGATTACCTTTTGTTTCAGCACAGTGACATTCTTCTATGGCACCACATTCTCAGCTTTGAAGACATTTCATTATTTTTGTTATTTAATCAATTGTACTAGCTAGGGCATCATGTACACAGCCTTATATCTTGAGTGTTGTGGTCATGGCATTTCATTGCCTTTGTTATAACTTTATGATGCCCTATAACCCACGGGTAGGGCATTGGCAATGTGTCATTCTACAACTTGGCCTTATGTATTATGGCTTCATTGTTTCAATGTTTTCACAACACTACCTTTTTGAGGGCATGATTTTGAATTGGATTTATCTGTTATGGGTAAACCTAATAACATAGGGGACTATTTACATAGCCTGAGCATGTAATGGGCATTGCATTAGTCTACATTGAATCTTGTTATGGCAATTGGCATCACTGTTGTTAAACCTATGAAGGTATTACCATATTGATGTTAATAATGATACATGCGGCCCAAGGACCCTAGGTTGTTGTTATGTGTACTATGATTCCACATCTCTTTGCTTGTGATACCTGTATGATACCTTCTATTCAATCCCTCCTGTGTCTTCAAGATATGGCACTATGGCATTGAGGCTATTGAAAGTCACATAGCCCAAGAAACATAGGCTAGGGCATTATGAATATGAATTTGATTGCCATATTTATCAATCTAGCCCAATAACATAGTACTGATTGCTATCATAGATAAATTTCCTCTGTTTGAGAGGCCTGAGAAACATAAGTCTTATTCATCTGATGGTCATTGTACTTGCTCATTCATTGTAATGCTAAGCCCTACTTATTAAAAAGATGTCATGCCATGTGCTATTGTATTCATGAAAGAACAGGTGATCATAGCATTACTGTTGTTGATGTCGAGGCATAGTCCTCATCGTAGCCTTTGATCACTTCTTGTCTCCATGAACATTTTCCACTTAGATTGGCATTGCATGCCTAAGGTTGATGCCACCTCCACTTTATGCCTACATATTTGATCCATAGCAATGATTACACAATGCAGAATGTGCATCCTTTGTGTGAAGTCTAGTGTACTAACATGTATCAAATGCCTCTCACTTGGGATATTATGTCATATTGAGTTTTCCATTGGGTCCAAAATGCAAATTTTATCATATTCATGCCATGGCATCATGTATAGAATGCAATTGAAACATATTTATGCCCTAAATGAAATGCATTGAGTTTATTTCAGCATCATTTGTTGTACTTATCTGATCATGTGGATTGTGTTCCCTCAGCATGTATGTGCCATGTGAACACCTATGCAATAGAGTCCCCTGTCTGATTCATAGATTTGTGTACTCTGCCATTAGCTCTATTTTGTTTCTATTTTATTGACTTGATGCTTGACCATCTGAATGCTCCTCTATATGTACACACAGTGTGTGCTCTTGGCCCTTGAGGGGGTAACAGATAAAGTATGATGAAATTACTCTATCGTTACCCACATCAAGGACCCAGATCATAAATGGAACTCTTTGTTGGATCAGCTTCCCTATATCTGCACATGAAACAAACACGTCAGTGAAAACATGGTTCCTCTTTTGGTTCTTTGGATGATTCTCATGCACATGCCCTGAGCACAGCCTTTGTTAGAGGTGCATGGCTGAGTGTGTATCTGCATTACTTTATTGTGATACCAGGCATTATTTAGATCCATTGGATCTAACCCAAATCCCCCTCTTCTTCTTTTGTAGGTTCTGTATCACGGAAGCACACTGGGCACACAGAAGCATCAACATCTCATTACCAAGCAATGTCTGGTACCCCAATACCACTTCTTAATTTATGTATATTTACACATTCATTTATTTTTGGTAAAGGCTATGCTCACAGCCTGTGTGAGCCTAGATAGATGTTCTTTCTTTTTAGCTCTTTTACCTTCTACTCAGTACAAAATGATATAGATAGATGTTTATGTAGATGTAGATGCTATTCATTTCCTTTTTTTTTCCATTCATTGCAATGAAATGAACACAAATTTAATCTAGATCACCTAATAACACAAACTAGGTTATTGTAGCTCATCTAGTAATTAGGATTTCAAAATGTGTCAAAAATATGACAACATTCTAGTGACCTCTTTGGAGTGCTTGCCTGCTAAGCATCTAACCAGGTCCCTTGAAAAATCCATTGGGCACAGAGTCACTAACAACTAACCAAACTCCAACCAAAACAAAACTCCCTTTTCCAACAAAAGAACTAACTGCCTGACACTACTCAGGCTTATTGCTAACCAATTGAACTAAACTGCAAGCTAAAAGCAAACTGAACTAGAACACTTGTGCTAGGCACTTAGGGAAAATAGAAAGCCAAAACCATCTAACACTAAGGAGCACAGGGTAGGAAGAACCTCAGAAGCAAGCCTTTAGGTGAATCCCATTCACTAGAATGGGTAGCTCCTCTCCATCCATTTTGGCCAGCGGATAAGCATTGTGGGCCTTGCATCCAATTACCATGAATAGTCTAGTCCAGATAGCATAAAATTTGGTGTGTTTCCCTGGCTTATGCTTTGCTTCATCCCACCTGAGCAATAAATATCCTTCCTTAAAAACTTTGGGTGTTGCTTTCTTGTCAAAGCTTCTCTTAACCTGGGCATGATGAGCCTTCAGATCTTCAAATGCCATCTTTCTTGTCTCCTCTAATTCAATAAGCTCTACCAACCTAACCTGCATAGCATCTTCCTGCATGAGATCAATCTCTTTAATCAGACTCAGAGTAGGAAGCTCAGTAGATAGAGGAATCCTAGCCTCTCTTCCATATACCAATGTGTAAGGTGAATTACTAGTAGCCCTCTTAGGAGTTATCCTATCATCTCACAAGGCTAACTTCAACTTGCTATGCCAGTCTCTCTGGTTTCCTTCTATAACTCTTCTAATTATTCTAAGCAAGTTCTTATTAGTTGACTCAGCTTGGCCATTACCCTGAGGGTAATAATTAGAAGTACTCAAAAAGATTCCATGCTTGAGTGCCCACTCTAAAACCTTGGTTCCCAGGAAAGCCCTGGCATTATCCGATACAATTGAATCAGGAGTACCAAATCTGGATATAATATCTTGATAAAAGTTCAACACAGAGGTCTCATTAGCTTCCTTTAGTGCTACTGCTTCTATCCACTTAGTAAAGTAGTCTATTATAGTGAGTATCCATTTGTGCCCAGCACTGGATGGTGGGTTGATAGGTCCAATAAAGGCTAGACCCCATTTTGAGAAAGGTTCTCAACCTCAATTGGATGAAGGGGAAGGGCAGCTAGCTTTTGCTTTCCAGAAAACAAGGCACAATTCTTACATTTTCTAACCCAATCAAAAGCATCCTGATACAGACTAGGCTAGTAATATCCAACTCTTAGAATCTTAAGAGCAGTGGTTCTTGCAGCAAAGTGCCCACCAGAACCTCCATCATGAAATTCCTCTAGTATTTTCTTAATTTGATTAGTTTCAACACATCTTAATAAGACACCAGTGTGATCTCTTCTATAAAGGACATTATCAATAACAACAAAAGGAATATCTTGGAGTCTATAGTACCTTCTTTTACTTCTCCCAAGGTTTTGAGGACACTGGCCAGTGGCAAGATAGCACTTCATTTTTGTTGTCCAACTTGAGTTCTGTCTAGCTTCTTGATTCATCAAAACAACATCTTCCTCCTGCTGGTCTGCATTTGTTGCTTTCTCATTAAGTTTTTCACTTAGTCCTTTTCCTCTAACTAGTTTGGTCACCTTGATCTGTACATCATATTCCATAACCTTGGTGACCCAGCCAGCTCTCTTATGACTTAGGTCTTTGTTCAATAGAAAGTCCTTTATGCAAGGATGTGCAACCATCAGGTGCACTGTATTGTTAGACAATAGATGTCTAAACTGCTTTAGACTTCTCACAATGGCCAAAACATGTTTTTCTATAGGCAAATAATTCAGCTCATAGCCATCTAGGCCCTGACTATAAAAAGCTACTGGCTATTCTTGATTCTCAACATTATGTTGAACTAAAATGGTAGAAATGCTATCTTTATCCCCAAAAGCATATAATATAAAATCTTTAGAAAAATTAGGATTTACCAATGTGGGAGTAGATGTAATTGCTTCTTTGATTTCTTCAAAGCTCCTTTTTCCTTCACTGGTCCAATGAAAACTTGCATTCTTCTTAAGCATCTGAGTCATAGGCTTCAAGAGTACAGCAACATTTGGGATAAACCTCCTCAAAAAGTTGATCCTTCCCAAGAAACTCTACAATCCTTTCTTGTGAGCTGGCAAAGGAAGAGACAGAATGGCTTTCACCCTCTCAGGGTCAATAGTTGTTCCTTTTTTGGAAACAATGTGTCCCAGTAGTCTACCCTTTTGAACAACAAAAATACATTTCTTAGGATTCAGTGAAACCCCAAACTCTTTGCATCTTTCAAAAATCTATCTAAGGTGTATTAGGTGGTCTTCTGTGTCTTTTGAAAAAATGGTTATATCATCCAAATATACTAGAATGAATTTATTCATTAGGCCAGCAAAAGCCATCTCCATGGCTTTCTGAAATGTGGCACCAGCATTTGACAACCCAAATGGCATCTTTCTGTATGCCATGGTGCCCCATTTGGTAGTGAAAGCTATCTTGTATTGATCTTCTTCTCTTACCAAGACCTGGTTATAACCAGAAAATCCATCTAACAAAGAAAACCTGTTAGACCCAGAAACATATTGTAAAATCTACTCCATAGATGGTAATGGGTGATGGTTCTTTAGGGAAGCCCTATTAAGATCTCTAAAATCTACACAGAGCCAAATCTCACCATTCTTCTTCCTAACTAGCACTAAGTTTGAAACCCAAGAGGTATGTTTAATAGGAAAGATAATATTAGCTTGAATCATTTTTCTCAACTCTTCTTTCATTAGGACGCCTAACTTGGGATTAATGGGCCTTTGTTTCTGCCTTATAGGCTTGGCTTGGGGCTCTAGTTCAATGGTGTGTTGGGCTAGATGAGGATCAAATCCCTTTAAATCATAATATTCCCAAGAAAATACATCACTAAACTCCTAGCATAATGAAACAAAGGCTTGTGTTTTAGAATGAGTGCATACCTTTCCCAACTTGAGAAATTTGTTTTTGAGGACCTCCACAGGATGGTAGTGTTCTTCTTTAACTATCATGCTAGCCTTGTCACCTCTGAGTTGATCATCAGAATTAAATATAGACTCAAGTGTGACCGGTCCTTTAGGTAATCTATTGCTCTTCAACTGTAACATTTGGTCACCATACTGATGGGCATGTTTGCCCTGGTTCATTCTAGAGAACTCAGCTTCTTCAATAAGAAAATTGAAAATCTGTTCATCATTTTCAAAAACTTGCTAGCTTACTTGATTATCTGGTATAGAAGGTCTTACTAGGACCTTCACATGCTAAGAACTGGAGTTAGAGAGACCCTTTGGAATATCATATTCTACTCCCATAGCAGCCAGCTTGTTCTAATTTCTTGGAACAACAATCAGATTAAAAGCATGAAAACCTTCTATTAAATCCCAAACCTTGTGCTTATACAACTTAAGTGTATCATTCTTTGTGAGGTTAGTGCAACAAATTTGATTGACCACTAACTTGCTATCACCTAAAACTTCTAGGCATTTGACACCTCTTTGTCTAGCCCATTCTAAACCATGAATGAATGCCTCATACTCTACTGTATTATTAGTACAGCTAAAAGAAAAATGAACTGCAGAGTAATATTTTTTTCCCTCTAGAGAAATCAGGACACACCTCCTCCTGAGCCTACTTTGCTTCTAGCCCCATCAAAAAAAAGTTGCTACAAATCACCATCATGACTGGTAGAGTTTTTATCTTCTTTCTTAATCAACTCTGGTATTACGACATCTCCCTCATGAATAATAAATGTTCCAATGCCAGCCACATCTATATTTCTGAAAGGATCCTCCTTTTCTAAATCACTTTCAACCCACTCATCTAGTACCATATCAGGAAACTTCCTGTCATTGGCTTCAGGTTTAGAATCAATTGATTCTTGATCATGATACATCAAATTGGCATTTACAGGGCTTGGGGTGTATGGTTCAACATGGGTTTCTGCAAAGGGCTCAGACCTAATCTTGACCTTGGCTCCATACCTTGTCTTAAAATATAAGTGAGACCAATCAGTTGAGAGATATCCCCCTATCCTAGCAGTGAAATCTCTACTCAAAAAAATAGCAAAAAGAGGAGGCAAATCAATAACATAAACATCTTGAGGGATGGAAAAGGTAGGACATTCATGAAAAGTGAGACTCAGGTCTTTAATAACTCCCAAGGTATTGACTGATGACCCATCAAGCTGAACAATAGGCTTATTTAATGGCTCATAAGGTAACTCTAGTAAATCTGCCAACTATTTAGAGATCATAGAAATACTAGCTCCTGAATCTATCATGCAGTTATGGATTAAATGATTTCCAACAATAAGAGTTAGATAGAAAGGAGGAGGCTTAACCTGAGAAACAACAATGGGTTATGAATTATTCTCTTTTTTTTGTTGATCTTCTTGAGGGGTTCCAGCCATCAAGACCTTAGGCTGCTCCAAAATAGCTCCTTGGCAAGATGAGATCTTAGCCAATTCATTCAACATCAGCTCCTTTTGTCCAGGGATTGCCAGAGTGTCAATCAAAGGAACATTAATTGATGTCTTCTTCATTTGTTCTACTATATTGAAAGACCCCAAATTCACCTTAGGTTTCCCCTTTGGAGAAATAGTCTCAGCTTGTGTAGGCACCAACTAAGTAGTCACCTTAGCTGGTTCCTTTGTTTCTATTGACTGGTCTATAGCTGAAACTTGAACTGGTTTAGGTGGCAGATTCACAACAGGATCTGACTAACTGATAGAGACCACTTGCTCTGCTTCTAAAGCTTTCTTCTTAGATATTGTGTTGGCTGCAATAGGAGTATAAGTTGGGTTTTCATTTGGTGAGAAATTCACCCCACAAAAGTCTTCCTTCTGAAATTTCACCAATGCTACCTCAAGAACCTGTACTTCATTTGTAGTAACAACTGGACTCTGCTGAGTTTCTGGTTGTTGACCCATCTCCTGGGGCATCATCACATTGTTTTGTACCATGAGGGCCTAAGCATAACCATTAGGACACATCCCCTAGATATGTTGCTGATTGCAAGGGCAGCCCCATTGGTAATCTTGTGCCATGTTATTCTAGGCTACATGAACTAATTCCCTAGAAGCACTAGGAATGTTAGGATTATAAGGCTGGTTGGTCTTTTGGTTATAACTCCTTGCTTGTCCCTGCTGGCCTTGTGAGTATTGGGGCTTGTTCTGTTGGTAATAATTTTGATAGGGTTGCTGATAAAGTTGCTAATAGGGTTGCTGGTAAGGCTAGGACTGTTGCTTGTTTAGACTAACCAACTCATTAGTAACTATTTGCAAGGCTTTCTTAATCTCAGTCAGCTCTTGGGATTGATTCACAACTGGGTTAGCAACTTGTTGAGGAGGATTTGGGAGAGGTGGAATAGATACTAGGGCTGGAATTACTTTAGGAACAAGATGAAGCTCTAGAAAAATAGGCATTGGGGGCCTTGGGGCTATCTTCCTAGCTTGGATTAAACTATTCTCAACTCTTATAGCAAGGTCATATGCTACTGGTAGATTATTCCCACCCATTGATTGGATCATAATAGAGATATCACTATTGAGGGTTCTCAAATAATATAGGAAGGCATACTAGCTAGATGGCCTAACAGTAGCTAGTATTCTTTGCCATGTCTTCTAAAATCTAAAATTAAAATCCATCATGTATTCCTGAGGTGCTCTTTTGATAGTAGTTAGGTGTTCAACTAATGATAGATGATCTAATTTGTCTTCAAACTGATTGGTCAAGGATTGACCCAATGCATCCCAATCAACAATAGAGCCAACTGGCAAACTTCTAAACCATTGCAAAGCCTTGCCTTTAAAAGAGGCCGCCAACAATCTCACAACAACATTATCTTGAGTAATATGATGCAGGCCACAAAGGGATGCCACATCTCTTATGTGTTCAATGGCTGATGTTTGATCTTCTCCTATAAAGGTAGGTAGACTTTTAAGGGCTGAGATAGATATATCATCATGCTGCTACAAATTTAAAGGGCTACCTTGTTTAAAAGCTACAAAAGGATGTACTCTAGGCTGAGCCATTGGTGGATTTAAGGGAGCCTGAGATACTAGAACTTGAAAAACTAGAGTTTGGGTTACTGATACTTGAGGTGCTGGTGAAACACTTGTAGGCTTATGAATAGGCTTAGGAGCAGATTTAGGGGTTTTAGATGTACTAGCTTGAGCAGCTTTAGGCCTCTTTTTGATAGGTGGTAGCTCTATATACATAAAAGGATCTTTTCTCTGTCTAGTTGGAATGCCACTCATAAGCTTAGGGACTGATCTACATAAAACACCATTAGAGTCACCAGGTATGACTTCAAAACATTGTCGCTGCTCACACCAAACAATAATTTGCAATAAACTTTGTAGGAAATCAGACTCATTGAGTCATCAGTCCCACCGGGCATGCCAAAAAACTGTTGTCACTAGGGATTGCACTCGTTATGGCTAAGTATGAAACTCAGCAATCCCATGAAACATGGGAATACTCTCAAGATGTGGGACTTTTTCTTGAGAATAGACCTCCAAATTAAGGGTCGGCTTGCCGGTTTGTATCACCTAAACTGTACTAACTTTGAAAGGAAAGGGATAGAGGGTTTGCATAAAAATGAAAACAACTAAATCTAACTTAGGTGATTCACCAAACTGAATAGATCCACAATCTAAAAACAACTCACAATATAACTCTAGCACATAACAAGGATTCCATAACTTCCTCAAAGATGATTTTCTTTTAGAAAAACAATCAGGTGATGAATGTGAATGAGAAGGAAAGATGATTTTCACAACTCAACACAATATAATGCACACAGATTTGAAAACCTTCCAGAACATCAACTCTTGCAAAACCATCAAATGAACATAGTACTATGCAAAGGATCAAATTCAACCACAATACACAACACTAAACTCATTAACAACCTCTCAAACTATAGAAAAAGAAGGGACAATTTTTCTATTAGCTAGAATTAAAAAAAAGAGCTACAATATCAGATTGCTTCACAAGAGCTACAAAATTCACCTCATGAGAAATGAGGGAATGAAGAACTAAACTTCCATCATCAAAGTGAAAGGCACATATAGGAAATCTATAGAATCTGTAATAAAGACCACTCCTCACCAAGAATAGAAAAGTCTCAACCATGATCTCATCACTCTGAATCTCAGATGCCCCACTCTTGAGAAAATAGGGGAAGCGGAAAAAGTGGAGTCCCTAAAACGGACTAGTCAAAGGAAACCTATGACCCACTAAGTCATGCAGAATAATGATATTCTAACAACAATTTATAATAGTACCACATGTCAAAAATATCTTACAATGTAACTCTCACATTGACTTATAACATTTGAAAAGTATCCCCCTTCTCTCAAACCAAATATAGTGGATTTTGAACATATTAAAGGTGATCTCAACTCGAAAAGAGGAGAAAACCTGAAATATTTACAATTAGCTACATATCCACATTTCAAAAATTAATCTAAACAAGGGACCACCTATATATGAACATTTTGAAAATAAGATCCCCCCTACTATGATTGCAAAATGACATCTATCCCATTAAGTCAAAAATGACTTCAAATAAAAACCTAGGGCATCAAATATTTAATATAATTATCTAAGGAAAGATAATTATATTAATGAATATTAACCGGCCCGTGAAAATCATATCAAAGGGATTAAAAGAACTTGGCCCTAAAGGGGAGATAAGAAGACATATGTCAAAATGGAAACCCTACACTCGAGAATAGAAACATCTTCAATTGGCAACTGCAACTTGGCATCTAACAATCTCTGGACTCTCTATAGCTTCACCGATGGCAACTTCTATTCTAGTTTTAGAAACAACAAAAACCCTATCCAGATTTGGAAACTGTAGAATGAGGTAGGCACACCTAATTATGATATCTTTCTCTTATTTTAGTATGCTATCAAGCTCTGCATAAAGACTAGGGCATTGGGTTTCAGCTCTTTGGCATTGTATTATTCTCTGTATTTTAATTTGTGTCTACAAAGGATATATTATACTATAATTGTATCGAGGGTATGAGCCCTTCATATCTCTATATTTCAAGCCTGATGATCAATTGATAGGGCATGTTTCAATACCTCTACATTTTGATTTTCTTGTTTGAAAACTAGGCATTAGAATCTTTATTTTGATGTTGCATCCATCTGCATCCAATTCAATATGTATCCTTTGTTTGCATCTAGATGTTTCTTCCTCTGTTTGCATCATATCTGGTAGTATGAGTGTGCTAGGGCATGATGAATATGAATTCTCTGTTTGAAAAGCTCATGATGCTAAGGCTACGACACCATGAAAGGCTCTTAGATTACATTCAAAGGCATATTATGTTAATGTAATGTATTTGTTTCATTCTGATTACCTTTTGTTTCAGCACACTGACATTCTTCTATGGCACCACATTCTCAGCTTTGATGACATTTCATTATTTTTGTTATTTAATCAATTGTACCAGCTAGGGCATCATGTACACAACCTTATATCTCAGGTGTTGTGGTCATGGCATTTCATTGCCTCTGTTATAACTTTATGATGCCTGATAACCCATGGGTAGGGCACTGGCAATGTGTCATTCTGCAACTTGGCCTCGTGTATTATGGCTTCATTGTTTCAATGTTTTCACAACACTGCTTTTTCGAGGGCATGATTCTGAATTGGATTTATCTATTATGGGTAAACCTAGTAACTTAGGGGACTGTTTACATAGCCCAAGCATGTAATGGGCATTGCATTAGTCTACATTGAATCTTGTTATGGCAATTGGCATCACTGTTGTTAAACCTGCGAAGGTATTACCATATTGATGTTAATAATGATACATGCGGCCCAAGGACACTAGGTTGTTGTTATGTGTACTATGATTCCACATCTCTCTGCTTGTGATATCTGTATGATACCTTCTATTCAATCCCTCCTATGTCTTTGATATATTGCACTATGGCATTGAGGCTATTGAAAGTCACATAGCCTGAGAAACATAGGCTAGGGCATTATGAATATGAATTTGATTGCCATATTTATCAATCTAGCCCAATAACATAGTATTGATTGCTATCATAGATAAATTTCCTCTATTTGAGAGGCCCGAGAAACATAAGTCTTATTCATTTGATGGTCACCACACTTGCTCATTCATTGTAATGCTAAGCCCTACTTATTAAAAAGATGTCATGCCATGTGCTATTGTATTCATGAAAGAATAGGTGATCATAGCATTGTTGTTGTTGATGTTGAGGCACAGTCCTCATGGTAGGCTCTGATCACTTCTTGTCTCCATGAACATTTTCCACTTAGATTGTCATTGCATGCCTAAGGTTGATGCCACCTCCACTGTATACCTACATATTTGATCCATAGTAATGATGACACAATGCAGAATGTGCATCCTTTGTGTGAAGTCTAGTGTACTAACATGTATCAAATGCCTCTCACTTGGGATATTATGTCATATTGAGTTTTCCATTGGGGCCAAAATGCAGATTTTATCATATTCATGCCATGGCATCATGTATAGAATGTAGTTGAAACATATTTATGCCCTGAATAAAATGCATTGAGTTTATTTCAGCATCATTTGTTGTACTTATCTGATCATGTGGATTGTGTGCCCTCAGCATGTATGTTCCATGTGAACACCTATGCAATAGAGTCCCCTATCTGATTCATAGATTTGTGTACTCTGCCATTAGCTCTGTTCTATTTCTATTTTATTGACTTGATGCTTGACCATCTAAATGCTCCTCTATATGTACACACAGTGTGTGCTCTTGGCCCTTGAGGGGGTTATGGATAAAGTATGATGAAATTACTCTATCATTACCCACATCAAGGACCTAGATCATACATTGAACTCTTTGTTGGATCAGCTTCCCTGTATCTACACATGAAACAAACACATCAGTGAAAACATGGTGCCTCTTTTGGTTCTTTGGATGATTCTCATGCACATGCCCTCAGCATAGCCTTTATTAGAGGTGCATGGCTGAGTGTATATCTGCATTACTGTATTGTGATACCAGGCATTTTTTAGATCCATTGGATCTAACCCAAATCCCCCTCTTCTTCTTTTGCAGGTTCTAGATCACGGAAGCACGCTAGGCACATAGAAGCATCAACATCTCATTACCAGGCAATGTCTGGTACCCCAATACCACTTCTTAATTTATGTATATTTACACTCATTCATTTATTTCTGGTAAAGGCTATGCTCACGACCTGTGTGAACCTAGATAGATGTTCTTTCTTTTCAGCTCTTTTACCTTCTGCTCAGTACAAAATGATACAGATAGATATTTATGTAGATGCAGATGCTATTCATTTCCTTTTCTTTTCCATTCATTGCAATGAAATGAAAACAAATTTAATCCAGATCACCTAATATCACAAACTAGGTTATTGTAGCTCATCTAGTAATTAGGCTTTCAAAATGTGTCAAAAATATTACAATAGGTACCAAGCATCGATTCCACCTGGCTACACAGGTCTGAGCGTTCCTTCAAAATCCTCAAACTATTTTTGTGTGGAGATATTACCAAGATTACTCTCAAGGTTACCCATGGACTTAGATTTATTTTTAGGAGGTTACCCTAGTTGGGGGATTTGAATGCAGTATGTGATGTGGTCTTGTGATTTATGATGTGAGTTAGATTTATCCTTGTTAGTATATGTATATGTATATGTATATGTATATGTATATATGTGTATATATATATATATATATACATATATATATATATATATATATATATATATATATGTATATATATATATATATATGTATATATATATATATATATATGTATATATATATATATATATATATATATATATATATGTATATATATATATATATATGTATATATATATATGTGTGTGTGTTATATTGATTGTGTAAATGGTATGTTATTTAAAGTGAATTCAATAAGTGTATTGAATGAAGTGTATTAAATAAATGTATTAAATGAAAAGTAAAAATAATATTAATAATAGTAATAATAAAAATAAATGCTCTTTGTAGTAAAACTAGGTATCTAGGAGGGAGTTGAACTCAAGACCTCCTAGAAGTTAGGCTAGTTGTTTTCCAATTATGCTATGTGTTTTCCTTGGAAGCTATTTGTTTATCTTTTATGTTATGGTCTTATTTTAAAGCTATTTTTAATTAAATTTATTAAAGCTTTGTTAAGTGCTTACGTGAATGATTTGTTGATTTCCCAACCAACTATAGAAGTTGGAGAAGTTGCTTCCTGTAAAGAAACTCCTCCAACTACATAGTTGGAGGATAAATATTTGCAATTTTGTGTAGTTTGGGAGTGAGAATTTATGGAAGATTTTTGGGAGTTGTCTACAATTATTTTTCCATAAATTTATGTGAAGTCTCTATGAGTTTGAGATTATTTCTGTCATGAAGATAAGTGTGTGTCAATTTCTAGAGTTTGATTGACAAAGAAATATTTGTAGGAGGCTATCTACTCAAGGCTTGAAGATTTGTAGAGAGTCTCCAACCAAGAGAAGGGAATTTCTCCGCAGGACCTCAAGTAGGGTCTATACTAGGATGAATTCTCCAATGCCCCTATGTGTGTGCTTTTGTATTTAAATTCTATGTTATTTGATTGATATGTGATATCTTATTGTGAATTAAAAGGAAATGTAAATGTTTTATTTCTATGTATTTCAATTGTATTTCTGGGAAGTAATTCTATAAATGTTTGTAAAGTTTTTATGGTAAAATATTTCTTGGGAGTGTAGGATTTGTTGTGACACTTGATTTTGGTGTTTGTGAGATTTATGTAATGGTTTAGGGAAGTTTAAGAAGGTTTGGGATGGTTTAGGAAGGAAATGCAGTCATATTTCTCCATTATTGCATTTGTGGGCCTCTCTATGATTTGTTGCTTTCATTTTTTATTAAGTTTGTCTGAGGCTTGGGATTGTGTTGAGGATATGTTCTGGATGTGGTACTAAGGTCCTTGCATTAGGTAGACCTCGGGGAACCTTTCCCAGGCACTCTTCATGCCTAAAAAAGTTATTTTTTGGTGTTTTCAAGAAGTTTTAAAATTAATTTCGTGAAAATATCCTCCAGTGTCGTACGACATTATACTCATACCCATATGAAACTTGGTCAAATGTCATATGGGAATCCATACATTTTCATATGGGTTCATATACAAAGTCACATGGGTTTTTTTTGGTTTTAGGGGCTAAAAATTTATAAAATTTGTGTTTAGAACCTCTATAACTCATTCCTTATGATTGGGCTACAAGTTGTATGACCTACGTTTGTCATTTACTTGTATGATAGAAAGGATGAAGGTGACAGAGGCTGCATTTTTTGTTGTTGCACTACTTGGGGGAAGGTAGCTTGTTGGTTTTCTAGTATGGATGCAGAGAAGTGGGTTGGTATTTCAAAAGCTAACATTTCTTCTCGAGTAAGGCCCCATCGAGAACTGGTTCATGGTGGGAGTTGTGAAGCAGAGGATGTTGGAAATGTAGATGTGATGGGATTTTGGGACATGAATGGTGGATTTGAAAATCCCATGGAAGGCATACCTATCATGAATGCATTTTTTTGGGCTTGTGCTTGGGTAAATGTTTGTTGGGGTGTGGAAGAAGATGCTTGCAGTTCCCACAAGAAGGGTGGTGCTGATGTGGAAGCTTGCTGGGAGAAGGAGGAAAATGATTGTGTTGCCCCCAGAAATGATGGCATGGGTGTAGAAGCTTGTGGAGTGAATGGTAAGGATGATTGTGTTTCCCCTGGGAATAATGGTATTGAGGTAGAGGTTTTCTAAGAGAATGAGGGAAATGATTGTGCTACCCCTGGGAATAATGATGGTGCTTGGCCCATGCAAGGTGGAGGAATTGCTTGTGTAAAGGCTTGTACAGGAGGTGGTGTTTGGTTTTGTGAAAATATTTGGGTAGGAATGATGGCTTGAGATACCAAGGACAATGATGGTATTCTCATGACAAGAAATGGAGTAGATTGTGTTGCTTGTGTTGTAGGTCTTGTGAAACTAATTTGCAAAAGAGGAGGGATGGGTGAAGCTACTTGTGATATGTGAAGAAGTGGATTAGGGATTTGTTGGATGATGAGAGTGTATGCCTCTACTAGGATTTAGATGGTGTTTATGGGAATATGAGGTTGGAGATATGGTGGAATAGGAGTACCCTCTTGTGTGAAGTTATCCAACATATTTTGCTAATTCTGAGCAATGAGTGCACTGACTATTTGTGCCTACCCCAGATGATTCATGAATGTTTCCATTGCAAAAGAAGTGGGGGGGATATTGGGATCATCCCATATATTACCAATTTGTTGGATCTAGGGATTGTAAGCTACCATCGCGCTGGTAGAAATGTTGGAATTGAACGAGCTGGTGGTTTGATAAGGATCCATGTTCCTTCATTTTTAGGATCTTATCTTGATAGGTATGGAGCAGAGATTTAGAAGATGAAGATGCTAAGGATGGATGGATGAAATATGTTCCTAAAGGCTCTATAGAATAATGGATGCAAGTCTAAGAAACTTCTAAGGATGGTGGATTTATAGAATGCAATGCAAGGATTTGGATTAACTCTAAGAATGGTGAAATGCTAGAGGATTGGTGAGATGCTCTGATTTGGATCAAGGATGGTGGAAGATTGGTAGAAGATGGGGATGTTAGAGTAATAGTCTTTTGGGTTATTAATTAAATCATTTTGATCTAATTACTAACTCACCTATTCACTCTAGTTGCTTAAGCCAACCTTAGGGTTTCCCTTTTAGGGTTTCATGATTCCTTTTATAAGGATTCACCTCTTTGTATTTCATATCAACTTATCATATTGTAATATTGTTCTTTTGAATGTGCATATGATGTCTCTCGCTTTTTGGCCTCCATAGATTTTTCTTGCTTTCTATTCTTTGCTTCTTCCATGTGACAGGGTTATGCATGCAGGTGTTCTTGGGAGATTAGTTTTTTACCTAATCTAACATGGTATCAGAGCCATCTTGCTACTCATTGTTCATGTTTTGTTGAAGTGTTTCAGAAGTAGGATATTTTTAAGGTTTTCAGAGGTTTTAATAAGGATTTAGATGGGGGCTTTGTTTCTGGTCACTTTGAGCTCAAACAGACATCTCAATTGAGCTCAGAGCACCCAAAAACCCTAGAATCCATATAAAACTTGTCCATTTTGGACAACTTGGCTCTAAGGCAAAAAAAATTTAGTTTCTAGTGTTGTATGAGCACAGAAACAAAGAAAAAAAATTATTTTTAAAAATGTTTTTGTGTTATTTTTTAACGCGACCAGTGTAAAATTGTGCATGCCACCACCGTGCTACTAGCACCCAACCCCCGCTGGCTACGCCTCTGCCAGCCCTGCGGGCTCCGCCTGCTCCTCCAGCTCACGCCATCGGTAGTGCCACCTCTAGCAGTGGCACCCCCTAGCAGCAGTGCCCCTGCCACCGGCTCCACCACCTCCTAGTCCACTCCACTCTACTTCACTCCCCGGCACTGCTCCGCTCCGCTACACTCTGCTTCGGCTCCCCAGTGAGTTCTTAAGCCCTGTGAAGTTCACATGGGTGATCGAGAGCTTTGGCTCAGCCCCCTGCATGCACCATGCACCCAGGGGCCAATTTTTTTTCAGCCCCAAGGGCTTAAAACCTATTTTTGGAGCCTTTTTGACCCTCTGATGTTGTTTTTCCTCTATCTAGAGCATACAGAGGTCTTTTTCAGACTTCTTTATATCATCGAAAAGCTCTTTTTGAAATCTTTCTGATTATGGAGGTTAGGTTTTTTGAATTTTCTATTTTGATAGTGTTTTTTTCTATCAAAGTCCGATGTCTATTTTTGCCTTCTGAGAGCCATATCTTGCTCATCGGGACTCTATTTTTGGCAAACCAGATATCATCTGAAAGATGGTTCTATGAGTTTTGCAATGGTAGGGGTCTTTTATCTAGATTATACTCCAAGTTCTTTCTCCTTTGAGTTTTTCACTTTCACACTCTAGCGGATTACTTGGGTTTTATAGGTCCTGGGATCTCTTCTTCTATTCTTCTAGCTCACTCTTCTTTCTGAATTTTTGAGCATTATATGCTTCTCTTCTATAGCATTTTTTTTCTATAAACACACTAAGATAAAGTGCATGCTTCTGCATATCTTGGATTTTGAGCACCTTGTGTTTGTTTGTACTCGCATTCAGTTATAAAGTGCCATGGGGGGTTATGATGTTTTGCCTTTTGTGGTCATCCACCTTTGTTAAGTGAGTGTACCTTCCATGAAATTAGCCCATGCTATGTGTTCATGACACCACCCTTTATCCTGTGCTTGTACTTTTGTTGCACTGTTGGTGTTCTTGATTCTTCTTCTTGTAGATGTTTCTGGCATTGCATTTTAGTGTTCCTGTCACCCCTCTCCCTATTCAGCATTATGGGGGGGGTTCACCTATTGGTTCTATTGCTTCCTTGGTTCAGTTGAGTGATCTACATATTTAGTTATTGTTCCAATGTACTAGGTGGATGCAGTGGCTAGGCACCTATGCATTTCAGTGAGATGGTTTATCTACTATATAGACACTTGTTCATTCCTACTTTTGGAAGTCACCTCTTCGATTGATCAGCTCTTCAGACTTTGTATTCTCTACCTGGTCATGCACTATTTTAGTGGAGGTTCCAGCAGTTACTTCTGACAGTGTTTGCAGCTTCATGCTTCGGAGATGTTTCATGCTCTTTCTTGTTCCTTTCTTTGGGACTTTCCCTAGACTGGAGGCTTTGTTTCCTTCATCTAGTTTCATCTCTTTTTGGGGTAGAGTTTCTCCCAGTGGGTTTTCTCTATTTCCCCACTTTATAGAGATTTCTTGAACTTGGGTACCTAATCAGGCCTTGTTGTTGGGACTCATCTTTCCTACTTTCTACAGTAGTCTCCTAGGTTTTGCTTCTCCCTAAGCTTATCTTAAGGGGGGGTGTTAGAGTAATAGTCTTTTGGGTTATTAATTAAATCATTTTGATCTAATTACTAACTCACCTATTCACTCTAGTTTCTTAAGCCAACCTTAGGGTTTCCCTTTTAGGGTTTCATGATTCCTTTTATAAGGATTCACCTCTTTGTATTTCATATCCGATTATCATATTGTAATAATGTTCTTTTGAATGTGCATATGATGTCTCTATCTTTTTGGCCTCCATAGATTTTTCTTGCTTTCTGTTCTTTGCTTCTTCCATGTGACAGGGTTATGCATGTAGGTGTTCTTGGGAGATTAGTTTTTTACCTAATCTAACAGGGGAAAGATTGGTGAAATTCTTGGCAATGATGGAGGATTGGTGGAGGATGGTGGAATGCTTCAAAGATGATGGTGAAAGATCTACTAAGTGTCAACAAATGATTTGTTTCTTCCTGATGTAGTATCAATGGTAGGATTTGTCAACCTAGGATAGACTAATGATCTTCGGCCAACTGGATTATTATCAATGCAAGCCAATCTCTTGCTTGACATGATGAGGCTTATAAGGACAAGTGGGATTTCCTTTAGAAAATTCTCTATCAAAGGGGGAGATTTGTGATTTAGGATAGATTTTGAAGCAACTCAAAGGATTGAACACAAAGTTTTTTTGGATTTGGATCACTAGATTTGGATTTTGGATGATGGGTTTGTTAGGAATAGTCCCAAGAGATAACTGAGGGGGGGGGGGGGTGGGGTGAATTAGTTATCTACAAGATTCAATTCTTTATACAATTAAGTATACTTAAACATAAAGCATAAACACAATGAAAGAACACATGAACACAACACCAATATTTTGGTTATGGGGAAACCCAAATAGGTAAAAAACCCAGTGGGACTTGATACCCACTAATATTTTGTACTAGTGTATAATGATCCTTGCTAGAAGATCCTTTACCTTGTTAGGAGTAGCTTTACAATATATTAATTACAGTAGACCTAGTTAAGGGTCAGACCCTGTTAGGAGTCTTTTACAATTGTCCCTATTAGGGGAGGGGACGCATTGTCCGA
The DNA here is from genome assembly GCA_027943335.1 of Chamaecyparis obtusa. NCBI lineage: Eukaryota > Viridiplantae > Streptophyta > Pinopsida > Cupressales > Cupressaceae > Chamaecyparis > Chamaecyparis obtusa. The sequence goes on along the minus strand of BSBK01008302.1, from coordinate 188,707 downwards.
GAGCTCACTACTCAAATGGGCGAAGGCTACAACCTTCTGAATAACATATACACACTATATCTAGATCTTGGTGAGCTACGTTTAGACTTGCTATCTAGATTAGTTCCAATGAATAGAAAAAGTACTTTACTTGGTCACATAGACCTTCTTTTGATGGCTCAACACTTTGCAACCTCTGCTCTACTCTGCTTAATCAACCATGAACCACACTCCAGCAATCACAAATGACTACCTATAAATATCTTTCCTCCAAATGATATAGTCAAGTTAGCCTATTAGAACCACCTTGAAATCATGTTAGAGAAACCATAATAAACTTCAAAAAACATTCTGTCAGCTCTATTATGCATGCAACTCATTCTGGGACCTGTCTAATAAAATAAATGTAGACGCATGCTACACACTGTCGACTCTACCAAAATAATTAGAACTTTCTCTATAATTTGAATTAACTCATGTTCTCTTAACCAAACATCAATAACACTTCTCCAAGCTTAACTCCAAGGGTGCATACCCTCAGGATAGGCACAACTCAAGAACCGATAAAATCTCTATCGGATCTTCTGAACAAACATAGGAAACTGCCACTAGCGAATAGCGACTGCATAACTTCACTTGCGTTCATAATCAGACTATGTGTCCATGAACTTAACATCACTAAAATGTCTTCAACATATATCCAAGCACACAAGGCTCCATGATAACTATACAGACAACCATACAAAGAACACTGTCTGATACTCTGTCAGGAACACTGCTGACACCAACTACTATATAACTGTCTGTACTAATAGTTAACCTCTATGCCCATGATATCATGCTGATATCATGTCCATGCTATGTATACTGAAGGCCTACTACATAAGACTCCCATGCATGCTACTTTCCATATGTTGTCATCAATGACAAACATACAATTAGTACTAGCCTACTGGCAAATCTCCAACAATCTCCGCCTTTGGCATTGATGGCAACAAGTGGAATGAAAAACCACCATCAACCCAAATGAACATTTCTTTTATAACATTCTCCATTTCCTCTTCAAAAACTCCCCCAAAGATGAATCCTCCATTTGCTACAATATTTTCTAATATTCTCCATTTCCTCAATTGTACTGCTGTCATAACTGAATGTTGCTCCCCCTTAGTATATTACTCCTTTTTTTACTTCTATTTTTCATGACTATATATACTCTCACTTTGACATCAATGGAAAAGGGCACCATTCATTTTAAGCACTGATACTACTCTTGAGGTAGAGTAGTCAACCTTCCACCAGTCCTTGAGGACTGATACCTTTCTTCTTTCTTCTAAGTAGAAATAGGGAAGGGAATGACTCCCAACTTCTCCCTGAGATACTCAAAAGTATCCTTAGGAAAAGGCTTTGTGAATATATATGCCAACTATTCTTTAGTACTCACATAGTCCAACTTGACTTCTTTCTCTGTCACTTTCTTTCTTAGGAAGTGATACTTGATCTCAATGTGCTTTTTCTTTACATGCATCATAGGGTTCTTTGACATATTGATAGTGCTAGTGTTATCACGGTGAATAACAATAGGATAATCAATTTGAATTCCAAAATCCTTTATCATATATTTGATCCAAAAAATTGTAGAACAATTCAAGGCTGATGCAACATACTCCACTTCTGGTATTGACTGAGAAATACAATTTTGTTTCTTGCTTGTCTAAGTGACAAGTCTATCACCAAGAAACACTACTCCACCTGAAGTGCTCTTTTTGTCATCAACACATCCTGCCCAATCTACATCAGTGTACACATGAAGCTCAACATTTTATAAATTAGGATACCATAGACCATAGTCTATAGTGCCCTATAAGTACCTGAATATTCTTTTTACTGCCATGAGGTGACTTTGTTTAGGCTCTGCTACAAATCTTCCAACTATGCCAACTACATTGGAGATATCAAGTCTAGTTTGAGTAAGATATATGAGTTTACCAATCATAGACTTATACAATGTTATATCTACTTCTAGTGATTCATCTTCTTTTGTAGGCTTGCATCCAGTGATCATAGGAGTTCCTACTAGCTTGCAATCATCCATCTTGAATTTCTTCAGTATATCTTTCACATACTTTGATTGATTAATGAAAATCCCTTTTTTTGTCTTTTGCACATTTAGTCCCAAAAAGTATTTGATAGGACCAATCATGCTCATTTCAAACTCATTCTACATTTCTTTGGCAAATTCAGCACTGAGTTTTTCATTACCTCCAAATATAATGTCATCAAAAAATATAGCTATAAGAAGTAAACCTTCAGATGTCTCTCTAATGAATATATTACAATCTGTTGCTCCTTTCTTGAATCCAATCTTTGTTAAGTATCCATCTAGTCTTTCATACCATGCTCTAGGGGCTTGCATAAGTCCATAGAGGGATTTCTTCAATCTACATACCATATTAGGTCTATCTGATAAGGTGAATCCTTTAGGTTGCTCAATGTATACTTCTTCTTTTAAGTCTCCATTCAAGAATGCTGACTTGACATCCATTTGATAAACTTTGAAGTTTTCAACTATAGCATAAGCTAGAAACAACTTAATAGCTTCTAATCTACTCACAAGTGCAAATGTGTCTGAATAATCAATGCCTTCTCTTTGTGCATATCCTTTACATACTAATCTTTCTTTGTTTCTTACTACTATACCATCTTCATTCATCTTGTTTATGAATATCCACTTTGTTCCAATTACATTTTTATCACTAGGTTAGGGACCAGTTCCAAAGTGTCATTCTTAACAATCTAATCAAGTTCTTCTTTCATAGCATCATGCCAATTTGAATTATTACATGCATCTTCAACACTTAAAGGTTCAATCTGAGATAGTAAACATACCACTTCATTGCTAACTGAGTTCTTTGCTTGTGATCTTGTTAAGACTTTGCCGCTCTGATCTCCAATGATGTCTTCCTTGGAATGATTTCTTGATGTAAACTTTGGAACTTTAGGTGATGCTGACTCATCAGCCTTAGGAGTATTTTCCTCACTTGTCTTAGGGTCATTGAATAACACATCAATACTATCAAGCATTTCTTCAATAACCATCTCACTAGTAGAGGGTCTAGGTTCTTCTTCAATCATGGGTGAGTAATCATGATATCTTTCTTGAATCATAAACTTTTCATGAATCTTTACATGAGAACTTTCAATGATCTTTTTCAATCTTAAATTGAAACATCTATAAGCTTTACTTTTAGTAGAGTAACCAAGAAAAATACCTTCATCACTTCTTGCATCAAAATTGCCTACTGCTTCATCCCTCTTGATGTAGCACTTGCTTCCAAAGATTCTAAAGTGTTTTACTGTGGGAACATTACCAAACCATAGCTCATAAGGTGTTTTGTCTGCACCTAGCCTCAATTGAATTCTATTGATGGTATCTACTACTGTATTGACCGCATCGCTCCAATAGGTGTGTGTAACTTTTCCTTCTATCATAATGGTGCGCGTTGTATCAAGGATGATCATATTCCTTCTCTCTGCAATTTCATTCTGCTGAGGAGTTCTAGGTGCACTTAACTGTCTCTTTATGCCATGTTCTTCATAGCACTCATAAAATCTGTCAGAGGTTAATTCTCCTCCTCTATCCGATCTCAAACACTTTATCTTTAGTCCATATTCATTCTCAACCTTAGCTTTGAATATTTTGAACTTCTCAAAAGCTTCTGACTTATCTTTTAAGAACACAACCCACATCATCCTAGTATAATCATCAACAAACAAAATGAAATACCTTTCACCATAGTATGATTTTGTTTGAGTTGGACCCCATAGGTCTGTATGAATCAGATTCAACTTGTTCTCTATTGAATTCTGCTTACTCCTGAATGAATTTCTCACATGCTTCCCCATCACACATTCCCTGCATATAGTATTAACTGGCTTTGCTATGCTAGGTAGATCTCTTACTACCTTTACATTTCTTATCTTTACTATGTTATCAAAATTGATATGACATAGTCTTCTATGCCACAACCAACTATCATCAACTTTAGCAACAAAACAACATACTTCTGAATTGAGTTGGAAAACATTACCTCTTGTCTTTGTACCTGATGCAATCATAACACCATCTTTGTTGTTAATGATGCATTTGTCATCTTTGAACTCCAACTAATAGCCTTTTCCAAGTAATTGTCCAACACTAAGAAGGTTATGTTTCAAACCATCAACATAAAGAACATCATCAGTACTATTCTTTCCATCCAAAGTGATGGCTCCTCTACCAACTATAGGTTTAGGAGTGTTGTCTCCAAATCTGACCATACCTCCATTGTATTTGTCCAAATGAACAAACCTTCCTTTATCACCTGTCATGTGATGTGAACAACCACTGTCTATAATCCAGTCTGTCCTTATGTCAGCTTGTGAAATTAATGATAGCTCTTGATTTACTTTCTCATCTTTAGGAACTAACTTACTATTCATCTTGTCTACAATAGAAATGAATCCAATTTCTTCTTCACCTGATTCATCATCTGAAACTCCATCTCTAGCATAGTAGCATTCCTTAGAATAGTTAGGCTTGTAATCCTTTTTGAAATTTTTAGCTCTAGTGGGACACTTAGATGCAAAGTGACCAATCTTATTACATGAAAAGAACTTAAATGGTAATTGACCTTCATATTTTCTGATGCAGGAGCATCCTAGGTGTAAGAGGAATCTTGCATCACCCAAAAATATTTATGTTTTTGTATTCAATAAGGGCTATCTTGTGCAGAGCTGCTATTTATGGAAACTTGCTATTTTTAGTAAGTTGGTCATCCGATCTCAAAATGTTCTAATTTCTTCCTTGGAGGTTTATTTTGGTCATATCAACTTGCCAGTAAAGTTTCATTGACAGATCAAGTCTAGCTTTGTAGATATTGAAGATTTTCGGTATTGGCAACAGGGTACAAAAACTTTGAACTCAGTTTTAAAGGCTTTAGAGGCCCCAAATGAGGTCAAATATTTGGGTGATAGTCGCTTGCATGAGTCAAGGCTATAGAGTGCTTCGTGGCCTTTTTGGAATGGGGTCATAATAGTCAATCGGGTCAACTGGCAATGACTTATGGTCTTCAAAAGTTGGGTCACTTTGATGTAATAAATTGAAAAATAAAATAATTCTAAGTTTGGTCAGCCCTAAAGGCTAAATTTTTGGAACCTTCGCGGGCGGTGGAAATTGCCTATATAAGGAAGGCTATAGTGTTGTCTTAGGTAGTTCGGGATAGTTCTAGGTAATAATTCAAGGCTTTATCCTATAGAATATTGTAAGGGAATGCCCATGTGGCTTTGCATATTGTAATTCTGAAAGTTTGTAATTCCACATTTGTGGAGATAATAAGAAGCCCATTTTCTATTCTTGCATATTGTTGTTGTTTCTCTATTTCTGTTATGTGTTTGTGGTATTAAGGGGAGCACCCATCATCAAGTGGTATTAGAGCAGGAGTTCCTAAGTGTGTAAATAGATTGCCGATTGTGAGGTAGTTTGCACCAAGACCTTGGGTTAGGGTTTCTGTGTAAACAGATAGCCGACTATGAGGCAGTTTGCACCAGGACCGTGGTTAGGGTTTCAACATGCATCATGAAAATGCCTCCATGAAGGGAACTTGGCAGAAGAGCTGGTGTTGTAACACCTAAGGTTAGAGCACTCTAGAGACAAGTGTGAGCATTGCAAGAAAATATTCATAGAGGAATGAATCTTAATGTCAGAGACGAAAGCGAGGATGAAGCCAAATAAGAAGATCAAGAAGGAGAAGTTGAAGTTGTGAACCCGGAGGAAGAAAGAATTTTTTGGGCCATTTCCAAGATTGGAAAAAGACCTAAGATTGAGGTTCTGACATTTTCTAGAAATCTTAACCTAGAGGAGTTGATTGACTGGATCAATGAATGTGAAGAATATTTTGAGTATGAAGATATTGAGGATCCTGATAGGGTCAAATTCACAAAGGCCAAACTGAAAGGTCATGCGAAGATCTGGTGGCAAGAGATTCAATTGGAGTGAAATGGAAGAGGTAAAGATAAAATCACAATATGGGATTGGATGGTGGATAAATTGAAGCAATAGTTCATCCCTGTTGATTATGAGCTTGACCTACTGAAGAAAATGCTAAGTTTGAAGCAAGTAGGAAGATCTGTTCAAGAGTATACAGAGGAATTCTATCGAATCCTCATCAGAATAGGCCATGCATAAGCTGACAAGGAGAAAGTTGCCCGTTACCTTAATGGGTTAAGGTCAAGCATTCAAGAAGAATTGAATTTGGTTTGAATGAATAGTATTGAAGAGACATACCAGTTTTCCCTAAAAGTAGAGGAAAAGCTAAACAAGAAGTTTGAGAGAAAACAAAGCAGAAGAGGTTGTGATGGAAGATCTGGTGGATGGTCATATGGAGATCAAAATGAAGATCCAAAAGAGCAGGATGAGGCTAGTAATAGTCAAAATTAGAGAGGAGATAATTTCAATCATTTCCATGATCAGAATAATGGAGATCAGAGAGGAAGAGGAAGAGGATGAGGATCTGGAAGAGGAGGCTTAATGGAACATGTTTTCACTATGGAGAAGGTCATAGGGAATTTGAATTTCCTCAATGCCAAGGATAGATAGGAGGAATGAAGGGTAGGCCAGAGTTGCACATGTAGATGAAGATGCTAGATCATCACATTTTGAAGATGCTGAAAGAGGAGAAATGATGATTAATAGAAGAGTCCTACTGAGTGGTGAGAATTAACCTAAGCAAAGAAGGAGCCTGTTACCCACCAGGTGCGAGTGTGAGGGTAAGTGTTGTGATGTGATTATTGATAGTGGTAGTACTAATAATTTGGTGTCAAAAGAGATGGTGAAAAAGTTGAAGCTCAAGAGGTAGAAACATCCACATCCATATCAGGTTGCCTGGGTGCAGGATGACCACAAGGTCATGGTCAGTGAACAGTGCCTAGTAAAGTTCAAGATTGGCGGGTACCAAGATGAGGTGCTATGTGATATCATATCTATGGATGCATGTCATATGTTGTTGGGTAGACCATGGTAGTTTGATAGGTGTGTTGTACATGATGGTCATGTGAATACATATTTCCTGATAAAGGATGGAGTGCAATATAAGCTAAAACCATTAAAGGTGACCGAAGAAAAGGTATGTGGTAATGCAAGAATAAATTTTGTTGATAGAGGAAATTTCTTAAATAGTATGTGACATGAGCATATGTGTTTTACCTTAATTCCAAAGGCTAGGAAAGAGGAAGTAGAAGATGTACCTATAGAAGTTGCAGAATTACTGAATGAGTTTCAGGATATTGTATCCGATAATGTGCCTGATGGATTACCACGAGTAAGAAAGATCAATCATTAGATGGACTTGATTCTAGGAGCCAGTTTGCCAAACAAGGTAGCACATAGAATGACACTAGTAGAAAGTAAAGAGTTGAAGATAGATTTGAAGTTTAGTTCATCACATCATCCATAGATTGTATATGGAAGTAGTCTCAAAAATGCATTTGAGTTTAGGAAGATAGATAAAGGAGAAACAAGTAGTGCTGAAGCTAAGGATTTTGTAGAACATTTGAAGAACATCCATGAGGAGGTGATGAAGCATATTACCAAGATGAATGCATAGTATAAGGCTAAGGTAGATGAGAAAAGGAGGCATAAGGAATTTCAGGTTGGAGATGAAGTCATGGTTCATTTGTGGAAGGAGCGATTTCCAGTTGGTACATATAACAAGTTGAAAATGAAGAAGTTTGGGCCATGTAAGATACTGAAGAAGCATGATTTAGGAAATGCATATGAAGTAGAGTTGCCTACTGAGCTGAATATTTCACCAATATTTAATGTTTTAGATCTGATAGAGTATCATGAAGGAGGTGTTGAAGATGAGGTTATAGTAGCAAAGTGGAGTATTCCAGCAACCAATTCAGATATCAAAGAGATTGAAGACATACTGGATAGTCATGTTGGCAGAAGCACAAGGAACAGAACATATGAAGAATATTTGGTCAAGTGGAAAGGATGACCTATTGAAGATTCATCATGGCTAACAAAGGAGGAGGTTAACTATCTTGGTTTTCCTCTGCACACCTGAGTCGTGATAGGGTCACTTCTCAAATTACCTGGGGTGTCTGATGTAGGAGCATCCTAGGTGTAAGAGCAATCTTGCATCACCCAAAAATATTTCTATTTTTGTATTCAATAAGGGCTATCTTGTGCAGAGCTGCTATTTATGGAAACTTGCTATTTTTAGTAAGTTGGTCATCCGATCTCAAAATGTTCTGATTTCTTTCCTGGAGGTTCATTTTGGTCATATCAGCCTGCCAGTAAAGTTTCATTGACAGATCAAGTCTAGCTTTGTAGATATTGAAGATTTTTGGTATTGGCAATAGGGTACAGAAACTTTGAACTTGGTTTTGAAGGCTTTAGAGGCCCTGGATGAGGTCAAAAATTTGGGTGACAAGCACTTGCATGAGTCAAGGCTATAGAGCACTTCATGGCCTTTTTGGAATGGGGTCATAATAGTTAATCAGGTCAACTGGTGATTACTTATGGTCTTCGGAAGTTGGGTCACCTGAAATGGCAGAAAATGATTTTCCTTCAAAATTTTTGTTTGGGTTTCAAAAGTTATTTTGAGCTGACTTTGATGTAATAAATTGAAAAATAAAATAATTCTAAGTTTGGTCGGCCCTAAAGGCTAAATATCTAGAACCTTCTCAGGTGGTGGAAATTGCCTATATAAGGAAGGTTGCAGTGTTGTCTTAGGTAGTTTGGGACAGTTCTGGGTAGTAGATTTGGGTAATAATTTGAGGCTTTGTCCTACAAAATATTGTAAGGGAATGCCCATGTGGCTTTGCATATTGTAATTCTGAAAGTTTGTAATTCCACATTTATGGAGATAATAAGAAGCCTATTTTTTGTTCTTGCATATTGTTGTTGTTTCTCTGTTTCTATTATGTGTTTGTGGTATTAAGGGGAGCACCCTTCATCATTTTCCTTTTCCTTTCTTTTCTCTTTTGGAAACCATAGCAATAAAATCATCTAGTGTTTTATCTTCATCATCATCATCAAAATTACCAGAAGTGTTTGTAGATTTCTTACCATGAACTGTCGCTTTGAAAGTTGTTTCACTCTTTGGTTCTGTCTTCAATCTTGAAATCTCAAAAGCTGAGATCTTGTTGATCAAGGTCTCTCTCTTGAAATTTGATGTAAGCTACATGGTCTCATTAAGGATGTTGATCTTGCTTTCATATTCTAGAGTAAGAGTAGTCATCACTTTATCCATAATGTCCTCTTTTGAAATCTCTCCACCATTGTTCCTGATTCTAGCAACTGCTTCATTAATCCTCTGATTGTAAGCTCTGATGTTTTCTTCAGGAAGCATCTCTAATGCATTGTATCTTTTCTTCCATGTCTTTCTACACGCATCCTTTTCTTGTTTGTCTCCTTCAAATGTGTCTTCAAGGTGCTTCCATATTTTGTGGGCTGTATCTACCTTTTTTACATCTAAAAATTCACCATCAAATAGGGCACTGATAAGGGCTTCTTTAACAATAGCATTATAATGAAACAATTCCTTTTGTGTATCAGTAGCATCATCTTTTCCAAGGTCTTCTAATGTAGGAATTTTAGCTACTTTGATGGTTACATTAAAAACTTCAAAAGCAATGCACTACAAATGGGTTACCATCTTGTTCTTCCAATCAAGATAATTCTCTCCATTGAACTTAGGATTTTCTTTCCTAAAGTATGCCATCTGATCAACCTCAAGCTGTTAAACTTTCTCTTTGAGGCACTTAGCTCTGATACCAATTGTTAGGAATAGTCCCAAGAGATAACTAAGAGGGGGGGGGGGGGGGGTGAATCAGTTATCTACAAGATTCAATTCTTTATCCAATTAAGTATACTTAAACATAAAGCATAAACACAATGAAAGAACACATGAACACAATACCAAATTTTGGTTATGGGGAAACCCAAATAGGTAAAAACCCCGCTGGGACTTGAAACATACTAATATTCTATACTAGTGTATAATGATCCTTGCTAGAAGATCCTTTACCCTGTTAGGAGTAGCTTTACAATATAGTAAGTACAATAGACCTGGTTAAGGGTCGGACCCTATTAGGAGTCTTTTAAAATTGTCCTTGCTAAGGGAGAGGATGCACTGTCTAAGAGCTCACTGCTCAAATGGGTGAAGGCTACAACCTTCTGAATAACAGATACACACTATATCTGGATCTTGGTGAACTGTGCTTAGACTTGTTGTCTGGATCAGTTCCAATGAATAGCATAAGTACTTTACTTTACTTGGTCATATTTCTTTCTGCAAGTTTCTTCTCTTGATAAATTGGGGATCTAGGAAGTTTATCCTTCTTGTGTTTGGTCAAATTGGACATAGCTTGGGGAAATTCTTGGCAATTATTTTTTAAGTTTTTTGGATATCTAATTTTTTATATCTCGATGGAAAATGACTAACTTCCCAACAAATATTTTGAAAAAAATCCCAACAAGGGACAAGGAAACCTTGTGGGATACAAGCAATGATTGGACCGTTGAACCTAATAAAGTTTTGAAAGGTGTATATTCTGACAAGTGTTTTCACTGAGCTTTGAACTTTTCAATTTACTTCAAATAGAACTACCTAAGGACAAGGCTGGTATCAGAATCTTTATCCATGGCTTGATACCCCAAAAGAGGGATACATATGGTGAGTGTCTTAAGGTGATCTAGGAAACCACATGGATCGGTCCTTGCACAAAGATTGTGACACCTTCAAATTTAGATCGGGTAGCTTCTATTTAATAGGTTTGTAGTTATTCTATGGAGTCCTCCCAATCGGTTTGTACATGCATGACTCACTTAAGAGCCTAGTTGACCATGTGGAAATAGTAGGGATATTCACCTACCTTGGGCTACCATCAACACACATTTCCCAAGCTTGAGGGGATAAAGTGAGAGTTTTCTCAATGCTTTTTTTCTATACCGACCGGGGAAGGTACCAGTTTGAGGTTGTTCTCCAAAAAGGAAGCACTTTTCTCTCTGGACAGGCCTCTCTAGAAGTAAAATGAATGAACTAGTCCATGTTCAATTTAACTTTTACATCATTCATTTAAGAGGATTTTTTTGAAATGGGAAACTTTTAAGGACACATCAAGAATTTTATTCTTTCCCAAATTGATTTATGTGGTTTTGAAATGAATGCTTGCAAACACATGTGTTTAACTTTTGATTTGTTCTTTTGAAGACAAGAAAGCTTTTGGAAAAGAGATTTTGTGCAAGTATTTTAGCCTTCCACTCAAGATTTGGTGTTTTTTAGAGCCCAATTTGATTAGCACAAAAAACTAGTTGATGAAGAAAACTACTTTGAAATTTTTACCCCCCTTCCAGAATGCATAACTTTCTGCTCACAACTTGAAAATACACGTTGTTTACATCGTTGGAAAGATAATCCAATTATCTAGAGCCAAATTTCAATAGTATAAGATTTTTGAAAGAAATGATAACCTAAAAATGCTCCGAAGACCTCCGAAAATGCAATCTACTAAAACATTAAAAAAAAAGTAGATTTTCTATTTATTTTTTCTTAGGCATTCGTGATTGGATTTTCATAAAACTTTGAGATTTGCTTTGAGATTCTTTCAAAAGGAAGTTAAATCTAGCTTAGAACAAAGCATTGATTTAAGACCATTTAGGATGCATTTAGGATTGATTAGGAACTGCTTAGAAATGATATGCAAATTTCTAGCTCTTTTTATGCACCAAAAAGTTAAAGTTTTCCTAGTTTGCATGAAGTTTGAAGAGCATGATGGTTCTTTTTAACCAAATGAAGAACTTCAAAAGTGTGTTTGTGCTTTTTAGGTCAATTTTAAGAATAATTTGAGTTGATTATGATTTTTGATTGATTTGTTTAGTTTTTAGACATTCAAAAGTGATTTTGAGGTTAATTTTAAACACCAAAACAAAGTGTGTAGATTTTTGCCTTGTTCATTTTTAAACCCAAATTGAAATGTCTTTTCTGGAACCCCAGATGTGATCTAAGAAACCCCAGATGTGATCCTGGATTTTAAAAAAAATGATAATTTACCTGATGGGACCCTTGATGTGATCCGAGAAATCCAGTAGACCCCAGATGCAATCCTAGAACATGGGATAGGATCCTGGATTTAACTTCATGTGACACATAACGCAGATGCGATCTAGGAAACTCCAGATGCAAGCCTTCTTCTGGGATGTGATTTTTTGGTAGAGTAAACATGACAAATACAGGGTTTTTATGCAAAATTTACATAGTTTTCCGTGAAAATGAGCCTCCTTATGGATTTTTCTAGAAGAATATGCCAAGATTCTGCAAGAAGAAGATGGAGTAGATAGAATAGAAGAATAACAAGACTAAGAAGAGGAAGAAGATTCACAATGCCCCCTCCACCTTCAAGCTTGAAAAGTTACAAAACACTCCAAAACCCATTAGAATGTTGTCAAATGAACCTGTGAAGTGGGTCCCACCGGGCGTGCCAGAATGTGAGCTACAGTTTTGAATCTTTTTTCTGTCTTGAAAGGCTTAAACATTTAAACATTAGATTAAAACATGTATATTAGTTCAAAAGCATAGACATAAACAAAACCAAGCCACCTCAAGATTGTTGTCAAAATAGATGCTCTAAAGCACTATTTGATTTTCTTCAATAAGAGGGATGTGGGTGTGCTCTCTAAGCACATGGAGCTTTGTCCCTAATGCATTCTAAAAGGATTTGATATGATGCATAAATGATTATAAAAACTTAGCAAAGAACTATATTTATTCCATTAAGCTATTCTATGATGTGTTTTAGAAAACATGAAATCTAACAATATTATCAAAAAGCTAAGATCTAGAATGAATTTAGCATGATAACAATGCATGAGAATAAAAGCTAACTAGTACTTTGCTCTTGGAAGAGAGGATATTTATAGGATTTCCCAAGGGCTTTGGTTAGGAAGGAGAGTTAGGGTTTGGGGTTTGGTTAGGGGTTGAGTCAAAGGGATAAGGATTGACTTTCAAAGTTTGAATGGACCAAGATTTGGATAAGGGTTTAGGAATTTCTAGAAGAGTCTAGGGGTTTAGGGATTTCTAGAGGATTTCTAGGATTTAGGCATTTAAATAAATGTTAAATTTATTTAAGGAATATGACAATATTTATTAACCAATAATTAATAAATAGGGATTAAATATTTAAATTAGATTTAAATATTTTGGGAATGGAATATCTTAATTAAAGATGTTTAATTAAAATAGGAGGAATTAATGGCATACAAATGAATTAATTAATTAATTAATTAATGATGATGTCATCAGGGGTTTTCGGAAAATAAAAATACTTTTATTTTCTAATGGATTTTTAGGTGTCTACAATATCTATACAAACAACTTGGGGCATGCAATGCATTTACCCTATTTTGGGATTTATTTTTCTAGAGGATTATAAAAGTCCCTTTCTATGCATCTATCTTTCCTCTTGTTCATAGACTCTCTCTCTTACCAAACACATGCCATGTCTACATAAATTTGGGAGAAATAGATGAGACATTTCTTGGTAGAAACCTCGATGTTGTGACATGTTTTAGGAGTGAAGTTCAAGATGAGATGGTTGGTGTTCATTCAACTAATGTGGTAGGTATGAGTGATTCTTTTTTATCCTAGGACACATGTAGGATACGAGATTCTTTTTCTAACTCGGTCATAGTGGTTCCTTTCCAACTACCAAAGAATGATTGGTTGAGGTGGAACTTTCCACAATGCATGCGTCATGATTGAGAATATTTTCTTGTTATGTGACTGGTTATAAGAGGGGGAACTCTTTTTGTTTCAAGGGTTGAAAATTTTGATCATAGAGAATGATAACTTAGTTATCAAGAAGACTATTATTTTAAGTATTTGTTAAGATATTTATTTGTAAGACCATGTTTCTATATTATTTATATTAATTTGGAAGATAGATTGTGTTCAATTGAGCCTTTTAGACTTTGAGTTAATATTAAATCTCTTGGAAACCTATGTCATTTAGAAGCATATAGTTATCTTTCTTGAATCTAGCATTATCATTTATGTAATTATCTCTAATTTTAGATAATGTTCAAAAACTCTTCCAGTTAGGGTTCTTTTACATATTGAATTATTTCATGTGTATTATAGTGCTAAAGATTAATAGATGAATAGGATTGTTGTGAATGTATTTATTATTTTATGGCTTATATAGATGCACCCATCAAATGATATGAATATTATAACATGTGTCTTGGATCTAGTTATTTTGTTCTCATTTTGACAATGAAGGGATTGTGATATATTATGCTAATTTACATGATAGTAAATGTTTTCTAACCTTTGTGATCAAGTTTGTTTGACTAGTTAGTGTTCTATTTTTTTTTCAAAGACCTAGAACATAACCTTAGTGTATCTTTAACCTAGCTTCCTTTCCTTTCCACCAAAAACCCTATTCATGAAGAGTCATATTCTCAATCCTTGAGATTGTTTCAAATGGTATCATTTTGGTCCCACATCATTTGAACTTTCCATAAGATCTATTATCTTTCTATGTTGCAAAATTTAGGATCAATATAATGCATTATCTTTATTGGTAAAATTAGTTTGCTATACATCTTTGTTAGTGTTTTATGTTGTTTTTCCCCTTTAAATTATAGTGCATGATCTAATGTCACACTTGTGCATGGTAATGTCATGCATTGGCTAAATTATTTTTTCATATAAGAATGTTGATTACATCAAAAAATGTTTATCTCCCCTTCCCCATTTTTATAGTTCTTCTCCTTATATGTTTTTCCTATACCTTTGGGATGATGCAAGGTTATTATAATGCATCAACAAACAAGCCATGTATTGATATAGATCCTTCTCTATCTTTAATTTCTTTCTTTATGATTTCTTCCTATGAATTTTGGGATGATGCAAAGATTTAATAATTTTATCATGTTAATCCAAAGTCATACTTTCATATATTATTTGGTTCTACGCACTTGAGAATAATGTAATATATTGAAGTGATTCACCAAGTTCCATCATGTGAACAAAAAAACATAGTTTCATTGTTGTGTGGTTCTTCACTTTCTTCGTATTTGTGTGGCCTTATAATTTTTATTAAGATTTAAAGTATCAATATTCTTTAACCCTCTCATCATGTGTGAACTCAAAAACATACTTTCCATTATTTTTTAATTCAATATTTACATATTTTTTGCATAATAATTTCTTTACTCCTCCTTTTGATCATATCTTATTGTTTATTCTAGCATAATTGTAAATGATCTATTATGACTATTATATATTTTTTGTTGTGCCTCTTGTGGTTGCATTATGTTCCATGTTATTTTGATTCGAGTTAGATTCTTGTTATCATGCTTTGATTATCACATTATGAGATGCATTTGTTGATAGTAAATTATTTTTGTTACCAGTATCATTATTGATTTAGATGATTAGATTATGTTGTTGTTCATCATTTTGATCATATATGTATGATGATATTATTTGATGTGATATGATGACTTATGATAATATATGGTGCATTCTTCATTCAAGAATATTGGATTAATATATTATGATGATTATATCTGATCCCTTCTTATAGTGTGCCTCGTATGTTGTTGGATATTCCAAATGATAACTTTCACTAATATATGCTCATATTGTTATTAATGATTATTTTAGTTCTTTATGTTAAAATTAAATATTAATTATATGTAAAGGAGTAGAATATGGAATGACTAATGCTACAACATTCTAATAAATATGACTAATCATATTACTATAGCATTAGTGTACCACTAGGTGTACTATGATTATTTACTATTTCTTCAGCTATTTATATTATGTGCAACTACACTTGATGTTTGGGTATTTTAGTGAATAGGTACCAAATAGTATTCCACCTAAGCTATAGGTTTGAGCATGTCTTTATCCTCGATAGTGGCACAAGAGATAGTTTCACCAATGATTCATAATTGAACCAATATTGTCCCAGTGTGGGTGATTTATCCATCATTATTATATTATACCTCTAGAATGTGTTGGTAAATCCAGACTGTCTATACATATTGTGATAAACTAGTATATATGTGTTTGTACATTTATATTTCCCAGAGTTGTGGTGGTTGATTTAGAATTTAAATGTTGATTTCAATTGTTTAGAGGTTTAATTTTATTCTCAACTAATTTGTCATAGTTGAATTCCATTTAATTTGAATTACTTTAATTTAATTTTGGGAAGTCTATATTTATTTAAGTTATTTTTATTTAAAGTCCTTTTTGGAAAAGTGACTATATTTGAGGGGAAAAATTATTTTCCTTATTTTTGCATTTTGTGATTTTGGATTTTACTCCAAATTGGTTTGGAGAAAATCACTAAATTTCTCGTTGTATTTGATCTATTTGTCAGATTTATGTGGGTGGTGACTCATTGGATTTGTTCTACCATTACTATTATTTTGTGGAGCAATTTCCATTTCTACGAAGAATTCAATTTATTCCACACATTTTGTTAATTGTCAATTTGTGTGAGGTAGGGCTTTCTCTATCTTCTATTTTGCTTCATCTTTTTGAATGAAGTAAATTTATTTAGCTTCGTGGGATGTGAATTAGCATTCCCCCACATTTTCATTACTTTATTTTACTTGATTAAATTTCTATGAGAATTTTATGTTTTAGAATTTAGGAATTATGGATTCGTGGAGTTATGTTTTTGTTTTTTTTTCTGTGTGCCTGAAACAAGAATTTTGTTAGATATTTGTTATATTGAATGTGTTTAAGAAAATGGATTTTAATTTTGGAGATTAGTTTCTATATAATAGGATATAGTTAGAAATACAATGAAAATAGATAACTCACCAAATATATTGTGTCAAGGGCAGTCTATTATACATTAGAATTAAGAAACCCTCACCTATAAGGTAGAACTGGTAAGCACAACCAAATGAATAGGGTGCAAACTCTAGATCTAGGCCCTATAGGCTTAGATTAGTTTGATTCCAATAGGACAAGATAGAGGATATATAAATCTAAACACCAAATCTAACTGATGAAATTAAATGAAAAAAAATATAGATAGGAAGCTATGCACCTAAAAGTGAGTGAAGGAGATGACGTTTTGAAGCTTATTTTCCTAACTCTCAGAATGCCAAAATTTCTTGGTTTCTGAATCTAAAATTTTACAAACTATGACTGAGAAGATGAAGATACTCTAATCTGTAAAAGGACTAGGCCAACCAAAGTAAGCCTATTCCAGGAACATGGAAAATTTGTCCTAGTCCTAAGAGTGGTCAAAATAGAGAAATAAATGGTTCTCAAAAGTTCTATAGGTCTTCTTTCTAGATCTGCACCTGTACCTATATTATCGTAACCTACAAATCTAGAAAATCTATTTGTGCGTGGCTATGTAGGGGTTTTCCTTAGTCAACCCCCTATTTTGGTGATTCCCACCTCCATGAATAGTTGTTAGAACAAGTAAAGTGTGATGTTCTCATGAATCTAGAGTATATCTAGAATGCAAATGAGATAGAATGTCTACGAAGATGCCTAGATCAAACCCTATGTGTGATAGAGTGAAACCATAGCATGTAAATGTAAGAATGAAAATATTAAGTACTAATGCATAGATCCAAAAATAAAAAGGAAATCATATCAAACCACCAAGTGTAATGCCCCACTAGGGAACCCAAGAGAAGTTAACCTAAAACAAGCTACTAAGTTTTGTGAACATTTTTTTTTCTAAAGTTAACATACAAGATAAACAACAATGCAAAAGCAATTACCATTACTCACATTGAAACAACATCCAACACAGATTACAAATCTCAAGGGTCCCATGACGTAGAATTACTTAAGAATAAAATACAACTAATCTAACATCAACAAAAGATTTCATAACATAAATATTACCATTATGTGATATAATGATAAATACAATTCTCATGGACATCCATGACATAAAAATAAATTGACATCCACTGCACATGTCACAGGGTATGTAATACAATAACTGAAAAAGGAGTACACATGATATCTATGAGAAATTGATACAAGATATAGGATCACAAAGAACAAGAAGAAGAGTAGAGTACAAGTCCATCAATGAGGAACAAGAAGGAACAACTACAACAGGGATCATCCAACACTGGTACATGAACGTCAGAATCTCAAATGGTAAAAGAATCACTACCACCTAACCTCATGAACGTAAATGGTCCACTCCCACCGTGCTGAGGAGATAACAACAGATCCCACTCGGATAACAAACATCAAATATATCAAGCTAAGGAAAGGATCTTGAAAGCTCTCTAACTCAAGGTGAAAAAGTAATAATGCCATGTAAGACTCACTATTCTAGAGGCAACCGACACATGTAGGATAACTAGACTATGCATAGGAAGGTGTCATCATGTATGTCTAACCCTTGAGTTTTGTCCTGGTAATCTTGCTAGATCCCGGCACCCAAGTGACCTTACACGGTATCAATGACATCTCATATAGATGAAGTCATCAATTATGCCAACTCATCCCTTAAAAGGGGGCTAGTCATCTTCTCAACACCATATTATTCTATACTAGCACTAACGCCTGGGTGAGGACCACATCTTATTAGGTACATTTTAAAGTCTCTCAATGTTATATTTAGTTATCACTTGTTAAGATACTTTACAATAAGTGATCCTCGCAGCCACTTGTGGGCCCCAATACTTATTGCAAGCCACCTCCTACTACATATCCAGGTAAACTACCCTAGGCCCACAGATCTCACATAGATCAAATCAGGTACACAACTAGGTAATCTCAGATCTAGTTTCACCCACAAGAACTAGAAATGATTACAAAGGCACCAAAAAATATATACAAAACATCATGAACCTATATGGCCAATCAGGGTATAATCAGATCTCAAGACACACATCCAATCATATTACTAAAAATAAGAACAATTGGCACAATTCCCGGCCTCTGTCTTTTCCTTAGGTCTACTAGTACCCGATAACCCGATAAGCACAAGGAAGTATTCCAGGCACAAAGAAGACAACACACACACCATAAAGAACTTGAAATAAATCCATAAGCATTTGAATTCCATTTCGGTACATAATTGGATCAAAGCATATAAAAAATTAACTTACTAAGAGGAAAGGAACATAAATGTTATGCCAACGTTATAAACAAGGAATATTCCCCAAAGATTCCCTATGGACCTAATAGAATAAAAAGCCCAATTTCAGTAGTTACACAACTATTATTAAACAGATCTTAATCTATGAGCATATTGTAGCCTATCATATAAATACACCTGATTATCATATGAATTTTTTTCTTATAGGTTTAGTCAAATCAAAATACACTATAAAATTTAATACACTTATTAATTCCAAACCTATAATATCAACTTAAAATTATATTAACCAAATATATGTCTGATTAACCATATTAAACAAATTTATCTAATCATAAAAGGTTAAATACATTTATTTTAACAAAGTTAACCTTTACAAACTTAACTAAACTAATAAAAATAAATTGAAATTATTAATTAACTACATTAATTAATAAATTACAACTTAAAAATAACCTAAATCATAATTAATAAAACTAAATTTTAAATTCAGTTCACAATAAACAAATTAATTATTAAATTTTAATTTAATCAATTAATAAAATTAAAATGTATAAATATTAAAATGAAATTATAAATAAACTAAAAAAAAGGGCAAGTTTTAAATTGTTTTATAAAAAAAATAAAAAATAAAATAAAACAATGGGGGGGGGACCCTGTGGGCCCCACGCCCCTTTCCCCAAGCGCTGTTAGGCAGCCTAAACTGCTTCACGGCAACCTAAGTACTGTCGAGGTAGTACCTAGCCTGTCGTGTGGCAGGTAGGTCTATCGTATGGCAGCCTTTAAACTGCTGCATGGGGGGGTTAGGGGGAGTTGGTGGCCCCCGCCCCCATTCTTATATATATATATATATATATATATATATATATATATATATATATATATATATATATATATATATATATATATATATATATTTTAAATAAAAAAACTTCACAATATGTCACTTTTAATATTTTTTTTTAATTATATTTTTTTTTATATAAATAATGCATACTCCTTAACAGAGTACAATATATATTCATATACTTTTTATTTACAAAGCACTTTCAAGTATTAGAATAAAATAAGCATGAAGGGTAATTGTAACTATATTTTTATTTTACTGTCATATTTTATCCATTGTACTTTTACACATGGAATATCATTTTTATTTTTTTTGTGTCAAATTGATTCTAATACCCAAATTGGGTTTTTACAACATTTAAATATCTTTTAAATCCTTAACATCTAAACAATTAAATTGAGATTCTTATACCAGGAATATATTCCATTTTGTTTCATTGGTCAAATTTCTTTAACTATGTATGAAAGATAATTTTTTTACCCAGAATTGGATTTTTATACCCAAATTTGATTTTCCTTTCAATAGGATTAATTTTCTCTCCACTATATAATTCAACTATATACCAAGGTTGATTTTCCATTTTACAAGCAAACTATAAGCAATCTTCTGACGAAATTTTGCCAGCACAATGGTACAATGCCAAGTAATTATAAAAACATAAAATAATAGATCTGGGGTTTCTCTAATACCCAAAATCAAAGAAATCATACAGATCTAATGAGATAAATCCAGATCTACTCAAGCACATAATTTTACCAAATAAAATAATAGTAGGCACACAACAAGAATTCCAGATCCTACCTTAGATCCAATGCTAGAAACTGTAATGAAACCCCTGTTATAGATCTGAGAGCAAGATTTCTTCCAAATCTGATCCTGTCTGTAGAACTAAAAACTATGATGAAAGCAAGAACTAGATCCAGATGCACAATCAAGCCCCAAATCAACAAACAACCACAACAATCAACAAATCTCCAAAAGAATGCAATTCCCCCTATTAGGGATTCAACTCCACCATTCATGCAATCCCTAGATGACTCACAAATCAACTCCTAATCAAACTCACACTCTTGAGTTGAAAGAAAAAAAACTAATTAATAATTAAAAATGTATTTAATTGTGCACAACTCAACTTAGACTCCTAAAGACAAGTTGTCTCATTTTTCAAACAAATCACATTCAAACTCAATAAAGCACATGTTATTATTAAATACTATTATTAAATAATTTAATATTCCAAACACAATGCAAACATGTAATTTAATAATTTAATATCTAATGGACAATATAAATCCTATTTTCACATAAGTAATTAATTAAAACCAAATATCCTAATATTTGATTTTTAATTAATTAATAATCATACAAAAACATAAGAAATAAATTTACTATTATTTTCCAACTATAATATTAATTTCCATGACTATAGAAAATCACATACTCAAAAAGCAATAAAACAAGAACATCATATAAAACAAACAAGCTCAAGGAAGGTATCCACGAACTTTGTCAACCTAAAAAATTTGGATAGGGTAGTCAATAGATACTTATCCAATACCTAGGATAAATGGGTTTGGGTTAGGGTTTTGGATCCGTGTTATCTCCCCTGTCTTATCATTTGAGATATTGCGATAGGGCACGCTCATCCTGACAATTCAGGGAAGACGATGCCCGATACCTACGAACCTGCATACAACACCCACATGTACAAACATATATAAATGTATAACAGACAATGGCAGGGATCGGCCGATCATGTGGATCTCACAAGCAATTAACTACGACTCCATCCCTCAACCACATCAGGCACGCCAAACAGAAGTATAAAACAAACACATCAACCATACACATGCAAGTATGGGGTCAATAAAATCATACGCATCAATGATTTCCTAAGATATAATCTATCATCCTAAAGTAATCATAACATTTATAAAATCGGCCTAGGGGCAAGGTACTACATTAAGGGAAAAAGTACTCCTATCTATCCTCACAATCTAATTGAAACTCCATAATGAAGGAAAAATTATGTCTTGAATGCTTGATTTGAGGTTGTAGATGCTTGATTGGAATTCTTGAATGAAGGATAAATTTTTAACCCTTTCTTAAATGGATTTCATCACACTAGGGCTTCCACCTTGCAATTGATTATTATGATCAAATTGGGGTGTTCAACTTGCACTTGATTTCATTATGTAAAATTCAAGAAATTAGGTTTCTTTTATAGTGATTCTGAAGGTTATAATTAGAAGCCAACCACAAATCTAGAAAATATTTAGAACCCTCTAAAAGGGACCTAGGCCCTAAATCTAGGAACAAAATCCTAGGAATAGGCAAAATTTTGCGTAGTCTATGATTAGGCTGACCCAAGTTGGCCTAGTCTAGGAGGACTTTGGTTGATCCCAAGAACTAGGTTATGGAGGATTTGGCAGTTTGAGATAAGAATATGTAGTTGATTCTAACAACATGATTAGATTTTGAGGTAAAATAATGTCTAATAGAGGAAATAAATTTTGTGATTGGAGGAAAAATAGAGGAGGATGCATAGAGATTAGTTCCTACATCAATTTTTGCACAAGTTAGATAGGGAAGATGACTCAATTTAAATTAGATATGCATTAAGTGCAATTGTAAAGTCCTATAATACAAATGTATAATGTAAATACACTAAAAGAAGGAGCTAAACAATCATTAAATTATAGATCACACAAGTTCTTAAAATTTAGGATGGTACATTTAGCCACAATTTTAGCGGTATATGACACTACATGCATATGACACTACACACATAATACTCCCAAAATAATTATTTGAGTAGGATCTATTTCTCTAGATGGAAAAACTAACAATGATAATGTGTTTCTTATTGATGGACTTAAGCATAACATTTTGAGTGTTAGATAGCTTATGGATAAAGGTTATCAGTTACAGCTCAGTAATGGATCATGCACTATCAGAGGACAAAAGGGAAACTTGATTGCATCAAGAACAAAGACAAGAGGTAATGTATTTTAGTTGAATACCACTGATACAAAAAAATTTGTTTCTTAGATTGATGAAAGTTGGCTATGGCATAGATTATTTTTTCATATGAATTTTGATAACATTGTGAAGGCTAGTAACATCAACATAATTAGGGAATTACCAAAAATTGTGAAGTCCTCAAACACCATATGCAAAGAATGTGTAATGAGAAATAAAACAAAGGGGAGTTTCCTAGAAAGTCATATACTGCCAAAGGAAGCTAGATATGGTGCATATAGATCTTTTTGGTCCTACAAGGACTAGATCCTCCTATGGTGACAATTATTTTATACTATTTGTTGATGATCATTCTAGAATGATGTGGGTTTGTTTTCTTAAAGAAAAATTGGAGGCAAAATTAGAAATTGAATCAGGTACAAAGATAAGATGTTTGAGGTTAGGAAGAGGAGAGTTGACATCTGCTATATTTAATTCATACTATGAAGAACATGGGATATGCCAGAAGACTTCTACTCTTAGGACTCCACAACACAATGGGATTGTAGAAAGAAGGAACGTAACTATAATGGATGTTGCTAGAATAATGATGATGGAAGGAAATGTATTGTATATGCATTGGAGGTAATGGTCAATTTTCCTATTTTTATAAAAAATATGAAGAAGATTGCCTTAATTTGAAGAAATAGGGTTTATTAGTTCGAAGGGTTTCAAAAAAATTGTTTTGTTTAGTCTAAAAATCCTACCTTTTTCTATTTCTTTGTTATATTTTTTAAATTACTTAAGTTTAATTTTAAACATGTGTTTTAAAATCATCAAGAGGGGTAACAACCTTTTTAAGTCATAACACCTAGTGAGCTCCTTTTAATTTTCTCCTAATTCTAAAGTTTTCCACAAGATAAATTTGTCCTAAGTCTCCATGTATAAGATAAAGATGTGTCAAATCTACTTTAATCTAACGATGGGCACATTGCCTTGATCAAAAGATGTGTAATGATTATTCATCACAGGATCATGCCTAAGCAACACCTAGCAACTAGTGGGACCTGACAGAAGTAAAAGCAGACAATAAAGCATCGTGCAGATCATTTTTAATCTGATGACAGGTGTAATGCCTTGGATTAAAGGTGATACCTTTTTAACCTTTAAGGGATCATTCCTTATTGACGCGTGTCCATCCAAAGATCATGGGACAATATTTCAAAAGGGTTACAAGGGAAATGATGACCCATCAGATCTAAGTTGATCTAATGGGTGGCGTGATCCCGTGAACAAAAGATGAAAAGTAATTACTCATTGAGGGATCACGCATGGTTGACATGTAGCATTCGGTGGACCTAGGTTAGAGCTAAAGAAAGGAATAAAGACTTGTCAGATCAAGGATGATCTAATAGTAGATGCATTTCTTGGATGGAAAGATGCTCACCAAATAATGTTTAAGGCATCGCGCCTTGATGCCACATGTCCCTGTGTCATCACCCAACCAATTTAGAAGAGATTTAAAGATGTGTCAGATCTAACTTTATTTGATGGTGGGCACTTTTCCTTGATGAAGAATTATAATTTGTTTAATGTTCAAGGCATCATGCTTGGCTGACAAGTGTCCATGGTGATGTCACATCTCCCTGAGATACAAAGTAGTTAAAATAAGAGAAGATCTTTTTGATCAGATGATGGGCATGATACCATGAACAAAAGATGCATGAAGGATAGTCATTATGGGATCACACCTGTGCCATGCATGTTTAGTCTAGTTAAAAGGTAAATCTTAGGGCCTGGATGATAGGTAATGATGATATGGTGCTACCTGATTGGATGTTTCTACAAGTAACTAAAATGACATGGAGGTCAAAAATATATTCACTCATTTTTGAGAGCCACACAATGTGTCATGATGAATCAAAATGATGACTCAATTTTAAACTTCATCTTATGCTGTAAAATATTCCATTTTTGCCTATTAAGTTGTAGATTTAAAAGTTGATGAAGTAATTAAAGAGCATGTGACCATGTTGTCAAGGAATTACTATTGGAGTTGATGAGTAAACAATCCATATCTCCCAAGAACACATGCATGCAAACACCTATCACAGAAAGAGAAAGAAGCAAGAAGCTAGAGAGGCTTGAATGCATGGATCCATGAAAGAGGAGATATTCTTGATGTGCAAAAACAAAATTTTCAATTCAATAAAATGAATGTTTCTTAATTACAAAGTTATAAAAATAAGAGAGATCAATCCTTATAAAAGGAGATAAAAACCCTAAAAGGGTGAACAAACCTAGGTTGCATGATAATAATTAATAAAACAATTAATTATTATATGCCTAAAGTTTAGCTTAAGAATAAAGAGATCATAAGTGACTTAGTAATTAAATCAAACATGATTTAATTAATAACAAAACACTTTATTACTCTAATACCCTCCTTAAGATAAACTTTGGGAGAAGCTAAAAACCTAGAAATAACTACTAAAAGAAAATGGGTCCCGGCAAGAAAAGCCCTAATCAGCTACACAAGTAATAGAGAGAGTCTTTGAAAAGAGGAGAAATAGAGAAAACCACATGGGAAAAAATCTACTCAAAAAAGAGACAAAGACTGGTCTGAAGGACTGAAGAAGCCTCCAAAACTAGGAATGTTCCAGAAAATAGGAACAAGGATGAACATGTAGAACATCACTGAAGCAAGAAGCTACAAACTCTGTCAAGAAGTAACTGATGATCTGAAGATCCTCCACTAAAATATGATGATCTGAAGTTCATAGTGCCCTCAAATGACACTACTAGAATTAGGAGGCAAACAAAGGAAAATATTTGAGCTCAAAAATACAGATGGCATAAAAATACCAAAAGTTTGAAGAGATTATGAATCAAAGCTAGAAGAGTGCATCTAAAAAATAGGAAAGAAAAGAGTGTCCATATGATAAATGATCCATCTCACAAGAGTGCATAGGTACCCAGCCACTTCATCCACCTAGTGCATAGAATCAAATATTGAATACATAGCTCACACTATCGAACCAAGGAAGTAGTAGAACCAATAGTAGAAACCCCCCCATAATGCTGACAAGGGAGTAATGATAGGTACACTAAAAAGACCATCCAATATGAACTCCATGATGAATAAGAATCCAAAACATCAAAGGTGCGGAGAGAGTACAAACACATATAGAGATACCTAAGCCTAATATCATTAGAGGAATTCTCACATGACAAAAGTAGATGGAAAACAAAGGAAAACATCAAACCCCCATGACACTTTATAATGAAGTGCAAGTACATAGAGCATGAAAATGTGCAAGATCCCATACATACAATAGAATGGAACTTTATCTTAGTGTGTGTACATAAAAGAATACTGCAAAAGTGAAGTATACACTGCTCAAAGAAGAGTGAAGGCTGCTAAAACAAAAGAACAACCTAAGATGAGTCATCCCTCAAAGAGAAGAGATCCCGAGACTTGAAACATCCAAGATATTGTTAGGAATGAATGCTAAATATATCATATGGGGGAGTATTCACAACTATTTTGTAGCAGTTGTTGTTGCATTCATGACTGTGATTGTCATTGATGTCAACACAATGATCTACTGGAGATTAGCAGAGAAGCAGATAGTGTTTGAGTTAGCACACTTGGGATATTGAAGATGAAGCTATACGAATTTGAGGACTTACTCTATGATTTTTTGTGAGATTGTGGTTAATATCGTAGACATAAATTTATTTATTCATGATAGTTATGAAGAAATCAATGGAAGCAGTATTCAGGTAGTGTTCCTAAGTAGCGGTTTGTGGAAATCAGATGATATCTCCTAATGAGGATGGAATCTGATCATGCATAGTTATGAGGTAGTTAAAGATATAATTTTAGTGACGTGGATGTGAGTGCAAGATCTGAGGTCACAAGAGTGAAGAATTATCTTAATTGGAAGCTGATAGTTTTGTGTAATTTTTTATGTAACGTGTGGAAACTTTTATTTTTTAATTTTTATGCTGACTCATTTGTAATTACTTGAGTGTGGTATAAAGAAAGGAATTTTTTCCTTTTTTTAATGTAAGAAAGTGAATGAAGAAATTGTGAAAGTGAATTTGTCGAAAGAGGATATGAAATCTGATATTGAGATCTAAAGAAGTAGTTGGTGTGGTTTGGCACAGTTAGAGGAGTATTATATTGTTGAGATTAGTAATATTTTGGTATTATTCTATTGAGTAATACAAAGATCAGCTAGACAGTGAGTTCAGTGATCTTACCCTGAAGCTGTTTGGGCAGTGGGTCCTTCTGTCTTCCATAACTCCTAACAGAGTTAGAATCTTTTAACAGGTATTTAAAGTCTCCTAATAGGGACTCATATGTACTAAATGTATTTCATAAGAATCCTAATAGAGTCCATCCTCTCACAAGGAACTTTCATATTAGTGCATCTTTTGTGGGCATCATTCCCACCGGGGTTTACTCTTTGATCAAGAGGTTCCATAGTCAACATATCTAATGTCATTGTGTCATTGTGCATGTATATCTTTATATGGTTGTTGATTACATTTCTTACATGGTTAAAATCTATTAAGTTTGATAAAAGTTGTTTTTGTCTGATAACTGATTCACCCCCCCTCTCAGTTATCTTGGTGGAATTTACTTTCTAAAAATTGGTATCAAAGCAGCATGTCCTTGAAGGAAAAGTTTAACAGCTTAAGGAGATCCGTGGTGAATCATTTTAGGAAAGAAAGCCCTAAGTTTGATGGAGTAAATTTTGACAGCTAGAAAGAAAAGATGAAGACACACCTACTTTGTTTAGGACCAAGTTATTGGTTAACTATAAAGAATCAGAAGACTATCATTGATGAGGATAAGATTGAAGATTTTACAAATCAAGAGAGATATCTATTTATGTGTAACATACTTGCTAGAGAAGTGCTCTTGTCAGCCCTTCCAGAAAATGAGTACAGTGAGGTAAAATATCTAAAAACATCTCATGAAATTTGGCTAGTTTTACAGTCTACTTTTGAAGGTGATGAACATGCAAAGAAAGTCAGATTACATAATTGGATATGTACATTTGAAGATATAAGAATGATGGAAGATGAATCTGTTAGAAGCTATATTGGTAGAATGCCAGAGATTGTTGTAGGTATAAAATCTTGTGGAGGAACCAAGACAAGGAATGAAGTGATATGGAAAATTCTGAGGACATTGACTCCTGCACTTAAGCAGACAACACAGATGATTGAACAAGTTATTCCTTGTACTATGAACTTTACTAGAGAGACTCTTCTTGGAAGATTGGAAGTAGTAGAGATGAACTTGAGGCTATTAGGAGACTTACCTAGAATGGAGACAACATTCAGTGCTCTTAGTGTTCACCCTACTTTGTCAAGAAGCATCAGTAGGAGCAGAGATTATGCTAGCAGCAACAAATCTAGAAATGAAGAAGACATGAAGATTGAAGAAGCTATTGCCTTGCTTGTGAAAAGAGAATGAGACGGTAAGAAAATATTTAAATGTTGGACTTGTCAAGAATTTGGTCATTTTGCATCTAAATGTCCTAAGAGAGTTAAGAAGCATAGGAAGAACTTTAATCCTAGGAGATCTAAAGAATGTTACTATGCAAATGATGAAGAACTTGAAGCTAGTTTGGAGAAATATTTGAGTGAAAGTGATACTAAGAATAGTAATGATTTAGGATTTGTAGCAATTAAAGAAGAAAATCCTAAAACTAAAATTAAGGAATAAAAGGCTTTAGTTTCTCAAGTAGAAAAGAAAGTTGATTGGATTATAGACAGTGGTTGTTCACATCATATGACTGGAGACATGAAAAAGTTCATAAAGTTTAACAATTATGATGGAGGAGTTGTTAGAGTTGGAAACAATGCACCTTGTTTGATTAAAGTTATAGGATCTATTACCCTTGATGGAAAGACTAATACTGATGATGTTTACTTTGTGGATGGTTTGAAACATAATCTTTTGAGTGTTTGACAACTAGTTGATAAGGGATATCAAGTTTGGTTTACTGAGAAAACTTGTGTAATCAAAGACAAGGATGGTAATTTGATTGGTACTAGATCTATAACTAGAGGTAATGTATTTTAGTTGAATCCTAATGAGATGACATGTTTGATTACTAAGATTGATGACAGTTGGTTATGACATAGAAGAATTTGTCATATAAACTTTGATAACATTGTAAAAGTGAGTACTACACTTACAATAAGAGATTTGCCTAAAATTATGAAGCCTACTAACATGATTTGCAAATAATGTGTGATGGCTAAATAGAAGAGAATCTCATTTCCCAGTGAGAACTTTACAACAACAAAGAAGTTGGAGATTGTTCATAGAGATTTGAGTGGTCCTACAAGGACTAGAGGATTCTATGGAGAAAGGTATTTTATGATTCTTGTTGATGATTTTACAAGAATGATGTGGATTGCATTTCTTAAAGAAAAATATGAAGCATTTGATAAGTTTAAGATCATTAAGAAAAAATTTGAAAATGAATCTGGAATGAAGATTAAATTTTGGAGATCAGATAGAGGTGGAGAATTTACTTCAAAAGAATTTACATTTTTTGTGAAGTGAATGGTATTAAGAGACGGTTTTCAGCCCCTAGGACACCTGAACAAAATGGTATTATAGAAAGAAGAAACAAGTCAGTGACTGAAGTAGCAAGAGCTATGTTATTTGAGAATGACTTGGTGAAGATATTCTAGAGAGAAGTAGTGAAGATGGAAGTGTATAGAATGAAACAAGTACAAATTAGAGTAGACATAGACAAGACACCCTATGAACTATGGTTTGGACATGCACCATCAGTTAAGTATTTTAGAATTTTTAGAAGCAAATGTTATGTTAAGAGAGATGATGACATTGGAAAGTTTGATCCTAGAAGTGATGAAGGTATATTTCTTGGATATTCATTGAAAAGAAAAGCTTATAGATGTTACAATAAGAGAACTAAGACTATTGTTGAGAGCGCAAATGTTAAAGTTGATGAAAAGTTCAAAATTCAGGAAAGAATGCTTGATTATGAATTAGATCAAGGAACTCAGCCTAGAACTAATCTAGAGACTACTAAATTATTCTATGAAAATGACAGTGATTTGTTGAATGAGAGCCATAGTGAAGAAATAATTAAAGAACCTACAACAAAAACAAGTACTGAGACAGTGACACCTAACAAAAATCTATCAAGAAATCACCCTATTGAGAAGATTATTGGAAGCATAGGCAAAGGAGTTCTGACATGAAATAAGGTACAAGAACAGTTGTGTTTGATTTCTCAAATTGAACCTAAATCTACTAGTGAAGCTTGTGAAGATGAACATTGGATTAAAACCATGAAAGAAGAACTAGATTAGGTTGAAAAGAACAAGACATGGGAATTGGTCCCTAGACCTAAAGATAAGAATGTTATAGGAACAAAATGGGTATTTAGAAACAAGATGAATGAACAAGGAGAAGTAGTAAGGAACAAAGAAAGATTGGTATGTAAAGGATACTCACATCAAGAAGGAATTGACTATGAAGAAACTTTTTCACTAGTAGCAATAATTGAAGCAATAAGAATGTTTTTTGCCTATGCAGCTTACAAGAAATTCAAAGTGTATCAAATGGATGTGAAGTCAACATTTCTAAATGGAGAATTGGAAGAAGAAGTCTACATTGAGCAGCCTAAAGGTTTTCCTTTAACTCAAGAAGGAGATATGGTATGTAAACTGAAGAAAGCTCTATATGGACTAAAGCAAGCACCTAGAACTTGGTATGTGAGATTGGATAAGTATTTGTTAAAATTAGGATTTACAAAAGGCACAGCTGATAGCAACCTATACACAAAGGAAATTGAAAATGGTTTGTTGGTTCTTGTTATTTTTGTTGATGATATTATCTTTGGAGGAGAAGATGAAGCCAGTGATAAATTTGCAGATGAAATGAAGATTGAATTTTAAATGAGTATGATTGGTGAAATGAAATACTTTTTAGGATTGTAGATAACACAAAATAGTGTTGGTATCTTTGTGAGTCAGACAAATTACTTGAATGATTTATTGAAGAGATTTGGCATGGAGAACTATAAACCAATTGGAACACCTATGGTAACTGGACACAAGTTATCTAGCATAGATGAGACTCCTACAGTGGAACAAAAGAAGTATAGATAGATATGATTGGAGGATTGCAATATTTGACTCATACAAGACCTAATATAGCACATGTAGCTAGAATTGTAGAAAGATTTCAAGCTAAACCCAGAGAATCACATTATGCAGAGTAAAGAGGATACTGAGATACTTAAGAGGCACAATTGAGTATGGATTATGGTACGAAAAATATGATGATTTTACCCTATGTGCATATACAGATGCTGATTGGGGAGGCAATGTTGATGACAAAAAGAGCACCAATGGTGGAGCATTTTTCCTTGGAGGAAGATTAGTTTCTTGGATAAGCAAGAAATAGAATTGTATTTCATAGATCATAGTAGAAGCAAAGTATGTGGCAATAAAAAACAATTATAATCAGATAATTTGGATGAAACAAATGTTGAAGGATATTGGAATAAAATTTGTTGAGCTTGTTGTTATACATTGTGATAACACCAACATAGTTAGTATGTCTAAGAATCCTATGTTACATTCTAAGATAAAGCATATAGAGATAAAGTATCATGTAGTGAGAGAGAAAGTGGAAGATAAAGAAGTCAAACTTGAGTACATAAGCACAAAGGAGCAGATTGTAGATATATTTACAAAACCTTTGCCTAAGGATACATTTGAGTATCTGAGAGATATGCTTGGGGTTATGCCCCAGCCTACTTTTGAGAAGTGAAGTAGATTGTTGCATTCATCCAGTGGTATATGAGCCTTATCTTTCTTCTGGACTGGATGTTGGTACTTCCTCTATGGGAGAGTATGTGTATCTGAGCTGAGTCATTAGGACTCTAGTGAATGTATTTTCTAAATAGTGTATTTTGACATTGAAGTTGTTGTTGACATAATGATGAAACATCTGTCATTGATGTCAATGGGGGAGAAGTATACATGAAAAACCATTTTTTGGAGAGAATTGAATAGGAAAACAAAGCAAGATTTGATTGATGAAGAGGATTTGAAAGCATTTTCAGACCAACAGTGTTGCAGTATTGGTATTCATGGAACTTGGATGTTTTTTCATCTATGTTGCCATCAATGCCAATGGGGGAGATTGTTAGGAATGAATGCTGAATATATCCTATGGGGGAGTATTCACATCCATTCTATAGCAGTTTTTGTTTCATTCGTGATTGTAATTGTCATTGATGTCAACACAGTGATCTACTGGAGATTAGCAGAGAAGAAGACAATGTTTGAGTTAGCGCACTTGGGATATTGAAGATGAATCTATTAAAAGTTGAGTACTTACTCTATGATGTTCTATGAGATCATGGTTAAGAGAATAGATAGAAATTCATTTATTCATGACAGTTATGAGGAAATCAATGGAAGTATTATTCAGGCAGTGTTCTTGAGTAGCGGTTTGTGGAAATCGGATGATATCTCCTAATCGGGATGGAAGCTGATCATGCGTAGTTATGAGGTAGTTAAAGACATAATTTTAGTGATGTGGATGTGAGCACAAGATCCGAGGTCACACGAGTGAAGAATTATCTTAATTGGAAGCCAACAATTTTGTGTAATTTTTTATGCAACGTGTGGGAAATTCTATTTTGTAATTTGTATGCCGACTCATTTGTAATTACTTGAGTGTGGTATAAAGGAAGGAATTTTTTCATTTTTGTAATGTAAGAAAGTGAATGAACAAATTGTGAAAGAAATTTTTTTGAAGGAGGATATGAGATCTGAAGAAGCAGTTGGTGCGGTTTGGCACAGTTAGAGGAGTATTATATTGTTGAGATCAGTAACCTTTTGGTATTATTCTATTGAGTAATACAAATATCAGTTGGAAAGTGAGTTGAATGATCTTACCCTAAATTTTTTTGGGCAGTGGGTCCTTCTGTCTTCCATAACTCCTAATAGAGTTAGAATCTTTTAATAGGGATTCAAAGTCTCCTCATAGGGACTCATATGTACTAAATGTATTTCATAAGACTCCTAACAGATTTCATCCTCTCACAAGGAACTTTCATATTAGTGCATCTTTTGTGGGCATCATTCCCACCGGGGTTTACTCTTTGATCAAGAGGTTCCCTAGTCAACCTATCTTGTGTCGTTGTGTTATTGTGCATGTATATCTTTATATGGTTGTTGATTACATTACTTACATGGTTAAAATATATTAAGGTTGATAAAATTTTTATTCATCTGATAACTAATTCACCCCCCCTCTCAGTTATCTTGGTGGAATTTACTTTCTAATAGATATCCACCAGATTGCAAAAATGAAAAAATCTGAATAAAATGTACTAGAGTAGAATCTGGAAAAATGACTCATAGCACTGGAAATATCTCTGAACAATCTTTCCAACAATATATCATTTTCCCAAAATGGAGTTCATATGCGTAAGATAGAGCTCTCGGAGTGATTAATTGAACATATGACTTTGATTGTAAAAAAAACTATCAAAAAATAAAAATCAGAAATTCAAACTTCTAGATCTGAATAGAGCTTGAAACCATCTTTTTGAGGATATCTCGTTTGCCCAATTTCAACACCGTATGCTCAAGTTATAAGAAAAATACTAACTGTTGTGTTGCAGGGCCCAAAAATGGTGCAAATGATGTTGATGCATGCTGATGTCAACAAATGATGGGCTTAAATTTAATGGCCAAATGGCCATTGTCACCCAAAAGAAAAAAAAAATTCAAAATCACATGTGCACCTCAGGATGTGTGCATGTTTGTGTGACTTTCACCTTGATTTACATGCTAGAGCATGTGATTTTTGCCTCGATTTGTATGCCAAGATAGTAATGTTTTTTGCGTCGATTTGCATGCTAAGGTCATATGCCTTGGCATGCAAAAAAATTTCCACTACTATGAGCTTAAAAATGAGGTCCATTTGAGCCATAAATGCTCTAGAATACCAGTGACCACCTCAGGATCCATACCGGGGTCGGTTGCAAGAAATTTTTTTCCACAAATTCCAACTTTTTCCAAAATGGACAAACTTTATGTTGGCAAGTGATTTTTTCAGTGCACTAAGAATCACTTGAGGGTTTTCATTTATGGCAACACATATGCTATAGTGATTGCATGGAGTTAGTATAGGTGTTGGAGACACAGTCATGTAAATGACTAAGTACAAAATTAGATTTACAATATACTGTAGTACTATTTCGGTCAGCGAAGATGGTCTATGATGTGTTATGTCTTGAAAACTTAAAGGAATACATTTTGGGATATTTATGAGCTTTAGTTAAGGTCACATGTGTTCTAGTGTTGATATCACTAAGTTACAGTGAAGTGAAGGCATACGAAGATAGAGGAACAGTGAAACAGGACATATGAATAATCATGATGATTGAGTGAAGGCTAGATGGAATGTTAATGTGCTAAGTCAGATGAATATTTTATATTTCCAACACTTTGGTAATATAAGATCACCAACTCATTATTTATCATTTGTATAAATAATTATTATGTTTTTTATTTTATTTGAGAGCTGACTGGATGGCATAATAGATATAAGTATAGAGTATTTTGTGGAAACGGTGTGTGTGAACTATGTGATTGGTGCAAGAGCACCTTCTTTTCTTTATGTTTTAAGTCTTTTGTGTGTTGGATTTCCCTAGGGTCATGTTGACCATGTGTATGGGATCCATTTGGATATGTAGTCCTAGAAGGTCTTAGGTAGAGTAGTGAGTTTACTTGCCCAATATGGGATATGTTGCTAGGATATAATGTTAGGTCTTCTTTTGAGGTTTTAAGCATGGATAAGTGTTGTGAGGGCATAGATAGAGCCTAGGACTCCTTGGTAGCTTTCTAAGCTCTTTGGGGAAGCAAATTTGAAAAGTTGTCATCTTTGTTGTAAAAGTTTCTTAGCAACTTTTGCAACTTTCACAAAGTTGCTTAGCAACTTTTGCAACTTTCGCAAAGTTGCTTACCAACTTTTGCAAAGTTGCTCGGTCCACTTAACCTTAAGGCCTAAACTAATGATTAAGGGTTTTAAGCCTTTCCTAAGCACATCCTAAGACTATTTATGTTTTTGTGGGCTCATATCCTGAGGAAGGAGGTCATACTGTACGGAAGATCTATTCTGAGAGTGTGTGCATAGTCTATTTTGTAGTGATTTTGATGGAACAGTGAGTTAATGGAAGGAATGTTTGTCTGAATCAGATCTCTTAGTTAATTTGTATTTCTTTTGTGTCAATCTATTTTCTATTTCTAAAATTATTTTAGGGTTTCAATCATATTTGGTTTTCTTAGTTAAATATTTTCTAAAACTCCTGGTCCTCTAGTTTCAACCGAGGACCTTGCACAAATGAGGATCTAACTCACTATCCCACTATTCAATCTATACACACTTTTGGGGATAGTGATTAGACCCCATGTATGTAACATACATGGAAGGAGGGGCCCTAGAATGCATGCTAAGCATTTTTTCAATCCAGCCCTAGGTGAGCCCATGCTAAGCCCAACTAGGAAGGATTGAGTGAAGCAACATCATAGCTTGCAGAGGGGTGATGTGAGCTGAATGATAGTAGTTTGGGGTATTGTGTAGGGTCATTACCAAGACCTAGATGTAAGCATAGGAATTGATCAATCCATTTGATCAAGAAAAGTCATCATTTTCTTCTCTGGTTCAAGGAAGGCCTAAAACTCCTCTAAAAGACCTATTTTTAGTAAGGGGGTTGTACGGCCAGGGAGAGACCCAAAACCTCTAAAATAATTGAGGTCTTGTATCATCTATCAAGGATCCATAATTCATTTTTAGGGTCCTTTGGGATGGATCAAGGCTAAAGCCCTATTTTCTCGGAGAGGAGGCCTAATTAGGTCACTTCCTTGTAGCCCTATTTTCCAAAGGAACTACTAGATTGGTAAGAAGCATGAGTGAAGTAAAGGATGAAACATGTGAAATGACATATTTGAAGACATTTTCCCATAGATCATTTCCTCTACAAGCTTCCTAATTCATTTGGAGGTTTATTACCCTTATTCTAGCTTAAAGGGATACTAGGTGCATGAAGAAGCCTAGAAGCATGAAGATAAGTTTGAGCTATTGAATCACTTGTGATAGGTTGGTTAGGCCTAAGACTAGGGGATTGAGCCATTCAAGGAATCCTATATGTCATTAGTGTAGTTGGTTACACTAGGGGGTCATTAGGTGAACCCAAGAGCAAGGGCTTGTGATAAGCTCCTTCCCAACCTCCCTATCAGATTGCTATTAGAGCCCCAAAATTTTTTGGGATTGCATAGTGCATGTCAGATTGTGAGTCTAGTGGGTCTTCAATCACGGTGACTAATGTGGAGCTATCCAAGAAGTTTGAGGACCAAGAGATGGATAATAGGATGTTGAGAGAGAAGTTATCTCAATTGGAACAAACATTGAGTGAAGTGCAATTGAAAGAAGATGAAGTCAGTGATAAGTTGGATTGGCAGGAAGCCAAGGAGAAGGAAATACCTAATGAGGATAAGACTCCAGAGCTAGATCCTGTACTACTTGAAGAACCACTTTTAAAAGCATTAAAAGCCATGAATGGGAAATCTCTAGAGGGACTACCATTATTTAGTGGTAAGATGGAACCTGGCCTAATCAAGGAATGGATAGATGGAATGGAAAATCACTTTGAATGTGATGGGATTAGTGAAGCACAAAAAGTCAGAATAGCCAAGTATAGACTTAGAGGCTCTACCTTAACATCGTGGAAATTCATACAAACCAAGAGGGAAAATGAGGCAAAGAACCCCATCTTGTCTTGGAAGGGCATGGTGAACAAAATCAAGGAAGCCTACATGCCTGAGGATTATGAGATTTAGCTACATGAGAAAAGATAGAGTTTAAGACAAAAAGATCTAGATGTGAGTTCCTACACTGAGGAATTCCAAAAGCTTTGCATGAGATCTAATATAGTAGAGGATGAGAGTGTCAAGGTGGCTAGATATTTGAATGGTTTGAAATGGAGGATACAAGAAGAGATGGTAATTCTCACCCCTAAGACTGTACACCAGTGCTATCAACTAGCTCTCAAGATTGAAGAGAAAGGCAAGAGGAAACAAGATCAAACCTCCAAAAATAGGGGTATAGGAAGAGATCAAATGGGACATAGGGGAGGCTACCAAGGTAGAGGAAATGAACATAGGAGTCAGGGAGATTCCAAACCAGTAGAGCATGGCAATGAGACATCATCTAGAGGAGGTTTTGGCAGAGGAAGAGGACACCAAGTCAGTTCAAATAGAGGTAGAAGTTCAAGTAGGGGTAGCTCATATTTTGCTACCATGAAATTTTATTATTGTGGACAATTGGGACATCCATCATATAGGTGCCTAGACAAGCCATCTTCTTCTAATTATGAAAAGAGGATAGCATACACCCAAGAGGACACTTCAAGTGTCAAGTCACCAGAAGTGAACCAAATAGAATCAAAGATGGGTGAAAATCTCATGTTTAGAAGAGTCCTAATTAGACAAGAAACTAAGGAAGAACCAAGGTAGAGGAGAGCACTCTTTAGGGTGAAATGCAAGATCATGGGTAAGTTTTGCAAAGTTATTATTGATTCAGGATCAACTAACAATATTTTAGCAAAGGAGGTAGTGAAGAAACTTAACCTTCCCAAAGTACCCCACACCAATCCCTATAAGGTGGCATGGTTAAATAAAGGTGAAAGTGTATTGGTTAATGAGCAAGCATGGATTGAATTCTCCATTGGTGGTTATAAGGATAGGCTACTATGTGATGTACTCCCTATGGATGCATGCCACTTATTACCTGGAAGGCCCTGGCAGTTTGACATAGAAGCCATCTACAATGGCAAAGACAATGCTATTACCTTCAAGAAGGATGGGAAGGCCTTCAAAATTTAGTCTCTGATAGAGGAAGAGGGAGAGAAATCCAAGACTCCTAATGTACTATTGAGTAGTGGAAAGGAGATGATAAGTACACTCCAAGAAGAGGACAGTGCAGGGTATGCTATAATGGTAAAGCCAAAGGAGGAGAAGCCTATTCAAACACCCCTACCTGTTGAAATTCAAGAGATTCTTAGCAGATATAAGGATATTGTGAGTGATGAAACACCTACAACCCTGCCACCTAAGAGGTCCATAATTCATCAAATTGACTTCATTCTAGGAGCCTCATTACCAAACAAGGTAGCATACAAGTTTACCCTAGAGTAGAATCAAGAGGTGGGTAGGCAAGTTCAAGAACTATTAGATCAAGGGCTCATTAAGAAAAGCATCAGTCCATGTGTTGTACTAGTTATGCTAGCATCTAAGAAGGGTGGAAAATAGAGGCTCTGCACTGATTCAAGGGAAATTAACCAGATTACAATAAGGTATAGGTTCCCCATACCTAGAATAGAGGATTTGATGGATTGTTTGGGAGGAGCACAATACTTCACCAAGCTAGACTTCAAGAGTGGCTACCTTTAGATTAGGATTAATGATGGAGATGAGTGGAAGACAACATTTAAGACCATTGAGGGTCTATATGAATGGCTTGTGATACCATTTGGGCTTACCAATGCCCCAAGAACATTCATGAGGTTAATGAATGAAGTGCTCAAGGATCACATAGGTAGATTTGTGGTGGTATATCTTGATGATATACTCATCTTTAGTAAGACTAAAGGAGAGAATTTGGCACATGTTGAGATAGTACTCAAGAGGCTGCATGAAGAATAGTTGGCAATCAACCTAGAGAAATGTGAATTTCTCAAGCAGGAGCTAGTTTACTTGGGTTTTGTGGTGTCCAAGGGTCTATTGAAAATGGATCCAGACAAAGTGGAAGAAATCACAAGTTGGCCTACACCAACATCAAGGACAACAGTGAGGATTTTTCATGGGCTTGCAAAATTTTATAGGAAGTTCATAAGGAACTTTAATGGCATATGTGCACCATTCCTAGACACTATAAAGGGTGGAGTGAAGACCAAGTTCAAGTGGACAATAGAAGCTAACAAAGCATTTGAAGAGCTAAAGCAACAAGTGGCAACACAACCCATCCTCCTATTACCTAGTTTTGACAAGCTATTCACTTTAGAGTGTGATGCAAGTGGTATAGTAGTGGGAGGAGTGATAAGGCAAGAAGGCAGACCCATAGCATTTTTTAGTGAAAATCTTAATGAAGCTAAGAGGAAGTATTCAACATATGACTTGGAACTATATGCATTGGTTCAGTCACTTAGGAAATGGAGACACTATCTCCTACCTAAATAATTTGTAGTGTTCACTAATAATCAGACACTTAGCTATATAAACACTCAAGAAAAGTTGAGCAATAGACATTTGAAATGGATGGAATACCTGCAAGCTTTCACCTTCACCATCAAGCACAAGAAGGGACACCTAAACCAGGTAGCAGATGCATTAAGTAGGAGGTTGTTGACAGTCCAAGAGGTTCAATTGCAGAGAATTGGCATTGAAAGTTTCAAGGGACTCTATAGTGAAGATGAAGACTTCTCTAAGGCATACAAGGTATGCACTAAATTTGAGAACCATTTCCATAGTCCATTCTCTGAATACACCTTGCAAAGTGGGTTATTGTTCAAAGGGAATCAACTATGCATCCCAAAAGTTCAATGAGAGAGAACATCATCCAAGAGAAGCACAATGGTGGTCTAAGTGGACATTTTTCTATCAACAAGACACTAGAATTGGTCCAAAGATTCTACTATTGGCCCAAGATGCCAAAGGATGTCAGGAGGTATGTAGAGAAGTGTGTGGTATGTATGAAAGAAAATGGAGGATCAAGAAATGCAGGTTTGTATCAACCCTTTCCCATTCCAAATAGGCCATGGGAATGCATAAGCATGGACTTTGTGGTAGGTCTTCCTAAAACTAAATCAAGATGTGATAGTGTGTATGTAGTGGTGGATAGATTCAGTAAAATGAGCCACTTTATCCCTTGTAGAACCACTCATGATGCAAGCTACATAGCTCATATGTTTTTCAAAGAAATTGTTAGGATTCATGGTTTTCCTTTAAGTATTGTGTCTGACAAGGATGTGAAGTTCATGAGTCACTTTTGGAAGACTCTATGGAGGAGACTAGGTACAAATCTATCCTTTGGGTCAGCATACCATCCCCAAATGAATGGACAAACAAAGGTGATAAATAGGGTACTAGGCAACCTATTGAGATTCCTAACTAAAGAATATGGACAAACATGGGACATGATCATTCCCCAAGCACAATATGCCTACAATGATAGCATAAATAGGACCAGAGGAAGGAGTCCATTTGAAATAGTTTATGGGATGCACCCAAGAGGGGTATGTGAACTCAGGGATATAGGAGCCATGGAGCATAGGTGTGGCCATGCTAAAGATTTTTCTCAGACTATGAAGGAAGTACAAGAGCAGGTTAGGAAGACAATCATGGAAGGCACCCAAAAGCTCAAGACCAAGGTGGACATGACAAGGAAAGATGTACAATTCTTAGTAGGATACTATGTCATGGTCCATCTCGACAAGTCAAGATTGAAGAAGGGGATACCCACAAGGATGAAAATGAAAAGAGTGGGGCCATGTAAAGTTCTAGCCAAGAATGGCAATAATGCCTACAAGGTAGAAATCTTGGCAGACCTAAACATCTCACCAGTGTTTAATGTGGCAGACTTGATCAGATTCAAGGGACCTACATCAGAGGTTAATCAGGGCTATTGGTTCTTGGATAGGATTTTAGACTCCATGAGATACCAATATGCCTATGATTGATGTTAAGGATTGGTTAATTCCAAATATGAGAAATCTCTAGGAAACTGGACCAACTATAGGGACAAGACTTCCCTCTTCACTTCTGGCTCTACAAAACCAAGGAGGGTGCATCTGATCCAATAGATATAACTTTTTTCTTTACCTAATACTAGATCTTACAATAGATAATAGTGAGAAAGTACTAAGTAACAACCTATTACTCATTGACACTCCATCACTGGGTAGAACAACTGTAAATGTAAATGAAAGTAAAGTAATTGGTATTGATTATATGATTTCTTGCAGAATGTAAACAATCATGCCAAAGATGCACTAGTATGGGAGATAGTAATTTTTGATTAGTGCCTTATCCATTGGGCAATATATCTAAAATAGACACAGAATACAAGAATATAGATTCCAAGCCATAAACACAACAAACCAGATTCATACACTACTTATAAACATCCTTCCTGACTGAACCAAATGAATTTATGTTTCACTCAGAGACTTTTAACCTGATCCTAGATCAAGGCTAAGAGATAAAACATATACAAAAGTAAACCCTGTGCAAAGAGTCAGAAAACTCAAAACCCAAGAAACACAACTGAAGGAGAGATCTGAAAACTGAAAACTGCATTAAGTATGAGGACTCAAGTTCCTGTATTACAAACCATTTCAGAATACAACACCTAGACAATATGCAAAAGCTACAGAAGGTTTTTCCACTGTATTGACACAACTCAGCAAAACATATTACAATCTGGACTGAGGATACACACTTAGCTTTTCAACTTCCCGTGTCAAGAATTTCCAGCCAGCACTTCTAAATGATCATAAAATTCCTTTTATAGAGACAAGGATACAATAAAAAAAAGATCATTTAGGGCATTTTTACGGCAACACAGTCAACCCTAAGACTCTCAAAAATATCTTAGATAAATCTGATATGAATTACATTCTAGAAACTTCCTTTACAAAAATCTGCATCTTTACCCAAAATTGACCTCGAAATTACATAGTCCATTGCTACTCTCACCAACCTTGTTGAATTTGATTTTTAGCACCACCATTGGAAATCTTGTTTCACACCGATTCCAAAAACATATAACACTTGTATATTTGGGTAAAAATAAAGCCCTCAAACCTCATTCTCCGTGAACAACCTCCATTATTTAAATTTTTGACCTTTTGATATAGTTGACTTTATCAAATTCGAGTTTTAACTTTATGGAGACCTCAAATTTTGAGGTGGACCCCATGCAACTTGGCATCACCTAATTTGTCCATTGGTCCACCTCATTTGCCATGTCACACCTCTACCACATGTCACTCTCTGGTTGGCTAGCCTCACTGACTGTGCATCCACCCGACAGCACACTTCGGGACATGTGTCACATTGTCACCATACCACAATGGTTAATCAGTGAGCACTTTCAAATTCATGCTTTTGCAATGACCATAGAATCAACATGCATCCCAAGGTGGCTGACCATCGAATCAGCATGCATCCCAAGGTGGCTGACCATCTATGCAAGCTCTTCTTTGTCAGTGCCTCGTCACCATCCTCTACTAGGTGTCAAGCTTTGACTGGTCATTGAATCCATCTGGACGCCAAACCACATCATCATTCCATGTCATCAGGTGACAGGTGTCAACACATCGCTTAATCCGCTATGTTAATTGGCATGCATCTCCTCCTTAGCACTTTGGTGACATCTGTTGGATTTGGCATGCATCCCGAGGCATTGGATTTGTACAATACAGGTTTCATCAAAATGTACTTACCTACGCATGTGTGGGGTCCACCATTTTCATCAACATCTAGCTGTCTACCTTGGCCTCCATGCACATGAGAGGCCCCACATAAAATCCTCCCTCTCTTGCTTACTATACATCATATGCAAGCTGTGTTTA
This sequence comes from Chamaecyparis obtusa, assembly GCA_027943335.1. NCBI lineage: Eukaryota > Viridiplantae > Streptophyta > Pinopsida > Cupressales > Cupressaceae > Chamaecyparis > Chamaecyparis obtusa. Next base: position 146,041 of record BSBK01008302.1, on the reverse strand, counting down.
TTTTAAACATTTTGAGTATACAAACTATATTGAATGTGGGACAAAAGTCTCCACGTAATACTACCATTTGAAAGGCCACCCAACTTCATGCTCGCATGCCATATCTTCCTACCCTAGCACTAGCTTGTAAATGCCTTATTTGTCCCTACCTGCTATTTGTGTTAGCCTTTCCCTTCATGCACGGGCCTTCAAAACAATGCCTTACGCACCCTATGCATTCTTTTGTTTGAGCTTTGTAAGGAATGGTATGCTCTACTTGGAATCTACTTAGGATATTTTCCCTTTGGTTGGGGCATAAACAACACCAACTAGTAGTGCATGCGCAGTCCACCAAGGCACGCATAACACCCAACCTGGTATCTCTACCTCAAAAATAAGCAAGCATGAAGGTAGAGGTGTTGTCTTATTTCACAAATGTGTGCACTACTTTATGCTTAGTTGCTCACGTGGGCATCCTTCCCTCCAACACTGGTAGCTTCCATACAGTGCGTTGGCAGTTTCTTGAATATATCAACCTGTTTCCAATGTGTAGGCCATCTACCATTTGGTGAGTTCCCTAGGATATGCGTGAGGCACTGGTATTGGCAATTTGTTTAACAGATGGGAGCCCCCAAAATTGATTACAGGTAATTCCCTCCATAGCACATGCTTCAAACAAAAGAAAAAGGTGCGCACCTTTCTTCCATGTGCACATAGTATCAAAAGGCTTGGATAGCCCCATGGAGGCTCACGCACCCTTACCATTATGAAGCCATCTTTTCATTTGGTGCGTGAGGCACTGGAAACATGTGTCGGGCCTTGGGATAATAGAGTTGCCCCTCATTTGCAATTTATGTGCCTCCCCTATCTGCATACGCACCTCCCACAGCAAACAACATAATTCATTTACCCCTAATGGGTGCCGCTTGCATACCAAAGAGCACGTGCTAGTCCTTTGGGAAACTGTGTGTAGCCCATGAGAGCATGCACAAAGACAAAGGCACACACAACACCTGCGCAAGCCTCATCCCCCTTAGTTTTCTTTGTGCTGAAGAAGAGACCCCAAATGGGAGGTTGTGCAGGACAAAAAGGTTTGTTCATGCCTTGAAAACTCATGCCTCCCCCCTTCTAAAAATTTGGTCTGCAAGGAGATAATACACATGAGCAGGTGTTTTTGAGAAATGTGTGTATAAAGAGTGCATACACACTCAACTCTAAAATAACCGGCAGTCTTTAAAAAAGACACACATGCCATGCCTCAATAAAAATGTTGATGATGCATGGGTCTTCACAAGGCATTTGTTAACAAGATGACAATCTGAATTGTTATGAGGTAAAGGAGATACAGTGCAATGAAGTCTCTTATAGTAGTTTAAACTTTGAGGTTTTATGAGCACTTCAAAAACCCTTTGAAAGCTATTTCTACTAACGTTCAAGAGATATCACTGATGTATTAATTTCAAACTCCATCATGGCAGCCTCATAGACCTCAATATCAAATAAGAAATTCATAAGACCTATTACCCGCAGATCTAATTTGCCCTTCGAACTCAAAGTAGAAAAATCCTTCCGGGATTCATCGCTTTTATACTTAAATTTCAGAGGTAGAACTTGCCAGGCGCTTTAAAATAATGAGGCAAGTCGAGCCCCAAGTGGGTCCAGCTTAAAAAAATTTCAAATTCAAACAAATGGCCCCGAAAATGATCCAAAATGACTGGCATCTACAAACGGACCCGACCCAAATAACAGGAAACCATTAAAAACTTCAAATTTTAAAACTTCACCAGTTGTCAATCCTGATAAAACAACCTCGATCACGCCATTAAAAGACCGATCAAAACATACCACCGAAAGCCAAAAGCTGGCAAACATGAACTTTTTACCATAGATAACAACCCTACCAAATGGATTCGCCAAACAATAAATGAGGTAGAGAATTTTAAAAGTTAAAAATGCCCATTCAGAACTGTCAGAAAACCACAAACTGAAAACACCGTCGACTGACTCGGAAAGAGATGATCTAAAAATCTCAAATGACGAACTAGAGATGAGCTACTAAAACTGGTAGAAGAACCATCAACAAAGATCGCAACAAAATAATCCTCAACTGAAGGTGTTCATCCACTCAAAAGCTATGAATTTCTGAAAAGGGGTACTTTACAGAAATATTCCATCCGCACTTTGTATCAATCTTGAACACTTTTTTATTGGCCTTGAAATTAGATCAAATGGAAACCTCATGGTCTGAAAACCTAGATGAAGATTCCCTCCCATATATAGAAAACAATTCCACATTCAGATTCATCAAACAATCAACCGATTATCAATTATTAATCTTCAAAGTTTGCCACTTAAAACATTCTGAACCGAAAATAGTCAAACTCATAGAAATTGCAATTGGAAATGATCAAGCAAAGTGATCAATTGGATTGGAAAAGACTTGAAAACTCTAAGGAAAGTACACTTCCAAGTCCACAACATGGAAAATCATTCAATTATGTTTGACATCAATCCAGGCGCAAATGGCAGGACCTCAAAGTAGGTCACTTAGAAGATTGAATTGTGCACTACTGAAGAAACTTAACAATCTGCAAACATAATGGCCCTGGCAAACATGTCAAACGGGCACATGGGAGGCTGAAAAATGGAAAGATGACTCATTACCATACCTATAACATGATGCAATAACCCACACATCTTGATCAATTAGGAAGCAAAATGCACTCATCCGAACAGGGTCTCCAACTAAACCGTGTAACTAACCCTCATTAAAAATGTTAGAAACTGGAAGCAGAATCAGATCGGCAAACTGGGTAGACGGATTCATCATGACCTCAAAACTGAAACATAAGAAGCATTTGACCATTGGAATACAAGGCAAAAGGAAATTTCTCAATTGAGTCACAAGGTCAAAAGTTATAACTAGTCAAACAAGGCCACTCAGAAAACCAGGCAGATTAGAGAAATGGGACAAATGTGGACAGCCAACTTTGGGGGATCTGAAAACTTATCAAATGGACTTGAAAAGGCTTGAGTTTTGGAACATAAGCTCTCTGGTATACATTGTAAACATTCCCAAAGTGGTAGGTAAAGAAATCTAACAGGGCACAAGATATTCAAATGCAAACAGGGCCTATTACAGTGATTTTAAACTTAGGCAAAAATGCAAATTTAGGTGAACACCTCAAAATGGCTACTCTCTAAACACTTCAGATTTAAAACTTAAGAGTTGGGACACACTGCATATGTCAAAAAAAAGGTGTTGAACCTATTCCCCAAGCTGTATCACATGAAATTTATCAGGCCCATCTTATATGCTCTTGAACTTGGGTCTTTTCAAACTGTTCTTTGAAGGGCACAAACTCTGCCATTGGATAACTTTATGATTATGGGTTCAAAACCTTACAGATTTTTCATAGTACCAACAAGGGCATTGGAGATATACTTGAGGATCTCAATGACATAGTCCTACCTCCAAAAGAGGAGACCCAAGCAGAGAAGATTCTTGAATCAAGAGTGAATAAGAAGACCAAGAACAAAGAATACTTGGAGCATCTCATCAAGTGGAAGGGATGTCCTGAATCAGAAGCAACATGGATAGAGCAAGTTAACTTCAATAAGCATAGCATTGATACCTCTATCTTCTCCTCCACCAAATCTTAAATCTCTAGTTGTGTGGGGGGGGAGTATGGTGTAGGAGCACCTTCTTTTCTTTATGTTTTAAGTCTTTTGTGTGTTGGATTTCCCTAAGGTCATGTTGACCATGTGTATGGGATCCATTTGGATATGTAGTCCTAGAAGGTCTTAGGTAGAGTAGTGAGTTTACTTGCCCAATATGGGATATGTTGCTAGGATATAATGTTAGGTCTTGTTTTGAGGTTTTAAGCATGGATAAGTGTTGTGAGGGCCTAGATAGAGTCTAGGACTCCTTGGTAGTTTCCTAAGCTCTTTGGGGATGCAAATTTGAAAAGTTGTCATCTTTTTTGTAAAAGTTGCTTAGCAATTTTTGCAACTTTTGCAAAGTTACTCGGTCCACTTAACCTCAAGGCCTAAACTGATGATTTATGGTCTTAATCCTTTCCTAAGCACATCCTAAGACTATTTATGTTTTTTTGGGCTCATATCCCAAGGAAGGAGGCCATACTATATGGAAGATCTATTCTGAGAGTGTGTGCACAATCTATTTTGTAGTGATTTTGATGGAACGGTGAGTTAATGGAAGGAATGTTTGTCTGAATCAGATCTCTTAGTTAATGTTTATTGCTTTTGTGTCAATCTATTTTCTATTTCTACAATTATTTTAGGGTTTCAATCATATTTTTTTTTCTTAGTTAAACCTTTTCTAAAACTCCTAGTTCTTTGGTTTCAACTAAGGAGCTTGCACAAATGAGGGTCTAACTCACTATCCCACTGTTCAATCTATATGACCTTTTGGGGATAGTGAGTAGACCCTATTTATGTAACATACATCGAAGGAGGGGCCCTGGAATGCATGCTAAGCATTTTTTCAATCCAGCCCTAGGTGAGCCCATGCTAAGCCCGGCTAGGAAGGATTGAGTGAAGGAGCATCATAGCTTGCAGAGGAGTGATAGGAGCTGAATGATAGTAGTTGGGGGTATTTTTTAGGGTCATTACCAAGATGTGGATGTAAGCACATGAGTTGATCAATCCATTTGATCAAGAAAAGTTATCATTTTCTTCACTAGTTCAAGGAAGGCCTAACACTCCTCTAAAAGACCTATTTTTTAGTAAGGAGGTTGTATGGCCAAGGAGAGACCCAAAACCTTTGAAATCCTTGAGATGTTGTATCATCTATCAAGGATCCATAATTAATTTGTAGGGTCCTTTGGGATGGACCGAGGCTAAAGCCCTATTTTCTTAGAGATGAGGCCTAATTAGGTCACTTCCCTCTAGCCCTATTTTCCAAAGGAACTACTAGATCGGTAAGAAGAATGAGTAAAGTAAAGGATGAAACATGTGAAATGAAATATTTGAAGACATTTTCCCATAGCTCCTTTCCTTTGCAAGCTTCCTAATTAATTTGGAGGTGTATTACCCTTATTCTAGATTAAAGGGATACTAGGTGCATGAAGAAGCCTAGAAGCATGAAGATAAGTTTGAGCTATTGAATCACTTGTGATAGTTTGGTTGGGCCTAAGACTAGGGGATTGAGACATTGAAAGCATCCTATAGGTCATTAGTGTAGGTGGTTACACTAGGGGGTCATTAGGTGAACCCAAGAGCAAGGGCTTGTGATAAGCTCCTTCCCAACCTCCCTATCAGTGATGAGGTGATGGATGCAAATTTTGGATATTAGTGATGACTGATAGAAGATGTGAGACCAGTGATTGATAGAGGCTATTGTGAAACATAATTGGAACTATCAAAGCATAGCAGATCCTTGTATTGGTCATTATTGATGAACACTTTTGTAAAAGAATTTTGATTGTAAGAGTTTTAAGCTCACCATACCTTTAACAGGGTTGACATTCCTCTAACAAGGAATTGTACTATGTAATACTCAACTCCTAATAGGGCTAGATCTCCTAATAGGGATTCTATATTTTAGTACATAGTTGTGGGTACCATCCCCACTAGGGTTTTCCCTTGGCCAAGGTTTCCACGAAAACAAATAATGGTGTCATGAGTTATGTGTTGTGTGTTTATGTTCTTTTCATTTCAGCATTCATATGGTTCATTAATAATTGGTTTAAGTTTAAATTGAAGTTTTATAATACTGATTCACCCCCCTTCTTAGTAATGATTAATTCTAAAAATTGGTATCAGAGCTATTGGCACTTGGAGAGAAAGCCTAACAACTTAAGGGAGATCATAATGGATTCAAAAAGTTGACAAGAGAACTTTGAAGAAATACTTGATGACCTGGATAGAGAAAGGGCTGAGAATGGAGATTTTAAATTCAAATTAAGAAGAGCAGAAGGTTTCATTAAGACACTAAAAGTATAGCTTGAAATTTCAAGAAGTTAGAGATAAAACCTTATGGAAAAGATCAAGGAGGATTCAGAGAATGATACATCAGACCAAGTAAAGAAACTGGAGCAAGAAAATGAACAAGTTAATCTTATGATGATCAAAGAAATTCAACATGAAAAGGATGGAAGATGAGACTCTAAAAGGAGAAATCATACAGATAGGAGAAATGTAGATTGAGCTTGATCACTACAAGGATAAATGCCTGTAATTGGAGAAATACAATCAGATTATTAAAGGTGAACTCACTCAAGCCAAATTACACATTGAGAAGTTACACATGAGTAGTGATAAAATTGATGAACAAAGGGTGAGATAGAAACCTAAAGGAGACATGACTGGAATTGGGTACAATGAAGGAGAATGTTCTAAGACTCATAAAGAATCGCATGAAGTGAAGACTGAGGATAGATCCACTTTTGAAGAACCTAAAGATCAGATCAGACCTTTCAAAGGTAGATGCTTTGGATGCAACAAACTTGGACACATGAAAAGAGATTGCAAAGGTAAAGGTCCTTTCAAACCCTTTACTAGTTATTGTTATAACTATTATGCATATGGTCATAAGAAAGAAGAATGTAAAAAACTTGACCAGTCAAGAAAAAGACAAGATTACATCAGAGAAGAATCAATAGTGAACATCACATGCTAAAAATGCAATAACCTTGGGCATACTGCAAGGTATTGTAAGTTGTAGGTTAATCAGGATAGAAGACCATCTACATGTTTCAAATGCAACAACCTAGGACACATAGAAATTTTTTGTAGGTATAATGGAATGAACAATAGAAAAGGAACACCACCTGTGGTTATAAAGAAGAATATTGGTGATAGTGGTAAAAGTCTTGGTGAATACATGGATGAATTCAAGAGTCATTTCAAAAAACCATTAGATGAAGTTTTTGGAAAGATATGGAAGGTAAAATATTTCAATAAGGCATTGGTTCAGGGAGAGATAGTAGATGCTATTGTGTCTTCGCTTGATGTTAACTTTTCTACATCGACCTAAAAGGCCAAGAATGGCCTTAGAGGGAGAATTGAATGTAGATAATGTAGATTATATCCAGCCCCTAATTATGTGGAATAAGCTCATGTGAGCTTAGATATGGTGTATATAGACATTATGGAGTCTATATCTGTGATCGCAACACTTCAAGATTCATATCCTATGAGAACGAGATTTATGTTTGATTGGACAACATGCAAAGCTGAGATAACAATGATAAATGCATTTACTCACCATGCGATAGATAAAAGACCTTGAAGCATATCATTTCTTCACTATTTTATAAGCAACGACCAAGGAGATTAGAGTTAAGAAGCACATCAGCCACCTAGAAACCACATTGCATGATCGATTGAAGTAGAAGTTCTGGAATTTGGTGTATTCAAGGTATTTAGATCATATACTCTATCAAAAGCTATGGATGCACCTTTTGTATATGATTTTGTTGATAGGCCAAGGTATAAGTTCAAGAGACACCCTTTTAAGTCCTATGAGGATAATCCAGAAGGAGCATTTTTGCAAACCCCATACATCATCCTTCATGTAGAAGACATTAGGGATTACATTCATTGTAAGTATGAGACTATAGGGGATGTATAAATCTATAGAGAGATAGATGAGATGATTGAATTAGATGGAAAAATGAAGGAAGAGTTCAAACACCTAGAAGACCAATCAATCATAAAGATAACCCTCCTAAATGAGTTTTGTGAGACTGAATGGTTTAAAATTATACTAAGCAGAATCCATGATCAGTTCATCTGGATAGGAGAGCATCTTATAAAGATATGTAGCTAGGAGATTCATGAGATAACTAGATTAGAAAACACTAGAGCCCTCCCTTTGGAAGAGAAAAACATTAAGAAACAAGTTGAGATCCCAACACATTCTAAATGGGACAAGCGAGTGATGAGTGTAAATGATATATTTCAACATGATGTGAGACTAGTAGCAATGCTACTAAGATATAAGTTATATTATAGTAGAAGACCTAACTCAGTATGAGCAGGGGTAATCATGATGGCTTATAGAATGGTAAAAGAAAACACCAAATGCAACCTTTGTGAGATCCTAGCACAATAATTCTTGGAGAATTTGAGGATTGTTAAGATGGATAAGTCAAAGCATTCAGATTTGGTTCACTCCTGATTCACATGTACATTCATATTGAGCACAAATTTCCCAGAATGCACCATAGAGCATGGAAGGAAAGTGTACCTACTAGGATAAAAATATCAAAGATCTTTAGGAGATAGAACAAAGACTTTCTAGATGGAGAATTCTTTGTAATGATTAAGATTCTTCAAAGGTAGATGAGGGGGAGATACAAGATTCTTGAGGAGTTAGTTGAGAGGTACAAGGACACAATATGTTTCATGGTTGAAACTGATTGTGTATACTTTGAAGCAATTGAACCTAGAAAGAAATGGTGCTACACTATGTGGTATGAGGTTAGTTCAAAAGTACTTGTAATGTAGATTGAGTATGTGATAGCATCATAAATTAATACATCTTTAGAGAGATGGGGAACCTATGAAGAGAAGTCAACAAAGGTTAGAGAGGAACAAGATAAATGAACAAGGAAGAGGAAAATAGAAAATATAGTTGATGACATAACAATGAAGGCAATCACAAGGGAAAAACTAAAGGAAGTAAGGAATAACATGAAAGAAGGGTCTTCTAGCATGGAAATTGAAGCACCTCCTACTTCTGAAGCAGAAAAGATAGTAATTCCTACTTTTAATTTAATAGATTTATCAATCAATCCTAAGAAAAATTGCACAAGATGTACTTATGAGCACTCCTAGGAGATCTACAAGATCAAATAGACATATTAGCCCTAAGAAATAAAAGGTCGAAGTAGAAACAAAGAAGAAAGAGGACAAGGTAATTGAGAAGAAAGAAGAAAAGGAAGAGAAAAAGAAAACAGAGAATTTGTGGAAACATGACATAAAAATGTTGCAGAAAAAGATAATATGAGATGGAAAATTGAAGACTTTAGAAAGATACTATGAGAGGTATGACTCTAAAAATTAGTCAGTAATAGAGGATACAGTAATTGAACACCTTCTAATCTATACAAATAATCTACTAGAAATAGAAGGAAGTATACCAAAGGACTTGTATAGCAAGTAGGAAATCAAAAAATAGTTAGCACAGTCAAATGATGAAACAATAATAAATAAAGAAATTAAAGACATGCTACCCATGGTATCCATACAGGAAAGGGAGAGAATAATTAAGGAACTCAAACCTCTATTGAGAACCAAGGCCAGACTTGTAAAGATAATGGCAAGAAAATATGATGAGGTTATTGAAGAGACACAAAAGTAATTAGATGAAATTATTATGATCAACATGCTAGAGAAGAATTCACCTCCCAAAGCCACCAAGCCTACACCTTTGGGTATGGGAGAAAGTTCCAGAATAGCTGAGAAGAGCATAGAAGGAATCAAAGTTGATAAGCAACTAGAATTCTTTGTTACTAGTGTGCCTATATCACTTGACACCTCACTTGATATAAATGATCATTTTCAAGGAAAATTGGATAGTGTGATGATAGTAGAAGAGGAAGGATAGAAAGAGGAAGAAAAAATAGAAGAAAAACATGAAGATAAAGAACAAGAGAAGGAAAAATATCAAGAGGAAGAATAGGAAGAAGAGACATGAACAAAAAAAGAAGAGGTAAGAGTTGAGCTCAAGAAAGAATTAGATACCTCCTCCACCCTATTGTTGGAAAGTATGGCCAAACTTATGAGCATTGATGTGGAAATAATGGATGAGGATGAACTCATGAGATTATTCTTCATGGAATTTGTTAAGGCAAAAGAGAGGTAAAAACAAAAAGGGGATAAGAAAGTTAAGGTGATCACTAGGGTAGTAGAAAATGTAAATAAAATACTCCCTACACCTCTTACATTTCAAGGAAAGGATGATGCAAAGAACTTAAACATGGAACTAGACAACTTTGACAACCATTTTGAGTCACTGTTGCAGATCGAAGAAGAAAAGGCTGAGAAAAGATACCCAAAAAAGAAGTTGAAGGAATTTTTCCAGTAGATCTCATGGGACTTGGGCATTCTGAAAGAAACCACAATTAAGGCTAAAAGTTGTGTGGCACAAGGAAGAAAAATTTACAGTTATTGCATCAATCCCATTAGACACAAAGAACATTGAGGATATGTTAGCCAAGGACATGGCTGCATTGGATATCATGATGGATAGTTGTGAGACCTCTTCACAAACTATGTTATAAATGGATAAGAAGACAACCAAGATTTTGGACAAAGTAAATGTCTTGGATACAGAGAAAGGGAGAGTAGTGGTAAGATTTGGTTTGCTAAAGAGTTTAATCACTCCTAAGCTATCAATTCTTGAAACTCATCTCACCGAGATGGAAAAGATTGAGAAGTCAATGAACTTTGTACCCACTGAGTTAAAAGTGATAGAGACCACATCTTATGCACTGCATGGAATGATCCATGTTGGTGAACTACTGATTAAATCATGGAATGATGAAGTAAAGACCTTGGAAGACTCCTTCCAAGACATTCTGAATCTAGTGAGTAAGCACTGAGTCATACATGCTTACAATTTTAAAGTGTTGTGAGTGCCTTTTCCATTGATGTCAAAGGGGGAGAAGAAGAGAAGAAGTAAATAAAAATAAAAGAGAAAATGAGAAAGAAAATTGTAAAAAGGAAAAAAGGAGAATATGTTTATGTATAAAGAAGAAGGAAGAGTACAGTCATTATTTTGGACACTTAGTCATTTTTTGCTAAGTGTTGCCATCAATGCCAAAGGAAGAGATTGTTGGCATGTGATGTTTTGAGTGCACTAAGAATCACTTGAGGGTTTTTATTTATGGAAACACATATTCTATAGTGATCACATGGAATTAGTATAGGTGTTGGAGATGCAGTCATGAAAATGACTAAGTACAAAATTAGATTTCTAGCATACTGCAGTACTATTTCGGTCAGTGAAGATGGTGTATGATGTGTTATGGCTTGAAAAATTAAAGGAATACATTTTGGGATATGTATGAGCTTTAGTTAAGGTCACGTGTTTTGGTGTTGATATCAGTAAGTTATAGTGAAATGAAGGCATACAAAGATAGAGGAATAGTGAAATAGGACATATGAATAGTCGTGATGATTGAGTGAAGGCTAGATGGAATGGTAATGTGCTAAGCTAGATGAAGATTTTATATTGCTAACACTTTGGTAATATAAGATCACCGACTCATTATTTATCATTTGTATAAATAATTATTATGTTTTGTATTATATTTGAGAGCCGACTAGATGGCAAAATAGATATAAGTATAGAGTGTTTTTTGGAAGTGGTGTGTGTGAACTATGTGATGAGGTGATGGATGTGAATTTGGGATATTAGTGATGATTGGTAGTAGATGCGAGATTAGTGATTGATAGAGGCTATTATGAAACATAACTAAAATTATCAAAGCATAGAAGATGCTTGCATTGTTCATTATTGAATAACACTTTTGTAGCATAATTTTGAATATAAGAGATGTAAGCTTACCATACCTTTAACAGGGTTGACATTCCTCCAACAAGGAAATGTACTATGTAATACTCAGCTCCTAATAGGGCTAGATCTCCTAATAGGGATTCTATATTTTAGTACATAGTTGTGGGTACCATCCCCACCAGGGTTTTCCCTTGGCCAGGGTTTCCTCGAAAATAAATAATGGTGTTATGAGTTACGTGTTGTGTGTTTATTTTATTTTCATTTCAAAATTCATATGGTTCATTAACAATTGGTTTAAGTTTAAATTGAAGTGATGTAATACTGATTCACCCCCTTCTCAATATTACTTAATCCTAATACTTTATATGGATCTAGGGGTTCTTGGATGCTCTAAATGCACACATGAGGTTTGTTTGAATCCAAGATGACCAGAGAGAGAGATTCATCCTAGATTCAACAAATAAACCTCTAAAATTGTAGATCTGATGAACACGGTTGAATCTCTCTAGAAGAAGATAGGGGAAAATAGATCTGAAGCTCTGATACCATATTGGAGTTTATGAGTAAAAAACCCACAGCTCCTAAGAACATCTGGATGCAAACACCTGTCATAGAAAGAGAGAGAAGCAAGAAGCTAGAGAGGCCTAAACACATGGATCCATGAAAGAGGAGACATCCTTGATGTGTAAAAACAAAGGTTGCAATTCAATAAAATGAATGTTTCTCAATTAAAAAGTTATAAAAAAATAGAGATAAATCCTTATAAAAGGAGATCAAAACCCTAAAAGGGTGAAAAAACCTAGGTTGCATGATAATAATTAATAAAGTAATTAATTATTATATGCCTAAAGTTTATCTTAAGCATAAAGAGATAATAAGTGACTTAGTAATTAAATCAAACATGATTTAATTTATAAGTAAACACTTTATTACTCTAACAATTAATGCTAATTTTTCTCATAATCGTATACTAATAAGGCACTCATTTTGATTTTTAAAATCTACAAGATTTCAAAGCGATTGAGGGGAGCAAATTTTTAGAGTTTCTTGTGTTTTATGGGAAATTCTCAATGGGTGAGTTATTTTCTTGGCTGGTTGATTTCTGAGTGATGTGTTGTTGATAGTTTGACATTATTAGAGTTTTAAAGAGATAAAAAAATTATTTGAAATACAGCAGCCTTGTGTAAACCCTAAGTTTTTGAGATGTCATCGTGAAGAGAATTCAAAGGGTAAAATTGATTATCATGAAAGGGCCATTTGTGATGATTTTTTGGAGCAAATGGACCATTCTACAAATGATTCATCTAAGTTAAAGGAGATTGTACAAAAAAACCCTTGTCTAAAAATTACTAATGATTTATATGATAAGGGTAATTGGATGAGGGATGCAAATATTGGAGTGTCTGGCTTGGTATTATTTTGGGTAGGGTTTGGACAAAGACATGTGTTTTCTCCTAGTAGTAATGTCTAGCAATTTGATGTATGGAAGCTAGTAGTCCCTAATTTTTTTATGGAGATTGAGATCTTACTCTAGGTAGCTAAGAATTATGACCATATTGCAAGAGTAGTCAGGGATATAAGTGGAAACCCTTTGATTAGTGTCACTGCTGGTGAGATAAGAGAGGTTTTCCAGTTAAGTGAGCCTTTTGATGACCTATAAAAGATTGATTTTGATGTACTCATGGATGTTTACAAGGCACAGAGGGATTATCTTCGAAGTGGAACTTTGAGGGAATTCTTTAATAGGGTTGGAGGGTTAACTATGGTAGGACCAAATACACCAAAGACAATCAAACTAGATTATTTTAATTTGAAAGAAAAGGGTATGTATTGGTCTCTATGTCAAATTTTTGGAGAAGATTCAAAAATAGAAATGCCCATCCATTACATGTTTATGATGGCTCAGATCCTACACCCATACCTTGCAATGACATTTGACTCTACCCCTTTCCTTGTTGATTTTATTCATGATGGTCTTATTGGTATTTAGAAATCCAAGATGGATAGACCTTTCAGATGGTATTCCCTATTAATGTAAATGTTCCTTTTCAAGGGTTCTGATTATTTTTCAAAGGATATGGATTTGATGAAGGAGAAGGATGGTGAGGAGATGCCAGTCCAATTATGGAACTTAAACATGTCATGGGATAGAAATGATGCTAGTTTTGTGACATTTGACAAATGCTTTGCATCTAGACTGAGGGTCCTATTTATTTTAGAGAATCCAAGGATTCCAATAGAATTATTGGAATTTTTTATGCCAAAATAGTTTTCAAATGATATCAAGATAGTGCACAATTGGGGAGATGTCATACTATACCATGTTTCAAATGTATTTAGAGTATATATATTTAGAGGCACCCCATTTATAATCCCATACCAGGTTCCTTTGAAGGTTGGCATAGAAAAAATCCTTAGACAAATTGGTGGTTTGTAGGATATGGCACTAATGGGGAAGGGCAGGGATTTTATCTTTTCCACCATCACTATAATACATCAGTTTGTGATAACAAAGGGTGGATGGATGCACATGAACAAGGTTTTGGAACCTTACCACTTGGATACATCATTTTCAAGGTCTGCAGATCCTAAGGGATTTTATAGTGATATGTTCAAGAAGAGGACCAGGTGTGCTGCCATGGACCACATTTTCCATTTTCCTAAGGATGTGATAAAAACTAAATTTGATCTACAAGAGAAGGAATTCAAGAAGGAAAAGTGGTTGGTATACAAGAAAACTTTGGACTTTGTACAATATTTTGTTAAGGACTATGATCCTTTGAGGGATTTTAAGCCCTTTGAAAAGAAATTTGAGGCTCTTATGAGTCATTTTGAGGGTATAATGTAGGCCTAAACCAGAAGAAGGATGTGGTTGTGAAATCAGAGGTAGAGAAGGCCAAATTTATCCTAAGAAATCCTTCATTTTCAAGACTTGTTCCTCTTGGTGATTATGTCATGCAAAGGAATTTAGGATACAATGTGGTGGTTCCTAGGGGTGACACACATTAAAAGGGATAGAGAATAGAGAATGTACCTTCATCTTCCATGGGATTTGAAGTAAAAATACATACGGAGGATCCTTCTACCTCACTAGGAAAGAGACCAATTGATCTGGATCCTAAGTCTCCACCTCCTCCATAGAAATAAAGATTAGAAGAAAGACCAAAATAGAGTGAGGGTATCTATTCTCCCTCCCAATCTCCTTTGAATATTATGGATCAAAAAGAGGCAGCAAAATAGTTGTAGAGGATGGGGAGCCTAGGTCAAATTTGTGTGACCTATGAGGAAGACCAGGAGGGAATGCTTAAGGATCCAAAAGGGGTAGAAATGGATTTTACTATTGATGAATTTGTAGGAAAATAATTAGACCCTGTTACCAGGTAGGCCTTTGATGAATTTTTGGCTAATGATAGTTTTGTCAAGGCCAGAGCCTTTGTGAAATTTCTTTGGAGGACACACATCATATATTTTAAAGAAACTCATGAGAAAAGATAGGGGGAGCATCCTTAAAAGGATCCAAGTGTCATTGAGGATGAAGTAAATTAAGAAAATGATGACAAGGTTTCAAGCAATCACCCTAGAGAAAGGAAGCGATTTAGTTAGAAATGTAGGGGTTCTCATTCTTCCATAATGGGATATTGTTGATTCCATAGTCTTTGATGCAGTAATGAAACAAACCAAACCAATGCATACAACAAAGGAGGCAACTGAAGAATCATTCAAAGGTCTTGTATTCAGTGAGGATTATGTAACATTGGTAATGTGGTCTCTAAAGAGAGAAGAAAATAAAAGAAAAAATAAAGTTTCTAAGACTGATTACTCTGGAAGCCTGATGATAAGAAGGGTTCATGAGACCTCAAGGGTTTGCAGAGAAAGAGGCCAAAGAAAATGAGTTCACAATTAAATTGGAGACTGTCCTTAAAGCTTATGGTGATTTGAAGGAGACAAGTGAGAAGGATAAGATCATAAAAGACCTTAGGAGACAAATGACAGGACAATAGAAAATTGAAGGGCCTTCTCAGAAGGTAATTTATTTTTCTCCTTCTAGTCCCTCATCCTCAAGTGCAATCATTGAATTACCATTTTACCCCTTGCCTCCTAGTGATCAAATGGAAGAGGATATGAATTGGGAGAGAGAAATTAGAGGGAGAGAGAAAAAGATTGGAAGAGGATAGAGATGAATTGAAGAAGAAGATGGAATAATTCAAAACAGGGAAATAGAAAATAGTAAATAACTAGGAGGAGAACGTTAGGGACAAAATTTTGCAATTTGTTGAGAGTATAGAGCCAAAATTCATGCATTCAAGTGGCAATAAATTAGTAGGTATTCTTAATTCTTTTGAGGTTGATAAGGCTACATTGGAGCCAATTTTGGATACATGGATAATGAGGAAAGTAAATTTAAAATTATTTTATTCATTATCAAAAAATGAGGAGAATGTTGATGTCACAGTCAAGTCTACTAACAAGCTAGCCAAGGGCTTATTATAATTTGTAGAAAAAAGAGACAACATTGGGAGAAAGGCTATGGTCCTGAAAGGGGAGTACTCCAAGGTATGTTTTGAACTATTTCCTAATATGTATGGAAAGGATGGAAAAGTAAAGGACAAAAGGAAATGGATTAGAAATGTGGATAGTGAATTATCCATAAGAATAAAGATCATCATTAACCTTGAGATTACAATTTTGTTTATTCAAACTATAGAGTAAATTGAAGGTGCTAGGTCTCATTTTGGTTTTTTTAGAAGAGAGGTTGAACAATTGAAAGCAAAGTGAGATGAGATGGAAAAATAGAAGGTAGAGATTGTTGGCTTTCTCTGGCCCAGTGATGAGGTATTTGAAGCATGGGAAGGCAAGTACCTTTCATTGACATCAAATGCACAAGAAGAGTCTATTACAGTTGCAACAAGTGGTAGTTCTCCAACACCTTAAATAAATTAAGGGTTTCCAAATAGATTGTTTGCATGAGAATAGTAAAGATGAAGAAAAAGGTACCACCTGTCAAAAGATGATGCAATTTTGGAGATTTTGCAAGGGCTTTGCAGGCCAATTAGGAAATATCTTTTGAAGGCTTGTAATAAATCAGTTACTTGTCTTATTATTTTTGTCTTTTGATATGTTGTCATAATATTTTTTTTCCTAAATGATCCTAAGCTTGTAGAAATCCTTACTTCTATAAAAGGATTTCCAAGATCATTTAGAAGGTTTGGAAAACTAAGATAGCTTTTTGCATACGAGTTTTCAGTCAAGGGTATAGTAGATTGTATTAGGCTGTATTATTACAAAAATAGAAAGTTTCATGGTTTTTGACTATTAGTGTGATGGTGTATATTTTGAGGTAGGGTGTATACAAGAAACATTATTTAGTATATATAAATACAAAAATCATAGATTCAAGTCTATCATTTGTGTCTATTTCTTTGAATTATGAATTTACAGATTCATTGCATAGAATTTATGTGTGTATGTTTCTTTTCCTCAACTTTGATCTGAGATCAAATTAAATAGCTCTGGATAAAACATAGATTCATTTTTGTTTGCACAAGGATTTCTATAAGTAGTATGAATCTAGTTTTAAATAGATCAGTATTGTCATAAGGTGGTAATATTTGGGGGTCTTGAATCATTGACATTAGTTAGTTTCTCTATTTTGATTTGTTTTAGAGATATTTCCCAATGGATAAGGCACTGGCCATAAATAAGTATGTTCTATATTAATATGTGTTTAGTAGAGTTTGGCTATATTCTTAAAATTTGATATAAATCATTCAAAAAAATTCAAATACTATGATCTACAAGTTGTATTTTCTTAATGGTAATGGAAAATCAATAAATGACTGGTTATCATTTAGTGTTTTCTTATCATTCATCTATTGTTAAAATCCATAAATTATTATGAAGTGTTATATGTGGATTTGGATTAGGTGTACCCACCTTGGTTTTGCAGAGTTAGAAGTACAAAGGGTAGTCTTTTCCCTATAGTTGGTCCAATCACCTCAAATTTTCCATAATTAGAACTAATTATTTATGACAATCTATCTGTAGGTGTATCATTTTCTTTCATAAGCATAAATTCCATTTTGAAGAACCAACAAGAGGGAAGTAGTCAGTAATACAATTTACACTTTGAATAGAGTTCAGATCAGGGAAGGTAATCCTAAAACAACTTATGAAATTTGGTTTGGCTATGCTCCTACTGTGAGATATTTCATAATATTTGGTATAAAATCTTTTATCAACAGAGATTATGAGGTAGGTAAGTTTGATTCAAGCAGTAATGAAGGCATCTTTATTGGTTATTCTAACAAAAATAAAGCTTACAGATGTTTCAAATTAAGATTGAGAAAGATGGTTGAGAGTATTAATGTAAGAATTGATGAGAAGTTTTAATTTCAAGAAAGAATCTATGATCAAAACTCAAAAAAGACTATTCAAGTAGAAGAGTTGGTTTAATTTGACAATAATAGGAAAATACATGTAAGTGAACAATATGAAGCTCCTAAAACTCCAAGGTATGTACTAAGAAATTATTTTGAAGATCATATTATTGGTGATAGGAATAGAGGCATGTTAACTAGGTCTAAGGATAGAGAGGAATTATGTTTGATTTCACAAGTGGAACCTAGAACTACTAATGAGGCTTGCAAAAATGAATCATGGGCTAATGCAATGAAATAAGAACTGGATCATATAATAAAGACAAAAACTTAGGAACTAGTTTCTAGACCTGAAGGAAAGAATGTTATTGGAACTAAATGGGTATTTAGAAATAAAATGAATGAAGAGGGAAAAATTATAAGGAACAAAGAAATATTGGTCAATAAAGGCTACTCACAGAAAGAAGGAATAGACTCTGAAGAAACCTTTTCGCTTATGGCTAAGTTGGAGATAGTAAGATTATTTATTTCCTTTGATGCCTACAAGGACTTCAAAGTGTATCATATGGATGTGAAATGTGTATTATTGAATGGTGATCTAGAAGAAGAGCTCTACATTGAGCAGCCTAATGGTTTTCCCTTGACAGATGACAAAGACATAGTTTGTAAGTTGAATAAGGTTTTGTATGGACTTGAGAAATATCCCAGAGCTTGGTATGCATGACTTGATAGGTATTTATTAAATCTTAGTTTCAGAAAAGGTAGTGTAGATAGTAATTTATATTTGAGAACTAGAAAGGATGGAGTCCTGATCATAGAAGTATTTGTGGATGATATTATCTTTTCAAGAAATGATGAAATGAGAAATGAATTTTCTGAAGAAATGAAAGATGAATTTTAAATGTCTATGATTGGTAAAATGAAGTTATTTCTTGGTTTTTAAATTACACAAAGTAAACATGGCATTTGTATTTCTCAAACCAAGTATCTCATGGAGTTATTGAAAAGGTTTGGCATGGAAGATTGCAAACTTGTTGGAACACCTATGATTACTGGATGCAAGCTTACTACAAATGATGAAACTCAAAGTGTCTATCAAATAAAATAAAGATCCATGATTAGAGGATTACAATATTTAATACATACCATATCAGATATTACAAATAAAGTTGGAATTATTGTGAGGTTTCAAGAATATCCAAAAGAGACTCACTATATTGCAATAAAAATGATATTTAGGTCTTTGAAAGGTATATTAGAATTTAGTTTGTGTTATGTTAAGTCAGATGAATTTACCCTCCATGTATACACTAATGTAGATTGGGCAAGATGTATTGGTGAAAGTAAGAGCACCAATGGTGGTGAATTCTTCCTTTGGAAGTGGTTAATCTCTTGGTTAAGAAAGAAGCATGATTGTGTTGCTCAATCTACTATTGAATCAGAATATGTGGGAGAAGCTTTAAACTATTCATAGGTTATTTGGATGAAATAGATGTTGAAGGATAGTGGAATAAGCTTTGAAGAAATAGTTTTGATTCATTATGACAATACAATCACAATGAATGTGTCAAAGAATCTTGTTATGCACTCAAAACAAAACATGTCTCAATCAAATATCATTATTTGAGAGAGAAAGTTACAAGAAAGGAATTCAAAGTTGAGTATGTTAGTAAAAAGGAGCAATTAGCAGATATATTCACTAAACCTTTCCTAAAATATATCTTTGAGAATCTCAGAGACATACTTGGGGTGAAAAACCCTCCTTGCAAGAACTAGATTATGCAAGAATGCATTAGTCTAGTAGCTATCAGATCCATATTCTTCTCTAGATTTGATGCTTGGATGCACTCATCAGAGGGAGTGATCGTATGACAAAACAACACTTATCTATGTGATTTGGCACCTATTTTTAGGCATGAAGATTTTAAAAAGTTACACCTTGTTGCGATGGAATTTTTAGAAGGAAAATTAGTCCTTTGTCATTGATGTGGAATTTTTAGAAGGAATTTTTAGAAGAAAAATCCCCACTGGTTTAGAGGGAGTTGTGTAGACGGTATTGAGATGATTATTGGGTTGATGGTTTTTCTCATATTTTTCCATCAATGCCAAAGGGGGAGATTGTTTTAATTTTCCCTGACATGTGTTTTCATTGATGTCAACATATGTTTCATAAGATTGACTTAACTATATCTAATGTTTTAGTAATATCAGATAAGATAGGAACAAGAAGAATCATCATGCTTGTATGGTTTGTGTACAACATGTATGACTCTACAAGCTTGGATTTATGTTTCAGATGGAATGTAGATCTTATATCTAAGATCGCATGCAATAATCTAATCAGAGGAATAAGTTACAATAGTTTTGGTACAAACTGGTTGTAGGAATAGAAATAGAGGTATGTGGTAGAGTTAGTTTCTAAATTTTTGTGTTTTCTTGGATCTGAGATTGATTTAGGATATGTGAGTTTAGGATATGATAGAAGACTCATTAAGGAATAATTTCCCTTGTTCCTTTATAATCATTCTCTTGGTGATGTCATTTGTAGCATGTGACCTTGTGAGGTCTTATTTGGTGCCAACATATGGGATGTGGTATGTTCTACCTTGTACAAAGATATGTTATAGATTATGGAGTATGTTGGTTGACCGATGTTTGCTATTTTATCATTTGAGATCTCATGTGTATCTTGACAAAAGATTATATAAATCATTTATATTAGGAAATTCCTAATTGGTGTCGACCTAATAAATCATTTGTATCTTATATTAAGTAGTAAAACAAGTGATGCAAAGAGTGTGGGTGTGGATGTGAATGTGTGGATGTGAGGACTACTAATATAGAGGAGGTAGTGTGACTATTGTACTTCATTGGAACTATTTTATCAAACAACTTGTTGTTAGTCAGTTCATTATATATGATTAGCATATTTATATACTTTCATTTGGACAATAGTTCTAGAAGGTGGGTTTAATCTTTAGAAGGTGGATTTAACCTTCACATTGGGCAAGTTACTTTGAGAAAATAAAGTATCATCCTATCAACTCCTAACAAGGTTTTCAACTCAAAGAAAGGAGTTTTTCCTTTTAGAGGGGCTTTGTACTAGTTGTATTTATCTTCTCCTAATAGGAAAAGTGTTAGAAATAGGAAATACTAAGAGGGGGGGTGAATTGGTATTTCACAAACTTTTACTTTTGCCCAATTATGGATATAAGAAATTAGTTTGAAGCTTTCATAAGAAAATAAACTAAGTAAACTAAATAACATGCATAGAAATAAAACAAATGAACTCATAACACCTGTTTGTTCTCAAGGAAACCCTGCCCAAGGGAAAACCCTTGTGGGGATGATACCCACAACTAATCCACTAATCAAAAGTAACTGGTTAAGGATGTTGACCCTATTAGGAGTTTGTTACATACATATAGTGTCTCTGTCCTAATTAAAGGACTCTAGGCCTTGTTAGAAGCCTCAACCCTATTAGGAATTTTTATTACAAAAAAAATGTTTGAAAGATGAGCTCACTACCCAAACATGCAATATACAATAATAGCTTCTGATAAAAAGGTACAAAACCTTTTACTGTTGCCGAATAGATTTCCTATTCTGATTTAGCTTTGTAGGCTCTTTGCTTTCACATACAGATATCACTTTCTTTCTTCTTACTATATACAACTTCACATCATATGTCAACCTATTACAATTTATATATGTAACTTGTGTACATTTCACATTACATAATTCTTCGTATATACAAGTTATTACAATTAATAACTTCCAGTTGACTTAAAATTCTTATACTCTTCACAAAATTTAAAATCAATTCATGTTGCCTTAGGGTTAATATCTAGGATGTCATCCCTACATGGTCAATTCATTATTTTGATAAACAAAATAATCCCTTAACTTAATGTGATCATATTCTGTCTTCTTCTCTGTTCAGGTTGGCTCAACTCTATCTCTGTAAATCTTTAAGATCTTCTTTCATACATACCATAGAGACTTGTTCTCTCATATGTGTCTTTGATATATATAGAATGATCCATGTTCAAGTTTCCATGCATTGAACCTTCTTCTATGAACATTGCTAAACAAAACTATCTCCAATTAGATTGGTAAACATTGTTGTACTTAGACAATTTTCTAATGCGCTCATATAAGATTGCTTCCTTTGATTATGCTATCTTCATGCTAAGTATATGTTTCCATAATGACAACATTATGATATCCTACTTAGCCAAATTTCCAACAATCTCCCCCTTAGTCATTGGTGGCAACATATGGGGAAATTGGCTAAGTCCCTAAAACTTAAATTACAAAATTGTGGCCATTACAAAATGTGGATGTTACATAACTACTTATTTCTCCAAAAATTGATACTCCCCCTAAGAGTATACGTTATTCTATACATACAATTTTTAACTTATACTACTCCCCCTTTGACAACAATGACAAAGGTGTCAAAAATAATGTAACAAAATTGTTTTACCTTGATTTCAATATTGCCAAGCCAGAAGACTTGCAACAGAATCTGCAAAATTTACTTTCAGGCTCTCTATCTCCTTATCCCATGACTTCTTCACTATATCAAAAACACTAAGCAATGCACATAGGCCAAAGGATGCAATTTAAACTACCTTGAGATTTGCATAAGCAAATTTTCCATAAGATGTCTTCGATGAAAGACATTCTTCCAACTGATTCTCTAAAATACTAATTTTCAGTGATACATGCTCTTTGAGTAGAGTGAATCTCTTCATTTTCTTCTTCTTTTCATCATTCAGAAGTCTCATATCATCAAAAAAATTTCTTGTTTTCCTCTCAATTTTTTTAGATCTTTGCATTAGGGCTCTGCAAAAAATTTATTGTCACTTGTAGTTCTGCTTCTTTGATCTTCAATTTCTTTGATATTTCAGATGTGTGACTGTGGGATTGTCTACACTGAATGTACAATGCTTTCCCTCTCTCTAAGCATCTTCTCAATTCTTTTATGCATACATATAAGTTGTCTAGATCATTTCTTATATTCTATCATACAACTTGAAATACTTGTGCATCATGGGCTGCTTGGGCTTTGACTGTTGCAATATCAGATAGATTTGAAAATTCCATGTCAAAATCTTTCAAAACCTCTTTTTCTTTTTCTTGGGGATCATCCTCAATAACTTGACTTGATATAATACTTTGAAGTTTACTTTTTACCTCAAGTAGTGTTCCTTCCAATATTTTTACCTTTTTGTTCTTTCCAATAATATTATTCATAGATGAGATCAACTCTATTTGATCATCATCATCCACTTCTTGTCCTAAGCTTGCAAACACTGATTCAAAATGTGGTTTCTATGATGCTTCTATTGTGTCCTTGGTTTTAGGAATGATCACTGACTATTCTTATAGCAATGCATTCTCTTCTTCTATTGTATCAATCTGAGTTTCCTCTTTTTCTTCTTCCTTACTCATTTGAACCTTTTCTTCCTTATCCTCTGATGTATCATTCTACTCATTAATTTGTGTCAAATTGCCAAAATCGGCTCCTTGGTCATTGAAAGGATTTTCTTCGTTGTCTAGGGTGATATTTGTTCCTTCAATGTTCATAGACTCATCTGTTATGTTGATGGAGGGTGGTGAAGATGGTGATGATTCAGTCTGATATTTAGCTTCAATTGCTTGATCAAATTTATTGATTTTCTCACCTGGTCTAGAGGTCATTACCTTCACAACCACTTCCTATGTTTCTTTGTTTATCTCCTCATAATTTCCTCCCATTATAAGTATTTTTCTTCTTTTCTTCCTTGGATGGGTACTTAGGTTCTTCATTATTTCCTTAAAATGTGCTTCATCTTTGATCTCATAGAGCTTTATTACAAATATTTATCTTGTTCCTTTATCTTCTTCTGTAACTCTCTTCTTCCTATTTATCAATTTCTCATAAAGATTGTCAGAGATCTTTCCTTGGATGTCATCAAATTTCTTGTCTGGAAGGATCATGTGTCTAACAACTACATTTTCTAGGTTTAACTTCTCAAATTTATCATACATCTCATAGTATTTGTTTGACTTAGTGAAATCACCTTCATTTATGATCAAAGGGTTTACTTTATCTACTTTAGGCTTCCATTTCTTCTTGTTGCTACCTGCCTCTTTATCTATCTTAACTGTTGATGCTTTCCTTTGTACCGAGGTAAAGATATTTTTATGTCTTTTATCTAGTCTACTTTCCTTTTCTTTTACTCTCTTAGTCAATGTGGTGGAGGAGGATCTCATAGATTTCCTTACTTCTTGTACTTCCACTTCTTTAATTTCTTCATCAATTTCCTAAATTTCTTCAGTAGGGGTTGCAAAGGATGTCAAGGGTACAACTAATAGTACTTCTTTCTATCCAATGTCCCTAATTTCTGATGTTGTCTACTTCACAATGACAAACTCATGTTTTCTCATACCAATATCTTTCAATATTTTCTTGATGGTACTATCAACTCTTTTCTTTGCCATTTTTTGTGCTTGTGATGATTGTGCGGAATTCAAGTTTTCTTCATGTATCCAAAATCTAGGACTCTTAGCATCCAAATTACTCTTAAGTAATCTTCTCACATAACCTTCAATCTGAGTTTCTAAAACCTCATACTCAAGAGGATCTACAAATTCTACTCTTGGTTCAACTGCTTCAATATAGGTAAAGTCTGTATCTAGCAAAAAGCATATCTCATCTTTGTACTTTTCCACAATAGATGGTGGAATCCTTGATCTTTTCTTCATTTCATTCTAAAAAGTCTTAATCACTAAAGTAGAACTTTCATTCACTTTGTCAATAGGGTTTCTCAGGTACACTTTGTTGATTCTATCCATAGAATTTTTGTTATCATTCTAGTCAACTCCTATAGTATATGGGATTCTTCTCAACAAATGAAAAAACATGTATGTGATCAGAGATGAAAATCTAAATTGTGAATTCTTGGTCTTTATGATCTTCTCAAGATTTTCAGTCAACTGAATCCTCAAAATTTCACACAAATCTACCTATACTTTCTCTACACACATAAGATAAGTTGCATGTACCATGCCAACTGCCATATCATCTTCTCTTGAGCTTGCACAAAACTTTGTAGTTAAAATTTTACACACATATCTAACATCATATTGTTCAATCTCACTTATAACAATTCCTCTTCCATTGTATGAAGACTTGGTGTTGTCTAACACTATTTTCTTTACATTCTTTTCATTCAAAGGAATCAATCCTAACTTAGATAATCCAATTACCTCATGAATAAGGTATGTGGTGATGTCTATGACTCTATCATCTAACCAAAACTTTCCATTATGAATTCTGCTCAAAATTATCTTGGTCCATTCATCATTCTGAAATTCATAGTGAAGTGTGTACTTGGTAACATCTATTTCACTTAAATGTTCAAAACCTTATTTTCATGACATATCTTGTTTATAAATATTATCATATTCCATGATTAGGTTACCATCTCCTATAGACACAAACTTACATTTAAGATAACCTTTCACATCTTCCAAATGCAAAACTCTATTTTGAATGGTTGATAAGGCTAAACTAGGGTCTTATTCCAAAGGTTCTATAGGTTCCTTCTTCATTCTAGGTCTAACTAAATCTCTGATGTGGTGAACTAGTGATGCATCCATGATTCTATAAAATATAACTTCTTTAGATATAAATACTTAGTAAAATACCTCAGAATTGTGATTTAGGGCTTTGCGTAGATCTAGAAAGAAATCCATCTCCAAATCCTACAAACTACTCTTAATCTCCACTGGCTAGCTCTCTATATCACTTGTAATTGCTTGAATGATCAACTAATACTAATCATTGACTTTTATCCTTCAAATCTTCAAGATGATGACATCACATTAAATTTCTTTACTACTTCATGCCAAAAAGATGTTCCTAGTTACCTGTAAAACTTCATTCTTTTCATGTACTCACATACATATTCATAAATTCATGCGCTCTTAACCATAGCTTCATTATATCATATCCTAGCTCATATTAACTTCGCAATACTTAATTCAATCTATTCTAACTTCTACACTATTATGATACTTTACTCTAATACATAATTCATGAAATAAATACTTAAGTGCTTTGAGATGAATTAGGAAATGACTCACGCTTACTCTTAGGTACTTCACCTGTCTGGTTTCTCAGTATACTGAGTGTGCTTGCTTGATCTATGGCTTTAACAAACTCAACATCTTCCAAGTTACTACATCATTCTCTTTGACTGTTGTTGATGCTCACATTTCTCCTTGTATAGTTTCTAGAATTAGGGTTTCTCATGTTGTTCATTTTCCAAAATCATGTTGTGTGACCAAAATTGTTGCATATTTGATAAACTGCTCCATTGTTTCCATATCTTGGTCCTACCTGACTGATTTTTCATCTACAATTTTTGGCAATATGTCCAATTTTGTTGTATCTATAACACACAACTCCATTCCTTTTGTTTATGTCTCCAATAGGTCTCTTATATGTAGGGTTCATATCTCTAAACATTCTACTACTGTTGTTATCATTAGATATAGGTTTCTTACAATCAATAGCTCTATGTCCAAAACCATGACAATTATAACAATAACTAGAGATAGGTTTGAACTACTTACCTATACAATCTCTTTTCATGTGTCCAAAATAATTTCATGAAAAACATCTACCTTTGAATTCTCTTCGAATATCTTTAGGTGGTTCATCTTATTTAGGTGGATTAGGTATATCTTTAGATTTGTTAGCTTCATCATACTTCTTCTCATCTTTTCTCTCAGAGTGTTTCAGATCTAGTTTTTTGCATTCCTCAATCTTCTTAGGGAACTTATCTTCAAGATATCCAAGACCGGTTTTATCATAAGATGGTTTTTGATAAGACATTTGTTCATCAATATTTTCCCTAATGGAATATAGTTTCTCAAGATGTTGCTCAGACTAAGTTAGTTCTCCTTTCACAATTGTATTGTACTTCTCAAGTTCAACATACTGCAATTTTGTCTTCTCAAATTCAGATGTCACTTTCATAAGTTCAGATTTCAGATTGGCATTCATAGATTTCAGATTAGCATTCTTAGATTTCAGATTTGATTCATCCTTGCAATTTTCATCTTTCAAGCTTAACTTCATATCTACAATCTTTAACTCATGCTTAAGGATCTCATTTTCTTTCTTCAATTTTGAAACTTCATCACAGTCCTTGACTTGAATTGTAGGTTCTTTCTTTGATTTTAGATCTTCCATCTTTTCTTTTAGTTTTTCAATGTAGCTTTTTGCATCATCATATTTCTCTTTTAGAGTATCTCTTTCTTCAGTAAGTATATCAATCTATTCAAGAGATTCTTCAAGATTCTTGTGCAATTGATCCATATCCATAGAGATCTTACTCAAGTTGTTAGGCTTTCTCTAAATAAATTTGTTCTGAGTAACTAAGATCTGATACCAATTGTTACAAATAGGAAATACTGAGAGGGGGGGTGAATCAATATTTCACAAACTTACTTTTTCCCAATTATGGATATAAGAAATTAACTTGAATCTTACATAAGAAAATAAAATAAGTAAATTGAATAAAAAGCATAGAAATAAAACAAATGAACTCATAACACCATGTTTGTTCTCGAGGAAACCCTGGCCAAGGGAAAACCCTAGTGGGGTGTTAGGAATAGTCCCAAAAGATAACTAAGAGGGGGGGGGGTGAATTAGTTATCTACTAGTTTCAATTCTTTATCCAATTAAGTATATTTAAACATAAAGAATAAACACAATGAAAGATTAGTTGAACACAACACCAATATTTTGGTTACGAGGAAACCCAAATAGGTAAAAACCCTAGTGGGAATTGACACCCACTAATATTCTACACTCGTGTATTATGATCCTTGTTAGAATATCCTTAACCCTGTTAGGAGTTGCTTTACAATATATTCAGTATAGTAGACCTGGTCAAGGGTCAAACCTTGTTAGGAGTCTTTTATAATTAACCCTATTAGGGGTGAGGATGCATTGTCCGAGAGCACACTGCTCAAATAGGAAAAGGCTACAACTTTCTAGATAACAGATACACACTATATCTAGATCTTGGTGAACTACGCTTAGACTTGTTGTCTCAATTAGTTCCAATGTATAGAAAAAATACTTTACTTGGTCACATATACCTTCTTCTAATGGATCAACACTTCACACACTCTCTTCTACTCTTCACAATCAACTATGAACCACACTCTAGTAATTACAAATGACTACCTATAAATATATTTCCTCTAAATGATATAATCAAGTTGACCTATTATAACCACCTTGAAATCATATTAGAGAAGTCATAACAAACTCCAATAATAATTCAGTCAACTCTACTAAGCACACAACACATTCTGGGACCTGTCCAATAAGATAATTGTAGATGCACACTACACACTATCGGCTCTACCAAAACAACTGAATGTTTCTCCTTAGGATGAATTAAATCATGCACTCTTAAAAAAACATTATTAACTCTTCTCCAAGCTCTAATCCAAGGGCGCATACCAAAATGATAGGTGCAACACTTGAACTAATATAATCTCTGTCAACTCTTCTGAACAAACATAGGAAACTGCTACTGGTGAATAACAACTACATAACTTCACTTATATTGATCATTAGACTCTGGATCCATGAATGTAATATCACTATAATGTATCCATCACATATCCAAATGCACAAGGCTCCATGATAAATTTACGGACAACCATTCACAAAATCTCTACTTGTTACTCTATCAAGAACACTGCTGACACAAGCTGCTATATAACTGTCTGTACTAATAGTTAACCTCTGCACCCATGATATCATGCTTATAACATGTTCATGCAACATATACTTAAATCTTACTACATAAGTCTTCCATGCATGCTACTTACCATATGTTTTCATCAATGACAAACATAAAGTCAGCACTGGCCTAATGGAAAATCTCCAACAATCTCCCCCTTTGGCATTGATGGAAACATATGGAATGAAAAACTCCACCAATCCAAATGAACATTTCTTTTATAAAATTCTCCATTTCCTCTTCAAAACTCCCCCAAAGATGAATCCTCCATTTTCTGCAATATTCTTCAATATTCTCCATTTCCTCAACTGAACTACTTCCATAACTGAATGTTACTCCCCCTTAGTATATTACTCCTTTTACTTCTATTTTTCATGACTATATATTACTCCCCCTTTGACATCAATGGAAAAGGGCACCAATCATTTTAAGCACTGGTACTACTCCAAAAGTAGAGTAGTCAACCATCCATTAGTCCCTGAGCACTGATGCTCTTTTCTCTTTCTTCTAAGCAGAATCAGGGACGGGAATTACACCCAACTTCTCCCTGAGATACTCAAAAGTGTCCTTTGGAAAGGGCTTTGTGAATATGTCTACTAACTGATCTTTAGTACTCACATAGTCCACCTTGACTTCTTTCTCTACCACTTTCTCTCTTAGGAAGTGATACTTGATCTCAATGTGCTTTGTCTTTGCATGCATCACAGGGTTCTTTGACATGTTGATAGTGCTAGTGTTATCATAATGAATAACAATAGGATAATCAATCTGAATTCCAAAATCCTTTATCATCTATTTTATCCAAATAATTGTAGAATAATTAAAGGCTATTGCAACATACTCCACTTCTACTATTGACCGAGAAATACAATTATCTTTCTTGCTTGTCCAAGTGACAAGTCTGTCACCAAGAAACATTGCTCCACCTGATGTATTCTTCATGTCATCAATGCATCTTGCCCAATTTGCATCAGTGTATACATGAAGCTTAACATTTTCTGAGTTGGGATACCATAGACCATAGTCTATAGTTCCTTACAAGTATCTGAATATCCTTTTTACTGCCATGAGGTGACTTTGTTTAGGCTCTGCTACAAATATTCCAACTATGCCAACTGCATTGGAAATATTAGGTCTAGTTTGAGTAAGATAAATGAGTTTACCAATCATAGACTTGTATAGTGTTGTATCAACTACTAGTGAATCATCTTCTTTTGTAAGCTTACATCTAGTTATCATGGGTGTACCTACTAGCTTGAAATCATCCATCTTTAACTTCTTCAATATCTCTTTTATATACTTGGACTGATTAATAAAAATGCCTTTCTCTGTCTGCTACACATTCAATCCCAAAAAGTACTTGATAGGTCCAATCATGCTTATCTCAAATTCTCTCTGCATCTCCTTAGCAAATTCAGCACTAAGTTTGTCATTACCTCCAAAGATAATGTCATCAACAAATATAGCTACAAGTAGTAGTCCTTCAGATGTCTCTTATGAATAGGTTACAATCTATTGCTCCTTTCTTGAATCCAATCTTTGTTAGATATCCATCAAGTCTCTCATACTAGGCTCTAGGGGCTTGCTTAAGTGCATAGAGGGCTTTCTTCAATTTGCATACCATATCAAGTCTATCTAATAGGGTAAATCCTTCTGGCTGCTCAATGTATACTTCTTCTTTTAATTCACCATTCAAGAATGCTGACTTAACATCCATCTGATAAACTTTGAAGTTTTTGAATGTTGCATAAGCTAGAAATAACTTAATAGCTTCTAATCTTCTCACCGGTGCAAAAGTGTTTGAATAATCAATGCCTTCTCTCTACGCATATCCCTTACACACTAATCTTGCCTTGTTTCTTACTACTATACCATCTCCATTCATCTTGTTTCTGAATATCCATTTTGTTCCAATTACATTCTTATCACTAGGTCTTGGGACTAGTTCCCAAGTATCATTCTTGATAATCTAATCTAGTTCTTCTTTCATAGCATCATGCCAATTTGAATCATTGTATGCAACTTCAACACTTAAGGGTTCAATCTGAGATAGTAAACATACCACCTCATTGCTTGCATAACTCTTTGCTTTTGATCTTGTTGTGACTTTTCCACTCTAATCTCCAATGATGTCATCCTTAGAATGATATCTAGATGTAAACTTTAGAGCTTTAGGTGATACTAACTTATCTACCTTAGGAGTTTCTTCTTCACTTGTCTTAGGGTCATTGAATAGTATGTCAATACTGTCAAACATTTCTTCAATAACTCTCTCACTAGTGGCGGGTCTGGGTTCTTCTTCAATCATGGGTGAGTAATCATGATATCTTTCTTGAACCATAAAATTTTCATCAATCTTAACATGAGCGCTTTCAATGATCTTTTTCAATCTTAAATTGAAACATCTATAAGCTTTACTTTTCATAGAGTAGCCAAGGAAAATACCTTCATCGCTTCTTACATCAAACTTGCCTACTGCTTCATCTCTCTTGATGTAGCACTTTCTTCCAAAGATTATGAAGTATTTTACTATGGGAACATTACCAAATCATAGCTCATAAGGTTTTTTGTTCATGCCAGGCCTCAATTGAATTCTATTGATGGTATAGATTGTTGTATTGACTGCATCTCTCCAATAGGTGTGTGCAACTTTTCCTTCAATCATGATGGTGCATGTTGTATCAAGGATGATCCTATTTCTTCTCTCTACAATTCCATTATGCAGAGGGGTTCTAGGTGCACTCAACTACCTCTTGATGCCATGTTCTTTGCAGTACTCATAGAATTTGTCAGAGGTGAATTCTCCTCCTCTATCTGATCTCAAACATTTTATCTTTAGTCCAGATTCATTCTCAACCTTAGCTTTGAATATTTTGAATTTCTCAAATGCTTCTGACTTATCTCTTAAGAACACTATTAGTATTGTTTTAAATTTTTATCCTCATACTTTAGAAGGTTTTAAAATTTGGTTCTTAGACCTAATTGTGAGGTATTATGGCTAAAACCCTAGTCTGTATTAAATCTGTTATGTTCAAGTGTTACTTTTTGGGCTCACTAATTCTCTAAAATACACATGTGCAACTTTTCCCTTTTTGAAGTGACCACTTTATATGTTATATTGCTAGGTTTTCAAATGGGGTCCCTTTTTAATATTTCTTTCAAAGCCTAAGTTTCCCATTAAATAGTTCCAAGTGACTAACATTTTCAATGAGTGGTTTTCATTAAATCTTGAGGCTCCCAGTGGTCAGAGTTTCTGACATGTGATTTAGTGATAGGTTGACATTTGTCCAAGTAGGCCCATCTTCAAAGCCTTCTATCGATTAAACCATGGAATGCATCAATGGCTGTCATTATACCATTGGGTTGAGTTGACTTCCTTTTAAGCATTGTGGTTTAGCAACAGGCATCTGATTAACATCTGTTCTAATAGAGGCAGGTTATGGCCTGTCAGTCTTTGTGGCAATTCTCTTAGGTTGACACTTGTCTTAAGTGATGTAGTAGCTGTGGGGTCAAATTTTTTTCAAAGGATAAAGTTTAGATTAATCTTATGGTTGTTGTTATACCATTGAAGAAAGTTGTGAAGTGTTTAAGCATTGTGGTATAGCGACAACTGTTTGATTCTGTATGAAGGAAGAGATATGAAGTGGGCCCTAAATTGCCATGTCACACTAATATGGTTGTTTTCTATTGGTTGAAATGAGTTGTGATGTGGTAGTCGACAGGGTGTTTGGTACTGAGAAAGAAAAGGAGAAGGGCCCGCCCACCTATTTTTGGAAACGTGGCAGTTTCTAACTTGACGAAGAATTAAGTGAAGTATTAAAGTGGGGTCGACCTTCTCAAATAGTTAAAGCTTGAACAAACCCTATGGTTGTTGGTATACTACTGGAATAAGACACATGATTTTTAAGACTTGCGGTATAGCGATGATCATCTGATCTTTTTTGTAGGATGTGGACCGAAAAGTGGGTCCTCAGTCGCTAGTTCATGCTAACATGTTCATTTTTGATTGGTCGAATGTAGAAGGTGATCTAGCAGCTATCAATATCTCTACTGATAAGATAAATTAAAGCGGGGTCCACCTATTGTTTCATCCAACGTGGCAATTTTCTGATTGGTGAAAGGTTCAAAAAGTAAGGTGGGGTCATTGTTTTGGGAAATGGTAAAGTGTGATAAGTTGGGGAAAGATCTACGGTGGTCGTTACACCACTAAAGAAAGGTGTTCAGATCTTATGCCTACGCTTTAGCGATAGGGTGACACCTATTCACTCCGATCAAAGTTGAGTTAAGTTGTTTCTCTTTCCCACATGATTAAATTGAGTTGTTGTTATTGGTTGGGAACTAGTTTGGGGAAAATAACAAGAGGGTTCCGCGGTGATTTTTTGTTGACCATCCGATGTACTAAAAAGAAAAGAGGATCAATGGTCCAAATTTGAATTTTTGTTGTGTGACGTTGCTCGCATCCTATGAATGTTAAGGCTGCCAGTTTTCAATAATGGTGAACTTAATGAGTTTTGTGCAGATATATTTTAAATGGTTGGCAAGACATTATATACCTCAATCTGATTATTGCATTCTTTACCTCTTTCATAAGCGTCTTGGCAAGCTAGATTGTTTTCTGGAGCGATATCAAGTAGAGTTTTACAGGTGCCTAGTAGGTCATATTTTTGAATTCAAGAATTGTTTGAGGTTTTGAGGAAATTGTAAGGGAATTGTGTTGCTAGCTGGTAATATTTAGGGTTTTCTCTGGTATTTTCACATTATTTTGAAAACCCTAGTTAAAATGCTGCCAAAGAGGGGGTTGTCTAGGAAAACATAGTATAAAGATAGGGGTGTTTTTGAGGACTTGATGCAATTGCTCCCACATTCAGACAATGGGGCAGCAAGACTAAAGGAATTTGTCCCAAGAAACCCTAGGGATTATGTAAATAGTGGGCTCCATGATAGAGGAAACTGGATGAGGGATGCTAGGGTGGGAGAGGATCATAATGGTCTTATTCTATTCAGATTAGCATATTCACAGAGGAATTCATGTGCCCCCCTTAGTAACATTTGGCAATTTGATATAGGAAAGTTGGTAGTTCCTGGAGTGTTTATGGATGCAGAATTATTGATTCAAATTGCTAAGTGTTATGATCCTATGACTAGATGTGTTAAGGATGTAAATGGAAATAACCTAATTAACATTACAAAAGATGAAATCAGGGAATTATTCTCATTGAATGACCCTTTTGTTGGGTTATAAAAAATAGATTTTAATGAATTCACATAGTTATATGAAGCTCAAAAAGATTATTTAAGGACAGGGCCTCTAAGGGATTTTTTGGACCAAATTGGATTAATGTGTGTTATCAGCCCAAGTACACTAGAACCTTTTAGGTTGGATTTGTTCCGTAAACATGCACACAGTTTTTATAAGTCTTTGACTCTAATCCTGGGGCATGATGAAGCCACTCATATGCCTATTCCCTATATGTTCATGATGGTGCAATCTCTACATCCCCAATTGGCACTGATTTTTGACTTTGCCTCTCACTTGGCTGACCTAATCCATGAGGGATTGATGGGAATTAAAAATATGAAGGTTAGTAGGCCTTTTGCATGGTACTCTATGCTAATGCATATGTTCTTGTACAAAGATGAGTAGTTTTTTAGTTCAA
This sequence comes from Chamaecyparis obtusa, assembly GCA_027943335.1. Lineage (NCBI taxonomy): Eukaryota > Viridiplantae > Streptophyta > Pinopsida > Cupressales > Cupressaceae > Chamaecyparis > Chamaecyparis obtusa. Next base: position 111,714 of record BSBK01008302.1, on the reverse strand, counting down.
CGGTCAACATTGTCAAAGAAAGAAATGAGGAAACTCTCCTAGTTCAGTTATGGACCATAGTTTTGCCATGGGATAGAACTGATGCCAATTTTATTGTCTTTGACAGGGATTTTGCCTCAAGGCTTAGGACATTGTTGTTTTTTGACAACCCAAGAATCCCAAGGGAATTGTTAAGATTGATTAGGCCAAAAGAATACTGTCAGGCTATTACCATATTTCATAATTTTGGTGATATTATATTATATATTGTTTCCACATTTTTTGAGTATATGGTTGCAAGAAGGCACCATACATTTTTCCCTACCAAGTTCCACTGAAGATAGGATATGCAAAAATTTTAAGGCAAATTGGTGACCTGCAGGAAACTGCTCTCATTGGTAAAGGAAGAGGGACTTTCTTCCCAGATATCACAATTGTCCATCAATATGTTATCACTAAAGGAGGGTGGGTGTATTTAAACCAAGTCTTGCAACCCTAAAGGATGCCTACAACTGTAGTTAGATGATCAAGAATGTTTAAGGACAAGATAAGGTGTGCTCTTATGGAGCACCATTTCAATTTTCCCGAGGACATAATAAGGAATGAGTTTGACCTCCAAACTCAAGAAATTAAGAAGGAGAAATGGATAATCTACAAGAAGATTGTAGATTTTATCAGGAATTTTGATAGAACTTATGACCCATTGAAATGTTTTGAGCCATTGGCTAGAAAGGTAGATGCTCTTATAGAGCATTTTGAAGGGATCATGCATGTAGTGAATGAGAAAAGATTTGTAGTAAGCAAGATAGACCCTGAGAGAGCTAGGCAAATTTTAAGCCAGCCAAGATATACAAAGCTAACCCCAAGGGGAGTTTACAATATACAAAAGAGAAGTGATTACACTGTTCTTCTACCAACATAGCAGAGAGATGAGAGTCTTCCTTCTACTTGAAGAGGAAAGAGGCCTATGGATGATCAAACAATGCAAAGACCCTCACCTAAGAGGTAGAAACAAGAGGAATCAAGGCCAGAACAAAATATTTATTCTCCTTCTCAAACCCACTTAAACTTAGATGAACATGGGCTAGCTAAACAGTTAGTACAAATGAGGAATGAGGGGAACATTATTGTTTCCAATGATGAATTATAGGAGGGAATGCCAGAGGCACTCAGGAAAGTAGCAATGGATCTAACTATTGCAGAGTTTGAGGGTAAGAAAATTGACCCTATTTTGAAATAGGCTAGTGAATCTTTTGTTGTTGATGACAAGTTTGTAAAGACTAGGGCATTTTTTCAATTGTTATGGAGAATGAAGATAAATCAATTTAAAGATATTTGTGAAAAGAAGAAAGAAGAGTTCCCTGATAGGGACATAATAGAGATTGAGAATGAAACTAAGGGAGAAATGATAAAACAATTTGAAAAGATTACTCCTGAGGAGGGAAGGGCTATGGTCCACACTGTAGGGGTGTTGATTCTTCTAGAATGGGATATTGCAGATGCAATAGTTTTTTATCAAGTCAGGAAGAGCAAGATAAAGACCCTTGCTACTACAAAACAAGCACATCAAGCTACTAGGGGTATTACTTTCTCAGATGATCATGCAGCCTTGGTTATGTGGTCCCTTAAGAGGGAAGAAAACAAAGGAAAAAGAGAGGCTCTCTCTTCAGAGTATGCTAGAAATTTGTTGGTACAATGAGTAGGTGAGACTTCTAGTGTAGAGGCTTCAAACCTTATTTTGGAAACTGCCAAATTTAATGTTAAGGTGGCAGAAAAGGATGCACAAGAGAAGGAAGAGTTGAGGCTTAAATTTGAAACTATCCTCAAGTCCTATAATGAGCTTAAAATAGAGTTGATCCAAAAGGACAAGTTAATTATAGAACTATCAAGACCACAGGAACATAGGTCACCCCAATTAATGATAGCTGATAGGCCTGCAGTGGCTTCTTCATCAAGCCCTATCATTGAATTTCCACCATCACCATACCCAGAGACAAACCTAGATGCAAGGCTCAGTTGGGAGAAGCAACAGTTACTTGAAGAAACAAATCATTTTAAAAGAAAAAGGGTAGAGTTGGACAAGCTGAGGGAAGAACATTTGAAAGATAAAAGCTTGTTAGAGCAGAAGTATGAAGAAAAGGTAATAGAGGCCATGATGCAATTTTCTACAAATTTCAATCTCACAATTCTATTTGACCATGCTAGGAGGCTAAGGATACTGCTTACATCATTAGATAAACATAAGAGTGAGTTTGGACCAATCTTCAAAAAATGGATTGAGAGATCTCCGAATGTGAGATTATTCAGATGGTTGTCCAAGTCTCAAAATGATCTTGACCCATTGATCAAGCCATTGCATCAGAATGTGAAAAGGCTTGTAGAGCATGATATACTTTTGGGTGATTTTGAGAGAAAATCAAATTTGCTGAAGAAAGAATTGACACTCCCCAGCTGTGATTTGATCCTGGGAGTTTTTAAGAAAAATGGTGAACTTAAGGAATTAATCAAGTGGAGAGCACAAATAGATGATGAATTTTCTGCTAGAATGACTAGCATTTTGACTTTAGAAAATACTTTATTCTTTATAAATACTATTGAGACATTAATTTCTACCAAGTCTAAGTTTGATTTCATTCAGTGAGAAATCAGTCAATTGGAGGACAAGTGGGAACAGTTATCTGGCAAAACTATAGAGTTCACAAATTTTGAGTCCCCAAGTGAAGAGGTGTATAATAGGTGGAGGTATCAATATATTCCTCATGTAGAGAAAGTAAATACTCCACCTACCTCTTGAGACAAGTGAAGATTGTAACCTTTTAAGTCATGAAGGTTGTTGAGATGTAGAGAGGTATTTATTATAGGAATGACAGCGAAGATATGGCAATCAGATTTGTTGGAACAAGTTGAGGATAGAATTGAAGACATAAAGAAAGGTGGATCATCTACAAATATCTCTCCAAATATAATCGATGTATTTATTGTAAACCCAGTAGGGTTGTTGTAAAAGTTTTTAGGTTAAAGTTTTGTAAAACCTAGAATGATCGGTAGCTTGTTGCATTTCCTTGTATATAAAGGATTTTCCACAATCATTCTAGGTATTGAGAGTTTAGGTGTTGAGAAGATAGAAATTTTGAAACCCTAACCCTCAGTCAAGGATTGTAACATTTTGTATTATTTCTTATCAAGCAATAGAGAAGAAGTATAGGTTTCTACTGCTATCTTGCATGCTTATTGTTCAGGACATGTTTTATGCAAAGACAAAAGGTTATACTTAATACAAATTTCAAAGTCTTTTACTCTCCATTGTGTTTATTCTGTAAATCTTTAAATCTTTCTGAGATTTATATGTATGTATTTGGCTTTGAGTTCTGATCTAGGGTTGGATTAAATATTGCTCAGGGTGGGATGCATGTTTACTGAATTTATCTGAGGATTTTCTATAAATAGGAAAGAGTTGGAGTGTTTGTATTTATGTTCAAAGGCCAGTTATGCTTAAACATCTTTGTATTCATTTTGTCTTATGATATTTTTTCCCAATGGATAAGGCACTGGCCTGTATTTACCTATCTTTTCTTTGTGGGGAATGATCAAAATCTTTGTAATCCTAAACATATAATCAAATACCAATCTTTTTAAGTTTCATTTACTTTATATAGTAGTTCTACCCAGTGATGGAGAGTCAATGAATAATAGGTTGTTATTTAGTACTTTCTCACTATTATCTATTGTAAGATCTAGTATTGAATAAAGAATAGAGTTGTATTTATTGGATCAAGTGTACCTACCTTGGTTTTACAGAGCTAGAAGTGAAGAGGGAAGTCTTGTCCCTATAGTTGGTCCAATTACTTATAGATTTCCCACATTTGGAGTTAACCCCTCCTTAATATCAGTCAAAAGTATATCGGTATCTCATGGAGTGTAAAATATTTTGAAGAACCAACAAACATAACCCACATCATTCTAGTATAGTCATCAACAAACAAAATGAAATACCTTTCACCATAGTATGATCTTGTTTGAGTTGGACCACATAGGTCTGTATGAATCAAATCCAGCTTGTTCTCTGCTGAATTGTGTTTGCTCTTGAATGAGTTTCTCACATGCTTTCCCATCACACATTCCCTACATATAGTATCAATTGGCTTTGCTATGCTAGGTAGATCTCTTACTACTTTTACATTGCTTAGCTTTACTATGTTATCAAAATTGATATGACATAGTCTTTTATGCCACAACCAACTGTCATCTACTTTAGCAACAAAACAACTTGCTTCTGGATTAAGTTGAAAAACATTACCTTTAGTCTTTGATCCTGATGCAATTATTTCTCCTTCTTTGTTTTTAATGATGCACTTGTTTCCATTGAATTCCAATTTGTAACCTTTGTCAAGTAACTACCCAACACTTAATAGGTTATGTTTCAAACCATTGACATATAGAACATCATCAGTACTATTCTTTCCATCCAAGGTGATGGCTCCTCTACCAATGATGGGTTTAGGAGTGTTATCTCCAAATCTACCCATGCCACCATTGTATTTTTCTAGATGAATAAATCTATCTTTATCACCTATCATGTGATGTGAACAACCAGTATCTATAATCCAGTCTGTCCTTATATCAGCTTGTGAAATCAATGCTAGCTCTTGTTCCTTTTTCTCATCTTCATGGTATGTCTTATTATTCATTTTCTGTATAATGGAAATGAATCCAATTTCTTCTTCATCTGAGTCATCATCTGAAACTCCATCTCCAACATAGTAACATTCCTTAGAGTATTTGGGCTTATAGTCATTTTTGAACTTTCTAGCTCTTGTAGGACACTTGGATGCAAAGTGACCAATCTTATTACATGAAAAGCATTTAAATGGCAATTGACCTTCATATTTTCCTTTTCCTTTCTTTTCTCTTTTGGCAATCATAGCAATGAATTAATCTAGTGTTTTCTCTTCATCATCATCATCAAAATTACCATAAGTATTTGCAAATTTCTTACCATGGACTGTTGCTTTGAAGGTTGTCTCACTTTTGGGTTTTGTCTTCAATCTTGAAATCTCAAAAGCTAAGATTTTGCTAATCAAGGTCTCTCTCTTGAAATTTGATGTAAGCTGCATGGTCTCATCAAGGATGTTGATCTTGTTTTCATATTCTGGAGTAAGAGTAGTCATCAATTTGTCCATAATGTCTTCCTTTGAGATCTCTCCACCATTGTTCCTAATTCCAGCAACTGCTTCATTGATCCTTTGATTGTAAGCTCTGATGTTTTCTTCAAGTAGCATCTCTAATGCATTGTATCTTTTCTTCCATGTTTTCCTATGCACATCCTTTTCTTGTTTGTCTCCTTCAAATATGTCTTCTAGGTACTTCCATATTTTGTGGGCTGTATCTACTTTCTTTATTTCTAAAAACTCACTATTAGATAAGGCGCTGATAAGGGCTTCTTTGGCTATTGCATTCTGATGAAACAATTCATTTTTCTTTTTAGTAGCATCATCCTTTACAAGGTCTTCTAAAGTAGGGATCTTGACTACTTTGATAGTTACATCAAAAACTTTAAAAGCAATGCATTGTAAATGAGTCACCATCTTGTTCTTCCAATCAAGATAATTCTCTCCATCAAACTTAGGACTTTATTTTCTGAAGAATGCCATCTAATCAACCTTAAGCTATTAAAATTTCTATTTGAGGCACTTGGCTCTGATACCAATTGTTAGGAATAGTCCCAAGAGATAACTGAGATGGGGGATGGGGGGGGGGGGGGGGGGGGGGGGTGAATCAGTTATCTACTAGTTTCAATTCTTTATCCAATTAAGTATATTTAAACATAAAGCATAAACATAATGAAAGAGAACTTTAATAGAACACCAATATTTTGGTTACAGGGAAACCCAAATAGGTAAAAACCCTGGTGGGAATTGACACCCACTAATATTATGCACTAGTGTATTATTATCCTTGTTAGAAGATCCTTAACCTTGTTAGGAGTTTCTTTACAATATATTTACTATAGGAGACCTGGTCAAGGGTTAGACCATGTTAGGAGTATTTTACAATTAACCCTGTTAGGGGTGAGGATGCACAATCAGAGAGCACACTACTAAAATGGGAAAAGGATACAACATTCTGAATAACAGATAGACACTATATCTAGATCTTGGTGAACTGCACGTAGACCTACTATCTAGATCTATTCCAATGTATAGAAAAAATAATTTACTTGGTCACATAGACCTTCTTCTGATGGCTCAACACTTTGCACACTCTCTTCTACTCTTCACAATCAACTATGAACCACACTCCAGTAATTACAAATGACTGCCTATAAATATCTTTCCTCTAAATGATATAATCAAGTCAGCCTATTAGAACCACCTTGAAATCATATTAGAGAAGTCATAAAAAAACTCCAATAATAATCTAGTTAGCTCTACTAAGCATGCAACACATTCTGGGACCTGTCCAATAAGATAATTGTAGACGCACGCTACACACTATCAACTCTACCAAAATAGCTGAATCTTTCTCCTCAGGATAAATTACATCATTCACTCTTAAAAAAACATTACTAACTCTTCTCCAAGCTCTAATCCAAGGGTGCATACTGAAATGATAGGTGCAACTCCTAAACCAATATAATCTCTGTCGGCTCTTTTGAACAAACATAGGAAACTGCTACTGGTGAATAACGACTGCATAACTTCACTTCTACTAATCATCAGACTCTGTGTCCATGAATGTAATATCACCAACATGTCTCCATTACATATCCAAATGCACAAGGCTCCATGATAAATTTATGGACAACCATTCACAGAATCTCTACCTGTTACTCTATCAGGAACACTGCTGACACAAGCTGCTATATAACTATCTGTACTAATAGTTAACCTCTACACCCATGATATCATGCTTATAACATGTTCATGCAACATATACTTAAAGCTTACTACATAATTCTTCAGCACATACTACTTACCATATGTTGTCATCAATGTCAAACATATAATCAGCATTGGCCTACTGGCAAATCTCCAATAGTGGGGATGATACCCACAACTGATCCACTAATCAAAAGTATCTGGTTAAGGATATTGACCTTGTTAGGAGTCTATTGCATACATATAGTGTCTCTATCTTGATTAAAGGACTCTAGGCCTTGTTAGAAGCCTCAACCCTATTAGGAGTTGTTATTACAAAACAAATGTTTTCAAGATGAGCTCACTACCCAGACATACAATATACAATAATATCTTTTGATACAAAGGTAAAATACAAAACCTTTTACTACTGCCAAATAGCTTTTTCTTTTTAGGCTCTTTGCTTTCACATATAGCTATGACTTTCTTTCTTCTTACAATATACAACTTTGCATCATATGTCAACTTATTACAATTTCTATATGTAACTTTTGTACATTTCACATTACATAATTCTTACATATATACAAGTTATTACAATTAATAACTTCCAGTCGGCTTACAATTCTTATACTCTTCACAAAATATAAAATCAATTCATGTTTCCTTAGGGTTAACATCTAGGATGTCGTCCCTACATGGTTAAGTCATTATTTTGATAAACAAAATAATCCCTTAACTTAATGTGATCATATTCTGTCTTCTACTTTGTTTAGGTCAGTTCAACACTATCTCTTTAAATCTTTAATATCTTCTTCCGTACATGCCATACAGACTCTATCTCTCATCTGTGGCTTTGATATACAAATAATGATCCATGTTCAAGTTCCCATGCACTGAACCTTCTTCTATGAACATCGCTAAACAAAATTGTCTCCAATTAGACTGGTAAACATTGTTGTACTTAGACAATTTTCTAATGCACTCATACAAAACTTCTTCCTTTGATTATGCTATCTTCATGCTAAGTATATGTTGCCATAATGACAACATCCTGATATCCTACTTGCCAAATTGCCAATAGAAATATCTTTTAATTGAGATACTTTATTACTAGTGCATTATTTGTGGGTTTCATCCCTACCAGGGTTTTCCCTGAACAAGCTTTCCTCAAGAACAATTCTTGGTTTTCTAATCTATGTTACTTTTGAGGTTTTAGATTTTCATTTACTATTTTGATATGAAAATCTAAAGTTTTATATTAATGACATACAATTGATAAACCCCCCGCCCCCACCCCCCTTCAGTTGTATCCAATAGTTTTTCCCTCTAACCAAGGGTTTATGTGATACCAAATTTAAGGTGTTGTGTGTATGGATTGTTTGTGATTCCTTTACATTGATACTTTACATTTAAGTCTTATGTTTTATAGTTATCAAAGAATATTTTTCTACAAGAAAGAGGTTATATGTTTAAACTGGCAAAGTGTTATAGTACTGATTCAACTCCTTCCCCCTCTCAATACCTATTATTTCCAACAATTGGTATCATAGATAGTGTTCTCTAGAGGGAAGTTTAACAACTTGAGAGAATATCTAGGAAGATGGATAGGTATATGAAAGAGACAAATAGAGGATTCCTTGGAAGTAGAAAGTGAAAAGATATAAGATCTGGAAGATAGGTTGAAGGTCTCTTTTGAAAAAAAAAGGAACTATCAAAGAAGCTAAAGAGAAGTCTTGATAGCATTGATGAACTATTAGAAGGAAGTGTCAACTTAGAAGAAGCTAATGTAGCTATTAAAAATCTAATGGAAAAGAACAATACCCTGAATGAAGATTTGATAAACATGAAAAGAGAACAAGAGAGTCAAGCTCTAAGGATGGAAAAAATACTAGATAGAATGAGAGCAACTGAAAGTGAAAAAGGAATTCTTGAATCTGAAAAGAGAATTTTTGAACAAACTATTAGAGATAGATTCAATCATGCAACTACTACAATAGTTAAATTACACACTAAATGAACAAGTGAATGGCACAAGTGAAAAAAACACAGATACTTTTTGAAAAGGAAAAACTAAAAAAAGATGTGGAGAAATTGAGAAGTGATCTGAAAGTTGAAAAGGAAGTCAATGAAAGAATCACAAGGTTTGAGTTGAGCATGCAGGAAATTGATGAACAATTGTAGAATCAAAGAAGACATAAGGATACTAATGGTCTAGGATATACCAGTGACAAAAAACTTGAAGTTGGAGAATCATCCAAATTTGGAGTAGAGAATTCATCATGAAGATCCTATCAACATGAAAGGTAAGAAACCCACTAAAGCTACCTGTTATAACTATGGAAAGTCTAGTCATATATCTAATATTTGTAGAAGTAGACTAGTTAATGTATCGAGAGGTACACTATTTAATGGAAACTATTATAATTGTAATAAATACGGTCACCAACCTTATGAGTGTAGATCCAGATCTAGTAGAAGATCACCTAAAGGAAGCTTCAATGGTTACTATTACACCTACAAAAATATGGACACAAGTCAGAGAAAATTAAAAAACAAGAATGGATAACCAACTAGTGAATAATCCAAGAAGAGAAGGAAACATAAATATTTCATGTTCTATCTATGGAAATTATGGACATGTGGTAGTTAATTATTGATTAAGGAATCTAAGAGGTAATTCTAGACCCTAGAGGTCAATAGGTATGACTTTTTTCATTGTCACAAGATTCAACACCTTGAAAGAGATTGTTGGTAGAGGAACCAATCACTAAGAAATGAAGGTAGCAAAGTAAAAAGGACTATAAATATTGAAGAAATGAGGAATGAGATGAATAAGATATGGATAAAGAAGGAAAAAATAAATGAAGATACCAATGCATCAACAAGTATCTCATCATCCAATGGTATAGAAGATTCATCATCCAACTAAGAAAGTAAGTATTTCTTAGGGACTAAATACCATTGTTATATCTACCAGTCTCTTATATTTATGAGATGAATTATCTATTAGCATGACTAGATGCACATAATATTATGTTGAAAAAGTTTGGTTATCAATGCTTTATCATTTGGAGTTGTTCATCTATCAATAAATACATAATGAAGTCACCTATCAAAAAATGAGTATGAGGAGGCTATCAGTAAATTGTATTTTATGCTTGTACCTAATATTATCATTAGATATCATGTCAAGAAAATAAGTAAGGTTAACTTACTCATCATTCATTTTAAATTTCGATAAGATATTGTTTGAGAAGAGAGTAGTTTTCATCCATTGTGTTATTTATAAATTGGAAGTATTTGTGAAGAATCAAGATGAACAAATTGCAAGCCCTGGTCAAGTGGTAGACATAGAGCGATGAAAAATATTATTGGGACTTCACAGAGTAAGATGAGATTACTTGGACAGAGATCATGGAAGAAAATGTTGACACCCCCAACTTGATTCAGATCAAAAAGGAGCTTGAGCTTGAATACAAACTTTACCCATTGAAGGAAACAAAAGTTGACAGAGCAGGTGCCCTATCATCAATTCCTCCCCAAGTAATTACAATCAAAGATGTAAGAACTTTTATCTAGTGCAAGTTGAATGAACTGGGAGATAAGAAAATTCAAGATGAATACCTGGAAATGTGCAAAGACAATGAGTTGAAAGATGACTTTAATCATTTGGTTACTAAAGGTTTAAAACATCTGGTTGACCTACCAAAAGTATTCAATGAATAATGTATTAGATATGTGCTAAGTTAGTATCATGATCAATTTATCTGGTTAGAAGAATAAAAACCTATTAAACTCTCAAAGGAGTTGATTCATATGGTCATAGGACTATCGGTAGATGAAGAACAATGTACCCTAAGACTTGTAGCTAGGGATGAATTGGAAGAACTAAACAAGTCAAAACAAGATCACCGAGCTATGGAAATACATGACATTACAAACCCAGAGGTGAGATTCACCTCCATAATTATTGGTTATAAATTCTATCAATCCAGTTAGTTGAATAATGTTTCTAGGAGAGCAATTCATGCAGCCTATGAGTTTTTGAAATTGGGAAAGAGGTACAACCTAGAAGAAATGATGAGATCACAATTATTAGTGAATTTTGAGGATACAATCTATCAGGAAATAGTAAATGAAGTATGGTTCTTTATTGGTATGTATTATTTTCTATGTACAAATTTTTTTTCCTAGCAATGGTAAGATTGTTTGGGAAACTAATAGTCCATCCCTATATCAAATGAATGAGTATATATGTTAGTTAGGAGAAGAGTTTAACACATCTATGTGGGGTTATTTCAAAGAGTTTCAACTAAGGATTCACAAGAGGTTTATGATACCTCCACCTATTGTTGAAAAATGCAAGGGTACTATATGTTTCCTAGTTGACACTGACACATGTAAGATGCAAGCAGTAGAGCCTAGGACTTCATGGGTTCCATAAATGGGATATGAAGTAAGAGAGGAATTTCTTATACTGAATGCTAAATATCTATTGAGCCAAGATAAGAAAAAAGGTGCAAAAATATTTGGGACATATGAAGAAGCATTCATGAGAATCACTTTAGACCTAAAGAAACCCATAATTGAGAGGAAATCCAAGAATGTGTTAGATAAATTTGAAAAGAAATATGGAATAGGAGATGAGAGAAGTTCCACTGCTAAGAAATCTAAAGTTATTCATGATGTTCTTACTGAGAGAAAAGGAAAGAAGACTGATAAATCTACAGGTATGTCTACCCTACCTAGAATAGGAGAAAATGTCAAAGTTAAGGAGCATCATGTAGAAGAAAATGGAGTTGAGATCACTCAACTACAACAAACATGCACTACGAATGTAGACCCTAAGACATACCAAAAGAGGAAAACTAAGAGCCAATATAAGACTCCTCCTAGTAACAAAAGAAATAATAAAACCATTATTGATGAAGAAAGGACAAATTTAGAAATAGAGGTTATTGACTTAGGTAAGAGAACTGGAAAGACAATGTAAAAATACCCAAGACAACCATAAAACTTGTTGAGGATATAAGAGAACATAGTCTTGTGGGAAATATAAGCAGAGCTATATTTAGCAATTTGTTTGATGATGAGAATTAGGTAATTAAATATTCCTTAGTATTTATTTTTCATAAATTCAAGAAATATCCAAAAGATTTTTTTTTTTTTGGCAAAATTTTTATATTTATATTAATAAAAAACTAGTTCAAAAAGGGCTCTTGGAGAAAAGAACTAGTAAAGAAAAAATCTATTCGTTACCTGTAATAAAAAAAGTAGAAGGAACTGTAAATATTTCAAAGTTTTCCTTATAGGGGATCTGTAAGTAAGTTTACCCTAAACCTACCCAGGAAGCCAATTAAAGGCTTTATACAATTAGATAAAATGTACATAATCCCCCCAATTTGTACAAGAGCTATAAGGTTGGATGTATGCAAAAATCCAAACCTTATTTACAATAATACATAAGAACAATATGCTGACTAGGTACATGTAACATATTTGAAGGTGGCAAAAAATTCCCCAAAATTTTAGATGTCCAGAAGATCCATCCCTGAAGCCATACAAAGAAGGATGCAACCAAAATTGCGGGCCATGAGAAAAACCATGAGCAGCCAAGGCTGATACCAAACCAAAAAGAGTAGAAAGAAGGGAGTGAGGAATTATCCATCTAGCTGACGATCCTCAACACCAGTTGGCAAGAAGAACAATGAGCTCCAAATCCTATTGGCTTCTCTATGAATAAAGGAATCTAGCTCAACAAGAAGGCTTAAATGGTGGGATGAAGATGACTCTGCTACAGAACAATGTGCAGATTACAATGGTTCATCTGAAGAACTAGCAGCCAAATTAGTTTCACATCTATTCAACACAAAGGGAGCCAGACAAGGGTTAATATTTGAATTAAAAATGGCATTAGAATGATCTAAAAGACCAAGGATAGCATAGGTTTTAGAAAATGATTTCCCATGAAACACATCATCAACTAAATTCCTGTTAACCATAATGTCTAGAGGCATAATGGAAGATGAAGCAATACAGTCCTTTATTGCCCCCAACATCAATGTGTATTTATCTGAAGACAAAAGAAGGTGCCATGGAAAAATTCCACCCACAACTACCTCCCCTTGCCATAAATTATACCTCTACACTGCAAGGATCAACTTGTTATTCTAAACAAACTTAGGAAGGAGAATCCAATTTATTAAATGAAACAATAAATACCATGATTGCAAGAGATCAAGGAAAACAAAAAAAAAGACAGAGACAATTTGAGAAGGAAAAACAAGCCTTTTGAAGTGCGGTGAAAGGATGGTGTCCCCAATCAAATGAAAAATACACCTTCTGCATTTCAGACAGTGAGCTATAAACATTGAGTCAAGAAATTCATCAAAAATTGTAGTCTCAAATGGAAGCTCCAAATCATCTGGAAGTAGAGACACTCTCAAATTAAGAGTCTTAAATTCATCAGCAAAATGAGAGCCAGATATATGAGAAGCCATTAGGAGGAAATGAACAAAGAAAGATTCGACAAGAACCATAAAGAGCAACAATAAAAACTCCATAAATAGCATCTAATAAAAGGACTCATGCAAAATGAAACAATCAGGATAGATCTCATTATAAATGAAAATGGGACTTAGATAGCATAAATTTTGTCATACAAAAATCAAATGAAAAGAAATGAAAGCTTAAAAAAAATAGAAATTATATATAAACAAACAATACTCTCCCACGATCTGAAAATAAATACAATCATGCAAAACATAAAATCACCCTGTAGGACTAAAGATATGAAATGACACAATGTCCTTCATAACTGACACCATGATCCATAATGAGTACCAAGGTGGTAGCAAGTTAGAATCATGCGAGAAGTTAAACAAACCTGTAGAATTTAAAGATATGAATGAAAGCGAAGTCCTTTGTAGAGCTGACATCATGATCCCATAATGCGTGAAAAGACATAAACCAAATACAAAGGAATGAAGAAAAGGTGATGTGAGAGATATAAATAGAATAAGAGTAATCATAAATAGGACCTCTGAAGCTATGAGGATATGCATAATCATAAACATGTGATAACTTCAACCTTTCTGCTATCAAAATGAAATAGAGGAATAACCATAGGTATGAAAAACTTAATTACAATCTTAGCCCAATTACCGTGAAAGATGAGTGAACTTGCATGATTAGACAAATGAGATGGAAAATAAAACCTCCATGCAAATAATCTAAGAGACTGATTCAAGGGTAATGAGATTAAAAAGTGAAGGGTGAGAATCCGCAGAGACCATGGAAGATGGAAAATAAACATTGTGACCTTCCACCCTTAAATTAGCTAAATGATTAGCCAAGTTATTTCCTTCTCTATAAGTATGAGAAATGCAACATTGGGGGAATGAATCCAAGAGAGACCAAATCTATTGAAGAACATAGTGAATATGCCAAGTCATAGATCACCTAGAGATATAAGAATTAATAATCATAGATGAGTCACCTTCAATATGAAGATGCTTGATATTTAATTTTTTAGCAGCAACTAATCCATGAAGGAGAGAATAAGCTTCCGCTAAGTTATTAGTCCTAGGAGGGATAGGAGAGGCCTCAAAATAAAGTGGAGAACCTAGATAATCCCGGATCACAAAACCAATACTAGAGATACCAAGATTACCCCTAGAAGATCATCAAAGTTAAGCTTATGAAAACCTAGTTGAGGGGGTATCCATTTAACTTGTGATCTTAGTAATGATCTATATTGGGGGAAAAGAGGGAAAGGAAGAGAGGGAAACACCAATCCCACCTAATTCTTAGGTACAAGGGAGTCCCATGGTGAGAAAATATGGATACCATTAAATTTAACCAAGTAGGCATTAGTGACTTCCACTATAGACTTTTCAAGAATGGATGTAACAGATTGAAAAGAGGAGGGATGATTTCTAAAAATTATTTTGTTCCTCTCCTAGCCAAATAGACCATAAAACCAACAAAGGGATGCATATCCAAAGACATAAAAATATAGATTTATGATAGAGGATAGGCCATGACTGGAACAAATCCCAAATTGTCAAAGGAAGAGGCATTAACAGAGACAATTTTTGCATAACAAATTGCCAATAGAGTTGTGGAAGTGGACAATTAAGAAATAGATGGTCAATGGATTCTAGTTCTTGATGACATATAACATAAGAGAATGTCCCCGCCATGTTTATCCTAACTAACCTTTCACTAGAAAAGACTCTTATTTTCAGCACTAACCAAGCAAAACAGCCAGCTTTAGGGAGAACAATAGAATGCCAAAAAAAATTATAGGGTCTTGATCGACCCACATTACCTTGGATGGATTGGGCCAAGTTATATCCAAGTTTAACAGAATAACTACCATCTGCTACAGGAGCCCAGATGAGATGATCAGGAATCCTAGAAAGAAACATTGTCCTATCCAAAAATTATTGATTTATACCTGATGTAATCAAAGAGTCAATTGGTAAATCATGAAAATCTTTCCACATAACTTTTCCTAAATGAATGTGCACAATAGAGGCATAATCCAGCAACCTATCTCCCCAGAGTGAAGATGTAACTTCCCACACATCTTGGAACATGGGTAATGTTCTTAGAGGGGGCATACCATTCCAAGAATCAAGCCAGAAATTGACAAATTCACCATTGTGAACTTCCCATGAGACAAAAGATGTGACAATATGCCTAGAGTTTAAGATGAAATTCCAAATAGCAGAGCCTTTGGGAGGATCAAGGGCTGAGATAATCCTAATTGGGTCTGAACTATCAAGATACTTGTGTTGCATCAATTGACACCACTTAATAGAAGGCTGGGAATACATCTTCCAAACCAATTTTCCCCCAAAGGCCAGATTTCTATTGGATAAATTATGGAGGCCTACACCCCCTGCTAAAGGGGGCTGAGTCATATCTAATAAAGAAATAAAAGGAATCTTCTTCTGTTTGGACATGTTTGTTGTCTAGAGTAATTCCCTAATCAATTTCTCAATTTGATCAAGAATAGACTTTGGAGCCTGTAGCATTGATAAATAGTAATTGGGAATGACTAACAAAATAGACTTAATAAGGATTATTCGACTAGACAAAGACATCCACCTAGTTTTCCATGCAGCCACTCGAGACTTAATATGATCAACAAACAACTGCCAAAAGGAAACCTTGTTATGCCCCATGAAAAAGGGGATACCCAAATATGTGGATGGGAGTTCATCTAAGGAAAACCCTAGAACATCAACAATTCTACTTTTTACTTGAGAGATAGTATTAAAGACATAAACTTTAGACTTGTTCTCATTAATTTTTTGTCCTGAAATTGATGTGTACAAGTCAAGGAATTTTTTAACTTGTACGACTTCCTTGATAGAGGCATTACCAAATAGTAGTGTGTCATTAGCAAATAAGGAATGAGTAACTAAGATGGTAGTGTTTTTTATCTGTAAACTAGACCAATGAACCACAACATGAGCAACATTAATACATCAACTCAAAGCTTCAGCCATAAAAATAAAAAGGCAAGGTGATAGAAGATCACCTTATCTGACTCCTTGAGATGATGGAAAAAATCTAGTAGGTAGTCCATTAATTATAGCCAAAAAATGAGCTCCTGAGATACATGCTCTAATCCATTTGCACCACTCTTTTGAAAAACCAAACTTGAGCAGGACCTGAATAAGAAATGACTAGTTAAGCCTATCATAGGCCTTCATCATATCTAATTTAAATACAAATGAAGGAATGGAATGTTGATTAATAGAATGAAGAGTTTCATGGGCTAGGATGGCACCATCAGTGGTTTCTCACCCCGGAACAAAACCTCCATGTTTAAGAGATACAATCTCAGGAATAAGATGTTGAAGCCTCATATAGATAGACTTTGTAATAATTTTATAAATAGTATTACAAAGTGAGATCGGTCTAAAATCAGCAAAGGTTTGCAAGTCACTATTTTTGGGAATAAGCACTATGTTTGTAGAATTAAAGCATTTTAGCATCGATGTGTTTTTCCTGGACTCTTCAAGGATAGCCAAAAGATCAAAACATATGACATGCCAACATTTCTAAAAAAACAAAGCAGTGAAACCATCTAGCCCAGGTGCCTTATCAAGTGCTAAAGAGAAAACCACCTTTCAGATCTCTAATAAAGTAAAAGGGGCCATTAAAGCATAGTTATCTTGTGCAGAAATTAGGGATGGAATTCCACTAAGAAAATCATTAGTCTTATCTAGATCATCCCATGGAATAATAGAAGGGGATAGAAGATTTGAAAAAAACCTAACCCCTTCTTGATGAATCCATTTTTCATCTGAAATGAGATTACCCATATCATCTTTAATAGAAAAAATAGCCCTCACTGCTTTCTTCTACTTTACTGATGCATGGAAGAACTTAGTATTTTGGTCACTAGACTATAACCATAACTTGCGAGAATTTTTCCTCCAATATTATTCCTCCCTTGCACATAACTCAACCCACTCTTCTTGCAGAGCTTTTTATTTTATAAAATTTTGGGAGTCAAGACCATTGGAGATAATGAGCTGATTAATTTCAGACAGTTCCTTCTCAATTGTGTTTTTTTGATCAAAGATGTTCTTGAAGACATTAATGTTCCAAGACTTAATTAAATTTTTCAATAATTGTAATTTTTTACAGAATTTAAACATGAAGGACCCTTCTTCAATAGGAGCAACCATCCACCATTGCTTTAAGAGAGAGTGAAAAGAAGGATGCCTAAACTAGACAAATTCAAATTTGAAAGATGATCTAAAGGACTTAATGCCATCCTTACAATCCAAATCAATATTAAGCTGAATTGGAAAATAATTTGAATCTAAGAAGGGAAAAATGGACAAAGCCATCAAGGTACCATCCAATTTCCAGACATGTGAACACAGAAATCTATCTAGTTTGACCGCATTTGTAAAAATCTAGTGCTAAGATTAGTCCAAGTGAATGAACCAAATTGTGGTAATACATCAAAAAGATCATTATCCAAGATAAAATTGTTAAAATCTAAGACAGTGCAAGCAAGAGGTGAAATACCCCCCACTTTACTAGAGGAGGTCAAAATTGCATTAAAACCCCCAGCTAGAATGAATTTACAGTTAGGATACTATTGAATAATTATAGTTAAAGTTTCCCACAAATGAAATTTATCTAAAGTGGAAGTAGGCCCATAGATATTGAAAAGAAAGAAGGAATGATTAAAGAGCCTTACATTAACAAACTGCCAGTTGGGTCCATCCTGCAGAGAGTGCACACATACTTTTAACTTGTTCCATAAGATAATCAAATGACCTAAAGCTCCCATTGTAGGAACACAAATACTTTTCCAAGAAGACCACTTGGCCATAGAAAGATTAAAATTATTAGTAGATAGCTTAGTTTCTTGTAAGAGGATAATTTCACATTGCAAAGAATCAAGAACCGACTTGATCCTATGTCTTTTGTCAAAGGAATTAATGCCTCTAACATTCCAGGATAGAATTTTCATTGAGGACAAGGAGAACCTTTGGTTCTCCTCATTGAACATCTCCTAGATGCTAAAAAACTAGCATCTAAGGTTGATTGAAGGCCAACTTGAATTTCTTCTAAAGCCTTAGTTTCCCTTGATTTTCTACCCCTAGTTTTAGGTGTTTTAATAGTAGATTTAGGATAAACTACAGTCTAAACAATTGAGAGTTTAGGAACAACATCCACTCAATCTGTGCTATTATCAAATGAAAATTTTTGATGTTCTTGAGATGAAAAGCCCAAATTTTTAGTAACATCATTAGCAAATTACTTAATGAGTGTTGATGAAGATGATTTATTTAATGAATTTAAAAGACAGACAAGATCTTCAAGAGTTTTATCATTAGTAACCTGATCCATACATTACGGAGCATTAACACACCTAGGAAATGCAAAGAATTAATGTCTACCTAACCAAAATGGTAAAATATTTTAGTTTTATACAATTAGGTTTTCAAGTTAGTGGGATCAAGTATCCTAAAATATTCTACATCTAGTGGTGGATATTGTGCAATAAGAAAAGAGAGTAAGAGAGAGATTTCTTTTTGAAGTTGAAGTGATTGATGAAGGAAAAAAAGTGTGGTCACAGAGCTGACTTCAAAAAAGCTGTAGAAGGATTGAATGAACAGAAATAGAGCTAAAAGGATTTGATCAAGCATTGAAGAGTGCAAATTATAGGTCAATTTTCTTGTTTTATTCCTAATAGCTTTCAACAAGTTTTTAAAATCCTCTAACAAGGTAGTCTTTAATAGGACTTTATTGTAAATCCCTTAACCAATTAAGCATTGTAATAGTGGGATAAAATCCATTAGCATGGTAGTCTTTAATAGAACTTTCAGATACATCTAACAATGTATCAGTCACTCCTAATAGGGCGAGTCACCCAGAAAGTGAAATTTGTATCTGTTAATCGGGAAAAAAAATTCTATTGTAGTGAAGATTTGTGGGTGTTATCCCCACCATAGTTTTTCCCTATAACCAAGGGTTTATGATTTCTTTGCATTGATACTTTACATTTCAGTCTTATGCATTATAGTTGTGAAAGTGTATTTTTCTGCAAGAAAGAGGTTATTAGTTTAAACCGGTAAAGTGTTATAGTACTAATTCACCCCCACCTCTCAGTGCCTATTATTTCCAATAGTTTTGTCATGTAAATTTTGATAACTTGATCAAAGTAATTAAGATGAAGATAGTGAGAGGTTTACCTAACCTAGTGAAATGAGATAATGTAATGTGTAAATAATACCAACTTGGGAAGTTATTTATCTCTAGTTTCATTAGTAAAAATTATTCTTCTGAAAGTATTTTAGATCTGGTTCATACTGATTTATGTGGTCTAATGATAACTCAAATTTACTATGGTGATAAATATTTTATGTTTCTTTTTTATGATTATTCTAGAATGATGTAGGATATATATTTAAGGGATAAATCTCAAGCTTGTCACATGTTTAATATCTATATATATAGAGTGGAAAAGGAAACTAGTAAGACCCTGAAATGTCTTCGATTTGATAGAGGAGGTGAGTTTACTTCACATAAATTTAATGCATATTGTGAAGAATAGGAAATTCAAAGATAGTTATTAGCTCCTAGAACACCTCAGCAGAATGGTATTTCTAAAAGGAGAAATTGTTGGAAATATTCAGGAATTAACCAAGTTACTGAGAGGGGAGGGGTGAATCAGTAACTCCAAAATTTTCTTTTAGATGTATTAACATATAGTTCACTTTATCCTTTTGCATATAGAAAGCATGAAACATAAAAGCATTCACAACAATGACACATAGATTTGGTTACCCAGAAACCTTCCAAAAGAAAGTAAAACTGGGGTGGGGATGAAACCCACAAAGCTTTAGTATTGCAGTATAAAGTTGGCCGGTTAAGGCTTACATTGATCACTTCTGATGATCTGCCCTGCTAGGAGCAATAAGGACTACTAGGTCCACCTTGTTAGAGGTTTTACAAACATACAATGAAGTATGCACTCGGTAAAGAGATTTTACAAAGACTGTTAAGTCTACCTGGTTAAAGGATTTCAAGTTGATTCACCTGTTAGGATGAAACAGTAGATCTCTTACTTGCAACTGTACTTGCTGATTGAGATTCGCTGATGTACTGATCACCTTCTGTGATGAATTTGTCTTTGCTGCTCCTTATACTGCTATAGCCCTTTGTAATTTTCTTATCTCTGCCTTTTTTTCTTTTTCATTTCACATTCATACTCATTTTCATTACATCTTGGTATTTTTACAACATTGTTTATATACAAGTCTAAACAATTAATTACAATTACAAAGTTAGCTTGACAAATAAACATAAGTGCTACTAAGTCAGCCCAAGTATGGTTACACGGTTCCTGCAAACTAACTCGGTGACTTTCTGATACTCGGCGTCCACTGCATTACTCAACATCCTCATGCACTCGGTAGAAGTGAAGGCTCGGTTCATACTAACCACTCGGTAGGTTTTGAACTCGGTAAATACTGGTGACTCGGTAGACATAATGTCACTTAGTTTACACTATCCTACTCCGTTTGCACTGTCCTGCTCCATTTGCATTGTTCTACTCAGTTTGCACTGTTCTGCTCGGTTTGCACTGTTCTGCTCAGTTTGCACTGTTCTACTCAGTTTGCATTGTTCTGCTCGGTTTGCACTGTTCTGCTCAGTTTGCACTTAGAATGCAAATAAGTGTTGTCACTAGTGGCAATCCTGCTTAATGCCAACAATCTCCCCCTTTGGCATTAGTGACAAAAACACTTATTGCCCAAAACTTATATACATGAACCATGCTGAGATTTATTTTGATTTTTCAAAATTTGTCTTTGTCATAGGGCTTTATAAATTATCTCCCCCTTTCAATGTGCTAACTTTTTCTTCTATACATATCTCCCCCTTTTTGGCGATAATGCCAAAGGTGTATATACAAGTGTTTTACAGGGAGAATCCAAAATTTGATAGAAAAATAGAATGTACCTTCATTATCAATGCTAGGGTTCTGTCCCAATTTTCTTGTAGAATCTTGCATGTTTGGATTGCAATTTGGACTTCTACAGAGAGTGTAATCATGTGATCTGCTATTGAGAACTGATTGTCATGAATTAATGTTTTGGAATGTTCAATGTGCTTATACATTGTATTCATGATGGGAAGGATCATGTTCTGAATGTCTAGCAGTGTGGACCGGATCCTTGTGTCTTCTTTCAGTAGTTCTGACTACATATTTGATAGGAATGAGATTTTCATGTGATGAGCAGAGTTTGAACTTGGTTCAAGTTGTAGCTTCTGTATGCTAATCTTCAAATCCTCATCAATTTTATTCATTTTATCCTTGACATCCTTGGTGAATTTGGCAACATTGCATAGTTTGACCAAAAGAGAGGTAACATTTGAATAGGAAGATTCAATGTTTGTCAAAACTGAAGATAGTTTTGCTTGATTAATAGCTATGTGCTGAGCAATGTGCTCAAGAACTTTATTGTTGAATTTCTTCTCGGATTTTTCAACTAACTTGTCTGTCCCAGATGAATCCTCATTGTACTTATTTACTGCTTCTGCTAATTGTAACAAAACATGTTGAGAGGAGTCTACTTCAATACCTAATGCTTCTGACAAAATGTCCTTAGCATCCTTAATGATTTTACATTCTTTGTCTCTCTCCTCTTTAAGCTTCTTTTGCCTTGCTTTCCTTTGATGGATTTCACCTATATTTTGCATTTGATCTGCTGATAGATTTGCAAAATCCAATGTTAGAATCTCTATTTCCTCATCTAGGTCTATATCCTCTACTATATTCTTGCCCAAAAATCTTATACTCGGTTGAGCCTTAGGCTTATCTATACTTAATGCCTTAGTAGTAGTGATAGTAGACATAGTAGGATTGGCTATAGAGAATGGTATACTGTCTACTGGAGAACTTAAAGTATTTACACTTGTAGAATCAAAAACTGGAATACTTACTGCTAGAAAACTTGATGAAATAGGAGACTGCAACTCGGTAGAAGAAATGGTAGTTGCTTCTGTTGTTGCTATAGGTGGTTGGACAAATGTTAAAGTTGTCACAACCATGCTTGAAGATGTCTCTGGGATAGATGTAGTAACTTTTGCTAGAGAGGTAGGAAGTGATGCAATGACTTCTGCCGCTATCCTCATGGTATCATCTACCTCAGTGGCTTCTTCCTGTTCATCACTGTCATCTTCAATGTCTTTTATTATAACTCTTTCAGTACTCGGTTGGTGAAGATGGTATATGTTCTTCCATGTGGCATTTGCAGTCTTCACAACTGATTCAATATTGTTAATCAGAATTAAACAAGTATTGAACTTCAGTGTCATCTTATTTTCATTCTCCTTCAATGCCTTCTTTATTTCATCATTTTTCAAGCTGGACATTAACTGTCTCAGGGTTTGATCAAATATGTCTTTTACAGTTTGCCTTGCATTGGCCCATCTCATTTTTATTGGATCTAATAAAGCTGCTAGAATCTGTGGGGCTATTTCATCAGGAGAGTATTTCCACTGTCCCATCTTTTCAATGATAGCATCTTCAATCTCCTTTTGTTCTATTTCTGATCTTGTTTCATATTTTAAAGATTTTATATTACTTACTCCAGATCCTGATCCTTCTCTCAAAAGTTTGATCTTCTCTTGAAGGGTTAGAGGAGGCTTTTTGAATATTATATCTTTGTCCGTTTTGTCTTCTTTACCCCTTGCACTTCTCCTTGTAAATACAGCAGTGGGAGGCTTAGGTGCCTTGGTGATGAATACCTTTCCTTTCTTCTTTTCAGGTTCTGGTTCCTCTATTTTCTCATTCTTTTTCTCTTCTTCTTCAGTGTCTTCTCCTCTGTCCTCGGTTAGCATTTGCATTTTGGCTATCCTCTTTTTTCCTTTATTTACTGCCTATGGAAGCTTTATGCTTAATTCAATTCTCACTTTTGCTTCTTCATATGTTCCAAAATATGGAGCTTTGGGATTAACAGGCTGATTAAGGAGGGCTTCAATGATATTCTTGGTTTCATCAATGTTTACCTCATAAGGAAGAGGTTTTACATGTACAATCCACGGTTTAGCTACTTGAATGCATACTCTATCATAGTCCACCATGAAACAAATATCATCCTTATAATCCTCCACCAACTTCTGTGGAATCCAAAATCTGTCATTCATTTTCTCCTTGAAAGACTCAAAATAACTATCCATGATGCTCTCAAAATTTTCACCCATTTCTGAAATATATTCATTTATCTCATAAAGAATTGGCACATCTTTTCTCCATACTACTTTTCCTTTGGAAGGGAAGAATTTTTGAACATAGAAAAATAAACAGACCAGTAGAGATCCAAACTTACATGGATTGTTTTTGGAAGTTTGAATGCTTTCCATGTTCTTGTTAAACTATTTTAACAACAAATTTGCAAGGTCAAATGATAAATTATTCTTGACCACTTTGTATGCTAGGTCTATGGCTTCGCAGGAGACACTATTCTGTCAACTTGAACTGTATATTTTATGAGCAATGATGTGTGTTCCAAACTTCAGTTCAGCATCAGTAATGCTACTTACTTTCATGCCTCTACCGTCCCACTCGGCTAGGGTTTTCTTCTCCAGTTCCAGTCGACCTAGGGTTTTGGTAGTTTTAGCTTTGTTTAACATGGGAAGACCGGTGATTTGGTGAATCATCTTCTTAGTGATCTCTATGGGTTGCTCAAGCCAAATCTTGCCTTCATGTACATGGCTGAGAATGTATCTAACCGATTTCTCCTGAAATTTTCAAGGTAAATGTGCAATGTGAACTAATCCCTTGTCTTCCAGATGTTTGTGCTCAGGTTTTAGAATACCATTCGCACACAGTTCCTCACGTACAATATCTAGCTCTAGGTTTCCCATCTCTTGAATTGCACAATTGAAATGATTGTGAATATCGTTATCAAGTAGTACCTTAGGAGGAATCTGAGATTGAGCTCCATTTGGGTCTAGGGCTGCTACAATTGTGGGCACAAGTTTGAAATCTGGTGCTCTCCATTCCCCTTGGATTATCATTTCTGATCCTTTCTTTGATGAAGTGCTGGATGATGCCATGGTAGCTCACAGAGAATTCTTTTCACAAAAGTATTTGAATCACTGGATTGCTCTTGAAATTTTTTGCTCTCAAAATGCTAAAGTTCATGGTGAAGAATGAGTTTGATTTCTTG
Source organism: Chamaecyparis obtusa (assembly GCA_027943335.1). Lineage (NCBI taxonomy): Eukaryota > Viridiplantae > Streptophyta > Pinopsida > Cupressales > Cupressaceae > Chamaecyparis > Chamaecyparis obtusa. The sequence goes on along the minus strand of BSBK01008302.1, from coordinate 87,152 downwards.
CCTTTTGTTTACAACTCTATCATTAATGCTCAGTACAAATTAGGGTATGAATTCTGACAGACTGTCACCCACTATGAATTAATTGCTCGGTAAAGACTTTGCAACTCGGTGAACTTGAGAATTCATATTGCTCTGACCTCACTCGGTAATCATATTAGACAGCTCCCGACCTTGCTCGGTGAAAACTGATACCAACCTTCCTATGATCTTATTGCATCTTGTATGCCGATTTAGATCTTTCTTTTAATTCAGTTTTGGAACTGCTTGAAATTTGTCTATGAGAATACAGTTCCAGTGCTTTCTTGGGAATTTAGTTTGAGTCAGTAGAGCCACCCATTCCATTGCTTGGACTAGTTTTCTCGGTAGATTTAGGAATCCACTGTTGTCTCATCTATTTCCTGACCTTAGTTGCTTCATTCTTCTTTCCATCTTCAACTTCACTAGCATTCATGCAATTTCTGGCTATATGACTAAGTTTAGTGCATTTGAAACATCTTATGGTAGTATCTCTTTTCCTTAGATGATGTTTTATGTAGTTCATGCCAATGTGTCCATATTCTCCACAGTAATGACATCTACACCAAGTGTTGTAATCCCATCCAAACATTGCTTTCATAATTTGTTCTGCTGGATTGAATGTTTTGGATCTACACTCGGATGCCTTGTGGCCTTGTTTGTTGTATTTGTGACAATTACCTTTGAATCTTGGTTTTTCCCTGCATTTATTTGCTTTGTGACCATGCTGATTGTAGTTGTAGCATTTTCCATTGAATTCTTCTTTTTCATTGCTCCAACATTTATTTGAAGTATGTCCTATTTTTCCACAATGATTACAAGTAGGTTTCTGATTTCTTTGAGTACCTTGCTTAGAAGATTCACCTTCTCCTTTGTATCCAAGTCTTGCTTTTCCTTTTTGCTTATGAAGATTTTGATCATACAGCTGATTTAAGTCTTCTTGGCTCTTCAGCATTCTTTCATTGATTTGTTTTTCGGTGTTTAGGTCAACCACCAATCTTAGATTGATTTTCTTTTCAGATCTTAGTTCTTCTCTTGTGCTTTCTATTTCTGATCTTAGAGTCAGAATTTCCTCATTTGTATGGGAGATCTGATCAATTAGGTTTTCTAGCTGAAGGGTTTTATTTTGGACTTCATTGTTCCTTCCATTTAATTCATCTTTCAACTTGTTTCTTTGTTCTAAGATCTCACAAAATCTTGTAGAGTGTAGCTCTTGTTCTCTTTTTAATTTTCTCACTTCTTCCTGTAGAGACCCATTCTTTTCTAGGAGTTCTTTGACAGCATTGTTTGCTTCATTTGAGCTATCTGAGAGAAAAAGATCTTCAATCTTTTCTTCAATGTAATTATGATCATTCATCTGATTTGCAAGTTCCTTCCTTCTTCTTAGGGATTGGGAAAGATGTTCTTTTGCTTCTTTAAGTTTAGCTATGGCCAGTTCCAGATCTAGCTTTTCATTTTCAATCACCTTGTTCAGTTTGAATACCTCCATTGTCCTGGATCTTTGCTCAAGCTAGTTAAGCTTTATCTTGAGAACCAATACAGCTCTGATACCAATTGTTGGAAATATTCAGGAATTAACCAAGTTACTGAGAGGGGAGGGGTGAATCAGTAACTCCAAAATTTTCTTTCAAATGTATTAACATATAGTTCACTTTATCCTTTTGCATATAGAAAGCATGAAACATAAAAGCATTCACAACAATGACACATAGATTTGGTTACCCAGAAACCTTCCAAAAGAAAGTAAAACTGGGGTGGGGATGAAACCCACAAAGCTTTAGTACTGCAGTATAAAGTTGGCTGGTTAAGGCTTACATTGATCACTTCTGATGATCTGCCCTGCTAGGAGCAATAAGGACTGCTAGGTCCACCTTGTTAGAGGTTTTACAAACATACAATGAAGTATGCACTCGGTAAAGAGATTTTACAAAGACTGTTAAGTCTACCCGGTTAAAGGATTTCAAGCTGATTCACCTGTTAGGATGAAATAGTAGATCTCTTACTTGCAACTGTACTTGTGGATTGAGATTCGCTGATGTACTGATCACCTTCTGTGATGAATTTGTCTTTGCTGCTCCTTATACTATTGTAGCCCTTTGTAATTCGCTTATCTCTGCCTTTTTTTCTTTTTCATTTCACATTCATACTCATTTTCATTACATCTTGGTATTTTTACAACATTTTTTATATACAAGTCTAAACAATTAATTACAATTACAAAGTCGGCTTGACAAATAAACATAAGTGCTACTAAGTCAGCCCAAGTATGGTTACACGGTTCCTGCAAACTAACTCAGTGACTTTCTGATACTCGGTGTCCATTGCATTACTCGGCATCATCATGCACTTGATAGAAGTGAAGGCTCGGTTCATACTAACCACTCGGTAGGTGTTGAACTCAATAAATACTGGTGACTCGGTAGACATAATGTCACTCGGTTTACACTGTCCTGCTCAGTTTGCACTGTCCTGCTCGGTTTGCACTATTCTGCTCGGTTTGCACTGTTCTGCTTGGTTTGCACTATTCTGCTCAGTTTGCACTGTTCTGCTCGGTTTGCACTGTTCTGCTTGGTTTGCACTATTCTACTCGGTTTGCACTGTTCTGCTTGGTTTACACTATTCTGCTCAGTTTGCACTGTTCTGCTCGATTTGCACTGTTCTGCTCGGTTTGCACTATTCTGCTCGATTTGCACTGTTCTGCTCAGTTTGCACTTAGAATGCAAATAAGTGTTGTCACTAGTGGCAATCCTACTTAATGCCAATAGAAATGGGTCTATCATTGATTGTGATAGGACATTAATGATTTAGAAGGGTGTTGTATAGATATTTTGGAGAGAAGCAGTGAGAATTGCACTTTACACATTGAATAGAGTTTAGTTGAAGAAAGGTACAAACAAAAATCCATATGAGTTGTGACATGGTTGATCACCATGTGTAAGTTATTTTAATTTTTTTGGAAGAAGATGCCACATAAAGAGATGAAAATACAAGTAAGTTTGACCAAGAAGTGATGAGGGGATATTCTTAGGATATTCCAAAAAGAGAAAATCCTACAAATTCTTGAATAAGAAAACAAATAAGATAGTGTAAAGTGCAAGTATAAGAGGAGATGAATTTTATGAGAAAAATGATGAATCCAAAAAGAAGGAACCTAAAGACTATTAGGGGTTTCTATATGTACAACTGGTGGAGTAGGATACTACAACATGATGGAGAGACATGTCAATGAACATGAATCAATACAAGTGGCTGAAGTGACTCCTAGAAACAAACTGGTATTGCCAAAATATATAAAGTTGAATCATTCCCCTGAGAAAATTTTTTGGTGACACAAATGCACATGTGTTAAAAGGAAGGAAAGCGAGAGAAGGTACCTATTTTCTATCTAAATTTGAGCATCAAATATTGAAAGATGCAATGAAATATTAAGATTGGGTAAAAGATATGGAAAATTAATTGGAACAGATTGAGAAGAAAAAACTTGGACATTAGTGCCTAGACCAGTGGACAAGAATTTGATTGGTACTAAGTGTATTTTTAGAGACAAGATGAATGAGATAGGTGAAGTGGTAAGGAACAAGGCAAGATTCATGTGCAAAGGATATGCACAAGAGGAAGGCCTAGAATATGGTGAAACATTTGCACCTATGGACAAACTTGAAGGTGTAAGGATATTGCTTGCATTTGTGTCTTATAAAGGATTCAAGTTATATCAAATGGATATTAAGTTAGATTTTCTTAATGTTTTTTTGGAAGAAGAGGTATACATTGAACATCCTGAAGTTTATAATTCAAAAGGTAAGAACATGGTGTGCAAGTTACATAAATCTTTGTATGGGTTGAAAAAAGAACCTAGGGCACAGTATGAGAGATTTTACTCATATCTAATTCAGATTAGTTTTATTAGGAAAAGTGATAATAGTAATGTGTATTGAAGACTAAGAAAGATGACAGGATGCTAATCAAAAAAATATTTGTAGATGATATCATTTTTTGTGGAAATGAAGAGATGAAAAGATCATTTGCATATGAGATGAGGAAAGAATTCAAGATGTATAAGATTGATGAGATTAAATTCTTCATTGGATTGAAGTTTCAATACATGAAAGATGGAATCTACATAAGCCATTATGAATATGTAAGGGAAATACTGAAGAATTTTGGCTTAGATGACTCAAAATTGGTTGGTACCCCTAAGGAAATAGGTTGCGAATTGTCAAAGGAAGATGATTCTAAAGAGGTGGATGAGGCAATTTATAGGTCCATGATCGATAAGATATAATATGTGGTGCAAAATAGGCTATACATAGCACAAGAAGTTGGATTTGTGGCTATATTTTCTTCCAATCCTAAGTAATCTCATTTAGTTATGGTAAAGAGAATCTTCAAATATCTTAAGGGAACTGAATATTATGGTATCTGGTATAGACATAAAGGTGATTTCAATTTGAATGTTTTTACTAATGTTGATTGGGTAGGTAATGTTGATGATTGGAAGAGCACACATGGAGGTGCAATCTTTCTTGGAGATAGGTGTGTATCTTGGAAAAACAAGAAGCAGAACTATCTATCTCAATCAATAGCTAAAGCTGAGTATGTTTCTGCTATAATTAATTGTACATGCGTACTATGGATCAAGAAGATTATGGAATGAATTTAGGAGAAGGTAACTGAATTGGTGGTTATCTATTGTGACAATACAAGTTCCATTAAAATTTCAAAGAACCTAATGATGCACTCTAAGACTAAGCATATAGCTATCAAATATCATTTTATTAGATAATAGGTACATGAAAAGAAAGTGAGGTTGGAGTATGTGCCAACTAAGGAGAAGGTTGCTAATATTTTCACTATACCATTTCCTGAGGATGCATTTGAGTATCTAGGAGGTAGGTTGGGGTTCATTCCCCTATCATTTTTGAATTAAAAGAAGATGAAGCTACATCAATCCAAATGTATCCATTGAATACATTTATGTTTAGATTGATGTTGTAGGGATAATCCTTAGGGGGATAAGTCTATGTAATAACAATTTTTAGTTATTGAGGTACAACAGTGAAAATATCAGGTGTGTTTGGAACCTTTTACATTGTTGGAAAAGGGGGAGAATATGTGTATGATATAGAGGGAAATTGTTCAAAGTAGTATAAGGGAAGTGAAGAGGAGAGAATTTTAGTGAAAGGGGAAGTAATTACAAAACTAGTGTACATAATGTATCATGTTGAAGTGAGGAAAAGAGTTTTTCCATCAATGCCAAAAGGGGAGATTGTTGGCATATCTAATGTAGTGATTGTAAGTGAGTTTTGGTGATGTCATGATGCATATTTGATCATAGAATGATCAGATATTATGTTGTCATTGATTTCAAGTATTGACCTAGTGTTTATAATATGTTTTTTAGTATAATTATGGTGAAAAAGGTGTTGTGATGTGTTCTAAATGCTACTATTGGTGTAGACTAGTAAGAAAGATATGATCAGATAAAGGTTGTCAGTGTAACTACTAGATCAATTAATGATAGGTGATAGATGATTTGAATGTCTTGTCAAATATTTATTTTATCTTATGGTGTGGTCATAGGATATGGTGGTCAATAGTGTTCAAATACTATTGTTGTGAGTGCAATTAATTTGAGTGACCAATGTGCAAGATAGGTGATCATTGAGAACACACGGAGTTTTTAATAGGTTAAAGTGTTTGTGTTCTTGAGAAATAGTTGATAAATCTTTGATTGATGATCGATGTTAAGGTTGCGGTAGAAATGGTTGAGTTAGTCACAATCTAATGATCTATCTTCATGATTGGAGGTGATGATCTGGCATCGCATTGTTTGATTCTAGCATATGGAGAAGATTCTAGAAGAAGCATGTGTTTGGTCAAAATGTGTTTGACCCCTTGAGACAAAATTAGTTGACATGTTCTTGGATATTTTTTTTATACATTGAGTTTTTTTTTCTGGCACGTTAATGGATATGAGTGAGATATTTGAAATTAAAACTTAGGGCTTGATCAAGTCAATGGACTTAACAGTTTAGTATATAATGGATTAAGTTCAAATTTAAGTGTGTTGATCATATGTTGAGAAAGTGCTATTGTAAAGTGTGAATTGCGATCAAGCCAAGGAAGAGTTAAGTGTGTTGATAAGATATTGTGTGCTTCATTGGATTTGATCAAGCATAAGTAATTCTATTATATAGATCATTCTTTCTATTGTTCCCTAATAGTTGCAATAGGTTAAATCCCTTAACCAAATAGATCTTAATAGATACTTTTTTCTAAATCCTCTAATAAGGTGACACTTTGACAAGTATTCAATGTCCTTTAACAATGTTACTCTTAATAGGGTAAAGGTCCTAACAGGCCTCAAGAAAATCCCTTAACTATGTAACACCTAAAAATGTTGTTGTAAACTCCTAACAAGGTTAAGCTCCTCATAGGACGTACTTTAGAAGACTACATTATTTAGTGGGTACTAATTCCCACCACGGTTTTCTCCCAATTTGGGTTTCCATAGGATAAATCTCTATGTCAAGTGTTTCATTTCTTTGTGGATGTGCTTATGTGTTTTATTTTTTATTTTATGCTATTAAGTTAATCTTTTGAATGTTGTAATAAGGTTTAAAGGTCAAAGAGTTGCATAAAGGTTGAGGTATAGGCCCACCTGTCTTGGCTCTGCAAAGCCTAAAGTGCGGAGGAGGAGGATTATAATCAATCACTCCCATTTGTTGGCCAATATATTTGGAAAATCCCATAATTGATTGGGAAATATCATAGGATTTCCAATCTTTTGATTTAGGAACCAAAACAAGGATCAAATGGAGAAGAAACTAATTATTTACTTAATCAATAGGAAGATAGTAAAAACGATAAAGTCATAGATCTAGATTTTGAGATAGATTTAAGGTGTGTGATCATAAAAACATGATCTACAGAGGTATATTGATCCATACCTATGATCACATCAATTAGTTTAATATTTGAGTGATTTATTAAGGATTGTAGTGGAACTAGCAACAAGAACAACGAACCGGTTGATATAGTTGGTTAGATCAGTGTTGTAGCCAAATATAAGTGTTTGGCTAACATGTTTTTGAGATTTAATTTTTTTGAACTGAAATCAAGGATGTTGACTTTTGACTTTGGCATGCTCTCTCATATGTTTAAGTTGGATTTGAGGGACGACTTGTAAAACATTTTGAGGTTCTAGCACTGACCTAGAACAATTATATAAATAGTTATGAAAATCGCTAAGGAAGATGTTGGATGATAGTGTTTTGGCATGTGGTGATTGAAAAAGATTTTTAAGTCAGTACAGAAGTATTAAAGTACTCTGACTAGTGCATTTGATCAAGAATACATTGGATCTATCATGCATTGAGTACAAATATCATGTCATTCTTACTTGTTGATTCTAAAAGATTGAAAAGCTAAATCCTTTAACAAGGTCACTCCTAATAGGGTGAGAAATATCTTTAATAATATATAAAGTGTAAATCCTCTAACCTTGTATCTCTTGAATTAAATTTTGAAATCCCCTAACATAGTAGACTCTAACAGGTCTTTATAGCTCTTAACTGGGTTGTAGATACTCTTAACAAGGTATTTCCTTAAAAGGGTTGTTATAATTGGTCCTAAAAGGATAGGTTTATTTAGTGCACTAGTGAAATTTATGGACATCATTCCCATATGTGGTTTCCTCCCTCTAACAAGGGTGTCCATAGGAAAAATTTGTTAGAATAACTGAGAGGGGGCTTAATCAGTTATCTAGTGTCCCACAATTCAAAATGTACAATCCAAAACAATTCTACTACTTCTGCTACTTGGTAAACATATAATACTTTCACTGTCTGTGTTTTTACCAATTGTCAGTCTAAACTTTATAATAGTTACCGATTAGATCTAACATGTAATATGCAAAGTATGATAACAAACAAATATCACAATCAACACATAACACAAGAGATTTAATGTGGAAACCTTGTGAAGGGAAAAACCACCTGGGACCGGCAACTCAAAATTGTTCACTCTTCTGAAGTGAGGTTGGTGAAGACCCAACCCTATTAAAGGTTACAAACACACTATTAGGTGTGACCTTGTTAGAGGATTTTAGACTAGAAGTTATCATCCAATCAGTAGTCACTCTAGGGTTGACAAGATAACAATGTTCACTCTATGAATGAAACATCAAAAGACTTTCATAGTCCACTTGGTTAAGAGATTTGACTATATACAATGGTTAAATATGTAACAGTAGATGATCTTCCTTAAAATAACTTCAGTTTTTAGTTTATAGATCAATTTTCAGCTCATTCAAATATTTCTGATCAATATAACACTTCAGATTCAATACTATATCAACTTACTATCTGTCAGTAATTACTCTCTATAGCTTAGTAATTGTTTTGTAGCTCAGTTCTCATTAACCAGTATGATCAAAATGCATGACAACTTCTTCATGTGATAATTTTGCAGTATCTTCTTCTTCTGGCATGGTTTCAACAATGAAACCAATGTCTCTTATATAGATGAGTAAATCATTTTCTTTTCCTCCATCTGATTTTTCTGCTTAATCATATCCATAGATTTTTCCACTTTAAGCTTCCTCGGCTAATGTGTCAGTAACATTTTTCAATCTGCTCCATTAGATCCTTTTTTATTTATGTTAGCCATCGATATTCATAAAAAACCTTATCTGTTACCTTGATTTCATACACTTTACAGCTCATCACTTTATCGGCTAAACTGATCATTTAATTCCTTTCTATTTTTCTCAGTTAACAAAGAAATGCATTAGTGAACACCAGCTCAGTTAATACTACGCTTAGTATACACTACACTTCGTCAGTGTATACTAAAATTCTTTATTTACCGACAACACTGCTTTGTGTCTTTCATCTCTATTCTTCATCATAGATGAATGCAACATAATAAAGTCAATTTCATCAAGTCATAGACTCATCAACAAGTTACTCAGTGTATTCCTTATCCTCATCTTTCATATACATCTTCCTCATGTAGATATTTTTGTTCTTCATCTCTTTCACCTTTCTTCAGATGTGTCGGTATAGTAACTTACAAGATAAGTATTGTCAAGCTAGTTGACATCAATGACAATATAATACTAATTTAATCATCTTTCATATCTAATCATCAACTCCTCAATAATCTTAAATTACACATTCTTCATTTAGGTTCTAAATCAGTTGTAGTTCATCAATCTCTCCCTTTGGCATTGATGGAAACTCAAGTAATATGAAATGTACCATACACATACCAAACATGTATTCTACAACTTTGTGATCAAATGTTGTGTAAGGTATCCCTAGCTTAATATGTTTAATCACTATGTTACTAAACAACATTATAAAATACAGCTTTGTCATTCTGTAGATATAACCTTTTCAGTTCTCAAGTTCCTTTCAGATTATCTCTCCCTTAGATAGTTCTCATCGGTGCATATCTCCTTTTTCCTTTTCATATTATTTATCTCTCTCTTTGACAACAATGCCAAAGAAACAAATAAATAATCAGCTCTGTAGTAGCTAAGTAGCTCCATGTTGTCCATTCCTTCCTCTGTATCTTAGTATACAGATATCCCAATCTATTTTAGTGCTTCAAACTTAATCACAACCATGAACAAAATCCAAAGTCTGAACTATGTTGCATCAACATGAATGATCTTCTGATAAGATTAGGCTGATGCAACATCTAGATCACATTAGTGACCAATAGATAGGGGATGGAACCCAAGTCTAGTCCTCAAATATTCAAATGTGTCCTTCAGTAGAGGCTTTGTAAAAATGTCTGCAAGTTGTTCTTTAGATGTAAAAAATTCTAACTTCACTTGCTTCTCTTGCACTTGTTCTCTTAAGTAGTGATACTTAATTGATATATGCTTTGTCTTAGAGTGCATCACAGGATTCTTTGAAATATTAATAGCACTTGTGTTGTCACAGTATATGATCATCGGGTCAGTCATTACCTTATTGATTCCTTCCAACACTTTCTTGATATATGCAATGTTTGAGAAATTAGTAGCAGTAGAAACATACTCTACTTTAGCTATAGACTGAGAAATACAAGCCTGATTTTTACTTGTCCAGGTTACAAGTCTTTCACCAAAGAAAAATGCTCCTCTAGTGGTACTTTTTTTATCATTCACATTTCCAGCCCAATCAGCATCAATATAAACCTTCAACTCAAACTTACCTTCCTTAGGATACCATAATCCATAATCCTCTATCTTTTTCAGATATCTTAAGATCCTTTTAGTAGCAATCATGTGTGATTCTCTAGGATTAGCAAAATATCTAGCAATAATTCCCACAACATGTGCTATATCTGGTCTACTGTGAACTACATACATGAGCTTACCAATCATGGATCGGTAAAGTGTCTAGTTTACCTCTGTAGTTTCATCTTCCTTTGTCAATTTACTTCCAATAGCCATCACTGTTCCCATAGGTTTAGCATCTTCCATGCCAAATGTCTTCAAGACTTCCTTTATGTACTTGGACTATGTGATGAATATCCCAGCACTCTACTGAATCACTTGTAATCTGAGAAAGAATTTAATCTCTCTAAACATAGACATTTCAAACTCATTCCTCATGTCATCAGCAAAACATTTACATACATGATCTTGACCTCCGAAAATAATATCATCAACAAAAATTTCAGCAATAATAATAGTGTCATTAGTATCACCTTTCATGTACAGATTGATGTTCTCACTAGTTCTTACAAATCCAATACTTAACAAGTAAGTATGCAGTCTTTCATACCATGCTCTCGGTGCTTTCTTTAAACCATATAAAGCTTTGTGTAATCTACATACCATGTGTATGTTGTCTGGATCAATGAATCCTTCAGATTATTCTATGTAGACCTCTTCTTCAAGTATACCATTCAGAAATGCTGATTTCACATCCATTTGATAAATCTTAAATTTCTTGTGTGTAGCATATGCAAGTAGCAATCTAACTCCTTCTAATCTAGCAATAGGTGAAAATGTTTAACCATAATCAATGCCTTCTTCCTATGCATATCCCTTGCATACCAATCTCACTTTATTTCTTGTCACTTCACCATTTTCATTCAATTTGTTTCTGAATATCCATTTAGTACCGATAACATTCTTATCTTTAGGTCAGGGTACTAAGGACAAAGTTTTGTTTTTCTCTATTTTTTCTATTTCCTCCTTCATTCATTAACCCATTCTTCATTTTCTAAGGCAACTTTCACATTGTGTGGCTCAAATTCACAAACTAGACATGTACCTTGTCTTGTTTTGCATCTTGTCTGCATTCTAGCTTGTCTATTTCCAATAATTTGTGTCTCAGGGTGATGTCTTCTAACAAAACTAACTAGTACTTAGTTTCTTCTTTCTTTTTCATCCTGTTCAAGTTCATCTGCTTGCTCGGTAGCACAATCTTGTTTGTTGGTTTCCCTTTCCTGTTCCTCGGGGTTATTTTCTTGTTGACCAATTATCATAGGTTGCCACTTTGGTAGATAGTTAGGAAGTTCAATGTAAGTGAATCTACCATAGTCTTTCGGTTCCTTTCTTTCTTCTATGTTCATGTCATCATACTCATCAACACGGACATTAGTACTTTCAATCATCTTATTTGTAACCTTATTCAGACATTTGTATGCTTTACTCTTAGTAGAATATCCTAAGAATATTCCTTCATCAACTTTAGAATCAAATTTACCATTTCTCTCATCTTTCAGAATAAAACATTTTCTTCCAAAAATCTTGAAATAACTTACAGTAGGTTTGTGTCCAAACCATAGCTCATAAGGTGTCCGATTGGTGTCCTTCTTCAGTTGTACTTGGTTAAGCACATATACAGCTATGCTGATAGCTGCCCTCCAATATGTCTAAGCAACATTCTTTTGTATCATCAATGTCCTAGCACAGTCAATGATTGACCTATTCCTTCTTTCAACAATCCCATTCTGCTGAGGTGTTCTCGGTGCAGAGACCTATCTCTTAATACCATTCTCATTAAAAAAATTAGTAAATTCATCAGAGATAAATTCACCTCCTCTATCAGATCTTAAGCATTTAATTTCTTTTCCAATTTCTTTTTCTACCTTTTCCTTATACCATTTAAACATCTTAAAAGCTTTAGATTTCTCTTTCAGGAACATAATAGTCATCAGTCTAGTATAGTCATTAACAAAAAGAATAAAGTATCTATCACCATAATAGCTCTGAGTTCTCATAGGACCACATAGGTCGGTATGAACCAAATCAAGTATCTTCTTTGTTGAGTAGTCTTTGCTTTTAAAATTGGACTTAGTCATCTTACCTTTCTGAAATTCATGGCACATAGCATGATCCGGTTTTGACAAGTTAGGCAACCCTCTAACTCTTTTCTTCTTACTAATCTTGATCATGTTTTCAAAATTCACATGACATAACCTCTTATGCCACAACCATGCATCTTCATCTTTCATTAATAAACAAGAAGACTAATCAATATCAAGATAAAATAGATTACCTCTGGATTGTGTACAAGTTCCAACAAGTCTTCCTCCATCATCATAGATTCTTACCTTTCTTCTCTCAAAAGCAAGTCGGTGACCTAAGTTGTTCAGTTGTGCCACACTTAACAAATTGTAGTTTAGTCCATCTACCCAGTATGCATTCTCACATTTTATTCTATCATTAATCATCAGTGAACCTTTACCTCTTACCATACAAGGTACATCATTTCCCATTATAATAGATCCACCATCATATTCATCAAGCAGATCAAATTTCTCTATATCACCAGTCATATGATGTGTACAGCCACTATCTATGATCCATGTATCATTTCTGCTTACTTTAGAGATCAGTGCTATCTCTTTATGTTTCTCTTCTTCCTCTAAATCATCCTTCATAGCAACAAATACTACTTCTACATCATCATCAGTGTCAGATTCATATTCAAATTCTTTGGCTATGTAACATACCTTTTTCCCTTTGTCATAGCTATCTTGGTTGTCTCTATTGTTGTGTCGATAGCCTCTGTTGACTCTTCTCCCATAGCTTCCTTCGGATCGGTCTTTGGATCTATCATGTTCTTTCTTATTCGGACATCTAGCAGCGATGTGGCCAATTTCTTTACAATTAAAACATGCTAGAGGTAACTTGCCTCTATACCTTCCCTTACCTTTGGGCAATCTTCTGGCCATAAGAGCTTCAAGCTCATCAAGTTCATCATCAGTATTACTGTCACTATCATTATTCTTCTCATTCCTGCTAGTAGACTTACTAATCTTCAAAGAAGACATGAAAGAGGATTCAATAGAAGGTACAACACTATTGTCAAAGTTATTCAATTCAAAGGTTGCAAGCTTACTGATTAGAGTGTCAAGGGTGAGGTTGGATATAGCCCTTGTTTCATGAATTACAGTGATCCTAATCGCATAAACTAGTAGCAAAGTTTTGAGAATCTTTCTTGTTACTTTTTCATCATCAATAACTCCACTAGATGCTCTAATAGCATGTACTACCTCTTTTAGTCTATTTGTATATTGCACAATGTTTTCACCTTCTTTCATCTTCATATCATCAAATCGACCTCTTAGGATTTATGCTTTGGCTCTCTTAACATTTTCATCTCCACTGTATATTAGAGTCAACTTGTCCCACATCTTCTTAACTGTATCACAATCCTTGATGTCATCAAATTCAGCATCGATACAGGCCAAAACAAGTTCCATCACAATAATATTGTTTTCATGCCTATCCTTTAGTTGATCAAGAGTTAAGGGACCTATTTTCAATTCAATGTAGCCATTCTCTATCAGTTCTAGTGCAAAATTCCCAATTCCAGATATGTGCAACTTCATCCAGCTTTGCCATACTATGAAGTTATCTTTGTTTAGTTTTAGCACTTCCCTCTTATACATCTTGAGACCTTTTTGCTGGAGTCCTTAAAATTGTGTTCTAAGCAACCTAGCTTTGATACCAATTGTTAGAATAACTAAGAGGGGGGTGAATCAGTTATCCAGTGTCCCACAATTCAAAATGTATAATCCAAAACAATTCTACTACTTCTACTACTCGGTAAACATATAATACTTTCACTATCTGTGTTTTTACCAATTGTCAATCTAAAATTTATAATAGTTACTGATTAGATCTAACATGTAACATGCAAAGTATGATAACAAACAAATATCACAATCAACACATAACACAAGAGATTTAACATGGAAACCCTATGAAGGGAAAAACCACCTAGGACCGGCAACCCAAAATTGTTCACTCTTCTAAAGTGAGGTTAGTGAAGACCCAACCTTGTTAAAGGTTACAAACACAATATTAGGTGTGACCTTGTTAGAGGATTTTCGACCAGAAGTTATCATCCAACTAGCAGTCACTCTAGGGTTGAAAAGATAACAATGTTCACTCTATGAATGAAACATCAAAAGACTTTCATAGTCCACTCAGTTAAGAGATTTGACTATGTACAATGGTTAAATATGTAATAGTAGATGATCTGCCTTAAAACAACTTTAGTTTGTAGTTTACAGATTATTGTTTAGCTCATTCAAATATTTCTTATCAATATAACACTTCAAATTCAATACTATATCAACTTACTATCTATCAGTAATTACTCTCTGTAGCTCGGTAATTGTTCTGCAACTCGGTTCTCATTAACCAGTATGATCAGAATGCATGAAAACTTCTTCATGTGATAATTATGTAGTATCTTCTTCTTCTGACATGGTTTCAATAGTGAAACCAATGTCTCTTATATAGATGAGTAAATCATTTTCTTTTCCTCCATCAGATTTTCCCACTTAATCATATTCATAGATTTTTTCGCTTTAAGCTTCCTTGGCTGATGTGTCAGTAGCATGTTTCAATCTAATCCATTAGATCCTTTTTTATTTATGTTAGCCATCGATATTCATAACAAACCTTATATGTTACCTTGATTTCATACACTTTACAGCTCATCACTTTATCGACTAAACTGATCATTTAATTCATTTCTATTTTGTTCAGTTAACAAAGAAATGCATTGGTGAACACAAGCTCGGTTAATACTATGCTTGGTATACACTACACTTCATCACTGTATACTAAAATGCTTTATTTACCGACAACACTGCTTTGTGTCTTTCATCTCTATTCTTCATCATAGATGAATGCAACATAATAAAGTCAATTTCATCAAGTCAAAGACTCATCAAAAAATTTACTCAGTGTATTCCTTATTCTCATCTGTCATATACATCTTCCTCATGTAGATATTTTTGTTCTTCATCTCTTTCACCTTTCTTCAGATGTGTCAGTATAGTAACTTACAAGATAAGTATTTTCAAGCTAGTTGACATTAATGACAACATAATACTAATTTAATCATCTTTCATATCTAATCATCAACTCCTCAATAATCTTAAATTATAGATTCTTCATTCAGGTTCTAAATCAGTTGTAGTTCATCAAAATCTTGTGTCAAGTACTCAATATGTGTGAATATTTTACTTGTTATGCCTCATTTTTACATTAGCATTTGTATGTTGGTTATTGTGGAAGTTAATTGTCAAAAGTATCAGATTTTTTATTTCACTAATTCACCCCCCCCTTCTTAGTTCCTTTTTATACTAAAAATTCCATCCTTCTAACTAGCTGATGGCCTATGTACTCTTACTTATCCTCTTCCTCCAGTGCTTCCATGACAAGGGCCATAGAGAGAGATTTATGTTGGTAGTGATCCAACATCCCTTGCAAGATTCATGAAATGGATTAACTACCTCGTATGGATTCTATAAGTCTAGTGGTTGAATTGGACATTGATAGGGCAATATTTTGGTACAACAACAACTAATGCTTGTAACAAGTAGTATCGGATATTGGTCACAAGTTCAAATTTATGTAGACCACGATGAGTGACACTGGGAGAGAGATTTTTGGTAGTGTAATAGTGTCCCTTATGGGATTCGTAGTATGGCTTAACTACCTCATGTGTATTCTATAACTCTAGTGGTTGTATCAGGCATTGATAGGTCAATATTTTGTTGAAATAACAACCACTACTTGTAACAATTTCTTATTCAACCTATTGTAGAATATTTGCAAGGTAATAGAAGGAAGTTGAGTCATTCCTTCCTTCATTATAATTTTAAATAGTTTGATCCTGAGCTTCGAGGAGGAAAGCACATCAATTTTTGTGGAAGAAGTGAGAATAGTAGTGGGAGTTACTAGAGGAGATGAGATAGAAACAATAGAAGGTGGTGCTATGATAGAATATTCACCCTATTTTTTGTCCTTATCTTTTTACTATCTTTTAATTTTAGGAGGCACATGAGTTATTCCCTCTCTATCATGACTAAAACTTCCCTTGGTAGAGAGGTGGCTAGATGTTTCATAAAGATAGGCATATGAGATCTCTTAACTTTACCAATATCAAGATTTAAAGGCTTGTCTACCCCCTTTGTAATGGGAATGGGCTCCATCTTATAAGGATTGTTCAACCACTTGGTACACTCAATTATATGTCTTCCTGTGAAAGTTATATCATCTATATTTTAATGCCCCACTAGGGAACCCATGAGAAAATAACCTAAAAAGATACTAAGTTGATGGAATATTTGTCTTTTGAATATTTAAACAATACAAATGTAGAAGAAATAACAACATAAGATAAACATTACATGAAAGATTACATAGACCTAGTTAAATATCCCAAGGGTTTCATGATGTAGTGTTACTTAAAATGTTGACTAGAAACTATTAAATACAACCATAACGTTACTAAAATACATATTACAAATGAGTAAAAAGGTAAACTTTCATGTTAAAATAAAAATAGATACAACTGATACAATAGTATACATAATAAACCATCTTCCATTGCACAATTCGTAGGGGTCACAATAATAAATTATAATACATAACATCTCCTAAATAGATGTCACAACCAATAAATTGATACAAGATAGAATACAAAATATACATCTCATGATAACAATAAGAAATTATCCAATAATGAACATAGAAGGTAGTAGGAATAGTTAGGATCATCCAAGCACAAGAATACAAATGTTGGATCTCAATGTTAAATAGAATCACTACCACCTAACCATGTGGAACCTTGAGGTTCCCCGTACCATGTTGAGGAAATAAACACCAAGCCCCACTTAAAATCAAATCAAAGGTAAAGGGATACAAAAACAATATTTCCAACAATAGGTATGAACATGAAATCCTAGAATCTCACTACCATACTATACTATACACACTCTACTAGAGGTACCAAACAATTATAAGAAAAATAAGATACATATATGGAAGTGTCATCACATAAGTCAAACCCTTGATTTATCCTAGCAGCCTCTCTGGACTCTATCCCCCAAGTGACTATATGTGGTATCAATATCCTCTTATACATACAAGGAAACTAACTATGCTAGACCTCAATGTCTCTTATAAATAGGCAAACATATTCTCCCACTCCCATCCTAGTATATACTAGCACTCAAGGCATGAAAGAGGAACAAAGAACATATTATTAATATATTTTGAGCCTCATAATGAATTAAGCTATCACTTATTAATATATTTACAATGAGTTACCTTGGACACCACTTTAGGGCCCTGGCCCCCATTCCAATCCACTTCCCTCCTAAAAACCTAGAAAACCTACCCTAATATCATAGATAAAAAATAACATTATAATAATAAAAATATTATCAAATGAGTTCCTTAATACAAAAAAAACATACTATGCTGGATATATATTGCATATATGTGTTGACATTGATGTTTTCATGTCAACATATTTTCTTATTTTGGATAGCATTCTTGGTTTGTTCAGTTAAGTGTTTGGATTGGGTTGGCTACTATTTTGAGTATTAGATGTTGTGTAGTTTCATATATGTTTTGGGAAGTCTATGCTTGACATTTTTCAAGTGTCATAGATTGACATTATTTTTGTAGTGAGTTTAAGGTGATCTATTAGAGGACTATTTTTTGGTTGTTTAGTACATGATAGTGTTGTAGTTGTTGGATCAGTATGGATCAGTTATGTAATAGTTTTGGTTGCTAAACTAGTGGTGAGTTTGGGACATGAATGTGTGCCCTTAGCTTGAATGGTTTTTTATTTGGATGTTGGAAATATATTTTTCTACAATGATAGAGGTTTTTGTTTGATGTTCGTGATGAGAAGTGAAGAGATAGTTTTGAATTGTGAGGCATAGATGTTTATGTTGTTGATGTGGTATTTCATGTTTCTTGTGTTGGAAATATAAGGATAATTTTTTTCATTCATGGAAATCATTACTAATGTGAAGATTTATGTTATCTAAAATCTAAAGGAGTTATCAAAATAAGGGATTTAGTTATCTAAATAAGGGAGTTATTTATCAGAGCTGACAGATATCGGATAAAAGAAAAAATTGTATCATAGCCGACATAAGGAAATGAGAAAATAGTTTATGGAAAAGATCAAGATGAAGGAACCCTAAGATCTAAGGTCATAATTATTTGGTTAAATGAATAAGATATAGGAATTAGATCAAGGATAAAAGGATAAAAGGATTAGGATATAACAGTGAGAGCAGAAAAAGAGATATCGGTGAAGAACAAGTAGAAAAGGAAAAAAAATAGTTTGAAGACAAAGACAGAGAGCATAAGGGATTGGATAAGCTTTGGAGGAAAGAAAAAATAGGTCAATTATCTTTTAAGGAATCCTAACAAATTTTATACAAGGTACATAAATCCCTTAACCCGATAGTCTCCAACAAGACTTTTGAAGTTCGTTGTATGAAATTTTTGCAATCCTTTAACATGGTGAATGTCATATAGGTAGGATAAAATCTCTTAGAGGAGTAGTCCTAATAAGACTATTGATAAACTTAAAAATGTATCAGTCACTTGTAATAGGGTGAGTCACTCAAAAAGTGACATTTTGTATCCTTAACCAACAAACTTTTTAGTTGTAGTGAAGAGTTGTGGGTACCATCCCCACCGCAGTTTTTTCCTCTAACCAAGGATTTTTGTGAGACCAAAAATCTATTTTATGGGTGTGTGAATTATCTTATGAGTTAATAGTTATTTACTTTATATTTTTTTCAATTATGAGCATATCGGTAATACTAAAAAGACTATCGGTAAACTGGGAATGAAACTACATATTTGAGATTAAAAGTTTGAATTGCTATAAATTTGTTAGTACTGATTATACCCCTTTCTCTCAATACCTAATCTTTCCAATCAACAATTAGTATTAGAGATTTTTTCTCTAAGAGGGAAAGTTTAATAGCTTGAGAGTAGATCTTGGAATATGGAAAGGTATAGGAAATAAAGACAAATGGAAGAAGCTCTAGATGAAGCCCTTGCACAAAATGAAAATCTAAAGAACAAGCTATCAGAACAAAGTACCAATTCTGAAGAAGTTGATGCAAGCAATCTACTGGAAAACAAAAAATACCTAGAAGAAAACCTAAATGAAGCTCAAAAGGAACTTGAGATTCAAGCTATAAGGATGACTAAAATACCTAAAGGAATGAAGACTGTCGAGGAAGCTAAGGAAAGCCTTGAAACCAATAATAAAAATATAAGAAAAATGATCAAAGATAAAGATGACATCATTGAAAGGTTACAACATGGAACTAACATAGTAGGTGAATATATGAATGACACAAATGAAGAAAAAAGATAGATACTTGCCGAGAAAAAAAAATGAGAAAAGAAGTTGAGACTTTGAAGACCAATATGAAAATTGAAAAAGAATTTAATGAGAGACTCACAAAGTTTGATCTAACCATGCAGAGAATTGATGAATAGCTGAAAAATCAAATAAGATCTAGATACTTAACCAGCCTAGGATATATTAATAACAATAAATTTGAAATCGGTGAATCATCAAAAGCAGTAGTAAAAAATCCACCACAAAAACCAAAGGAGCCTATTGATGCACAAGGAAAGAAACCTACAAAACCTACTTGTTACAATTGTGGAAATCTTGGTCACAAATCAAATATCTATAGAAGCAGATTAGTCAAAACTCCAAGAGGTGCACCCTTTATTGGACATTATTACAATTGTAATAAGTTTGGACATTAAGAAAGAGAATGCAGATCAATATCTAACAACATATCATATAAAGGAAGCTTCACTAGTTACTGTTACAAATGCAATTGATATTGACATAAATTTGAATACTATAGATCAAAAACTTTATCGACAAGAACACCAATCAATTTGATAAGAGCATTTAGAAGAGAAGGAAATATTTCAGCTATGTGCAACATTTGTGGACACTTTGGACACATAAAAATGAACTATAGATTAAAGAATCCAAGAGGAAATTCAAGACCATGGAGATCAACTGGTATGGTATGTTTTATCTATCACAAGTATGGACATATTGCACAAAACTGTTGATACCAACAACCCAGTAATGTGGATAACAAAGGTTTTTTTTTTATTAATCTAGAACAAGTGAAAACCAATATGAAGACAAAGTGGATCAAGGAGGAGAAAGCCAAATGGCAAGAAGGAAGCCCTCTAACCTCTGGGAAGGAGAAATCCTCATCAAACTAAGAAAGTAAGTTTTTTCTTAGGGACCAATAAGAAATTGCTAAATTTGTTTTGTCCCTTTATAAGATAAGATAGGATGGATCACATGTTAGCATACTGCATATATAGTAGAACTCATATTGGAAACATTTAACGGAAATCAATTAGTATTGGATAGCATTACTTTATCTTTTTGAAGATAGATAATTATCAGTAAAAAAGTTTCAATATCAGAGTGAAAGGAAGGTAATCAGTGGAAAAGTATCACTATCAGATAAAAGAGATGACTATCGGCAAAAAATTTATTGTTGAAGACATTTACTACCTAAATAGCTATTTGTACACTTTTGGTAAATAAATACACATTGAAACCATTCAATTGGTACCTTACTTTTCTAAATCAATCATTTGAGAAATATCTAAGAGTTGAGAGAAATTTATTACAAAGTATTATCAATAAGAAATTATTGCAGAGGTGATTGAAAGTATTCTTGTGCCCTAGTTTAGCAAAGTTAGTTGAGTTACAAAATCCTAGTTAACAACTTGTATTTTCATAATCATCTAAGAAAAATGGAAACCAATATTCAAAACCCTGTAGTCATAAGAATCAATGATTAGCCAACACCAAGATTCAAATTGTACCCATTGAAGGTAGTAGAGAAAGCTAATTTTGGAGTGCTATCATCACTACCTCTAAGATTCATGCTCATAGAGGATATCATAGATTTTATTCACAACAAGGTTGTATAATTAGGAGATGAGGAAACCAACAAACTATACAACCCAGAGCTAAGCATTGAAGGAAATCTAAAGGCTAAACACAAGCATCTAGAAATAGAAGGATTGATTCACATGGTATTTTTGCCTAAATTCAATGAACAATGGATCAGATATGTACTAAGTGGCCTGCATGAATAATTAATATGATTAGACAAGGAGAAGCCAATAAAAATTACAAAATACCTAATTCATATGGTCACTAGATTACTGACTAAAGGAAAAGAATGCACTCTACGAGTGAATAACATGGAAGAGATGAGGAAAATCACTGAGACATCTAAGGATGGGAGAGCTATGAGAGTTGACAAGGTAAAGGACCTGGAAACACAGTTTCCAATAGTGATCATTAGTTATTAATTTTACCAATCCAGTCAACCGAACAACGCACCCAGTAGTGTTGTGTATGCAGCCTATGAGATAGAAAAACTAGGAAAAACCTATAATTTGGAAGATATGTTTTAGACATAAATATTTGTAAATATGAATCAACTGCAAGGATATCGAAAGAAAAAAGTTAAGTATGGATCATTTCTTATTTTTTTATAATTTAATGTGAAGAATTTCTTCTCAGATAGGAAATGTAAATTGGAAAATAGATAGACCTGTAATTTATGAGATCAATGACTACATATCTCAAGTAGGAGAAGAGTACAATAAAATCATGTGGGTTTTTTTAAGGAATTTCAAATTAAGATGCAAAAACACTATCGGATACCTCCATCAGTAGTAGAAAAATATAGAGATACTATTTTCTTTCTAGTGGATATTGATACATGCAGGATCCAACTTGTGCAACCAAGAACATCTTGGTTGCTAGTATTTGGATATGAAGTCTCTTAGGATGATGCAGTAAGATGTGTTGATCACATTCTAAGTCTACCTATTGATGAAAAGTTTGAAAGTTTTAGAACATATGAGGAAGCATATGAGAGAATAATATTAGAAATCAAATAGCCAAAAATTCTAAAGAAGAAAGAGAAAATGTTGAAGAGTTTGACAACTAAATATGGAGAAAGTGAAGAGGATATTAGTACTCATCTGGAAGCTGTAGAGACACAATCCCTTGCATCTATTCAAGAAATTGAAGAAAGTGTCGAAGAGGAAACAAAAATGAGAACACCAAGCATTGTCGGAAAGAAAGGAAAAGAAACAATTGGAGATAGAATAAACTCTGACAAAAAAAATAATTATAAGGAAGATGTCTCAACCTTTAGAGCCAGAATAAATAAATGCAAGGATTCAAGTTAAAACTCTACTGAAAAAAAAGAAAAAGTTAGAAGCTAAAGAAGGAGAAGATATAGAATCAGAAAAGGAAATAATAACATGGGGAAATAAATCTGAAAGGAAATAGTTCAAGATACCAATAGATCCTACCGAGATGGCTCAATACATTAATAAGACAAGAATAGTTAGGAGAATCAACCCTACAAAATTTGCAAAACTTTTGGAAGCAGAAAAATAGCTAATTGAAGATACAATTGTGAAGCACTTCCATGCATACAATAAACATTTGGGTGATATCAAAGATAATGTACCTCAAGAGCTGTATGAAATGTTACTTGTTAGATGAAATTCAACATATCATAGAGTTGAGGAGATAAGGACAAATGTATTGAAGCAACTCATTCCATATTCATCAGAAAATGACATAGAGATTTAAACAAAAAATCATAAAAGATCATTTAAAATGAAGATTTCTAAAAGATATGGTTTTAGTTAATGAAGAACCAAATTTGGAGCATGATATTACACTGTTATTGAAGAAGATACTAAATAAAGAACAGGAAGAATCCTATTAAGAGGTAGGACCACCACAAATTGATGAATCATTCATGGTCATTAAACTAATTGGTAATGTACCTAGTGCACCGAATATTCCAATCAATAAGAATGAGGTAATTATAGAAGATATTACTGATCAAATGGAAAAATAGGAAGCACAAGTAAAAATTCCTATAGGAAAAGAAACTGAAAAGGTTGAAACATTTTTCAACACATCTACTAAGCCAAGATCAATGGAAACTAATGAAGATGCACAAAACCAAAACGATATAGTATCGATAGCACAACAAGAAGAGTTAGTTGAACATACATTGTAGAGCATTGAGGATATATTGAAAGAGATGAAGAAGAAAGAAGAAGTATTAGGAACAACTAAGAAGAACCCCATATCAGTTGAGCATCAATACCTACCACTCAATCAACCAACCAACAAGGGCCCATCAAATGAGAAGAAAAAGAGGCTGAGGATACCAAAAGTAAAGAGAAAGATAAGAGTACTACTGGTAGACATGAGAAAAAAATCCCAAGAAACAAAAGAGTTAGGACAAGAAGAATCTAGAAAAATCAATGACATGGAGGAGAAGAAGGATAAAGACAAGAAATATGAGGATAAGAATAATGATGAAGACAAGGATAAAGATACCAATAAAGAGAAAAAGAAAACCAAGAGGAGGAAGAAGAAGATGAAGATGAAGATGATGAAGTAGAAAGTGACGGCCCCCAATTTGAGATACTTAAGAAAGATCAAAGGAAGATGAAGAAAAACAAATATAAATAAGAATATGCAAGAGTGCTACACTTAAAGGAAAAGTTGGATAAGGAAAAGGCCAAGAAGATAAGGAGAAGAGTTCTCAACAGAACACTTCACATATTTGAGGATATAATGATAGATGTAAATGTTGATGGAGAAGACCTACTAGAGTAGCAATTAAAGGTATACATTGATTAGATTAGTGGATTATGAATTGAATTGGAAAAGCAGCTAGCCAAAGAGGCAAAAAAGAAACTAGAACATCAACTTGTACAAAAGTTATTGACAAATCTAACAATTTTAAAAGTTGAATTATCAAAGGTAATTGAATTTTTGAAGGAAATTTTGAAAAAAGCTATAGAGCTGTATAGAAAGTTAGGTAATTTTGTTGAATTTACAAATGATATAGATAGTAAGATTACAAATCCTCATAATGAGCTAGTGAAACATATTGGAACCCTACAACTAACAATGAAAATTTTTGTAGATCATTTGACAAAGATGCGATAATTAATCTCAAAAGAAAAAGAATTAGTAGTGGAGAGAGATAGGTTAAAAATGAGGATTTTAGAACTACAAGGCATAATCACACCTCATATAGCTATAATGTAAGCCAATATTGGAGTTGCAGAGAAAATTGTACAAAGACCAGAACTTAGTTTGGTGGACAACTTAGAAGAGCTAGCGTCTGATTTGAATGGACATATTATTAGTTTAAATGCATTGAAGGATTCATGGAACAACATTTTGTGAAATACAGGAGATAGGTACAAGTTCATCATGGAAAAACTATAGAACCTATACACCCTAAAATGTGTATATATCATTTGGCATTGATTGCCAAAAAAGGGGGAGAAGTAAGTAAATAAGGATAAGGAAGAAGTAAAAAAAAAGAGGAAAATTATCATAAGGGGAGTTATCGACATAACAGTTTTGATAATTTTGAGAGACAAAGAAGAATCCAAGAATCAGAGTTTTTTCCATCAATGCCAAAGGGGGAGATTGTTGAAAATCTAATGATAAGTTTTGTCATTGATGTCAATAATCACTAATGTGAAGAGTTATGTTATCACAAAGATAAAGGATTTATCAAAATAAGGAAGTCAACTATCAGAATAAGGGAGTTAGTTATGAGAGTCAACATATATCGGATAAAGGAAAACAATGCATCATAGCCGACATAAGGAAATGAGAAAATAGTTTATGGAAAATATCACGACGAAGGAACCCAAAGATATAAGGTCATAATTATGTGGCTCAATGAAAATGATACATGAAGCATATCAAGGATAAAAGGATCAAAGAATCAAAATTTGAGAGTGAGAGCAAAAATAGAGATATCAACAAAGAATGAGCAACAAAGGAGAAAAAGAGTTTGAAGACAAAGACATAGAGCATAAGGGATCTGATAATCTTTGGAGAAAAGAACAAACAAGTAAATTATCTTGTTAGGAATCCTGAAAAAATTTCTACAAGGTATCATAAATCCCTTAATCAGATAGTCTCTAATAGGACTTTTGAAGTTCGTTGTAAAAAAATTTTGTAAATCCTTTAACAGGGTGAATGTCATATAGGCAGTATAAAATATTTTAGTAGAGTAGTCCTAAAAAGACTTTAGATACACTTAAAAATGTATCAGTCACTTCTAATAGGGTGATTCACTCATAAAGTGACATTTTGTAGCCTTATCAGGAAAACATTTTAGCTGTAGTGAAGAGTTGTGGATACCATCACCACTATAGTATTTTCTTCTAACCAAGGATTTTTGTGAGACCAAAAATCCATGTGTTATGGGTGTATTAATTATCTTATGAGTTTACTATTATTTACTTTATGTTTTTTCAATTACAAGTATATCAGTAATATTGAAAAGACTATCGATAAACTAGGAATGAAACTAGATGTTTGAGATTAAAAGTTTGAATTGATATAAATCCATTAGTGTTGATTCACCCTCCCTCTCAGTACCTAATATTTCCAATCAATAGCTTGCTGGTGTTTTTAGATAGTGTCCTATTTGTATTGTTGGATTGCATTGGTTTATGTGATTGGATTTAGTGATTTCTTTGTGGTGTGTTGATATTTTTAGTCTTCTTGGCTGACTTGGTTAGATAGTGTATTGCAAAGATTTGTGGCAAGATTTATGGATCGTGACGTGTTTGTGGGTAGAGATTTGGGTCCTAGATATTTCTTTTAAGACATTTCTTGGATCACATTATTATTTGTATTATAATTGATTAAATATTTTTTATTGAGAAGTTAAGGTTAATTTTGACCTTGTTCATATTTCTTGTTAGGAATAATAGTCCACAATACAACTGAGAGGGGGAGTGAATTAGTTGTATGATAGAATATTAAAATTTCAACTTTGAATAGCAAAAATATCAAATCCAATGAACACAATGAATGCCAACACAATAACACAATATTTTGGTGTTGGGGAAACCATGTTAAAGGTAAAAACCCCGGTGGGAATTAGCACCCACAAATGATGTAGTGAGAGTATAGTATCCTTGTTAGAATATCTATCCCTATTAGGAGCTTATTGAAACATTATAGTACACAATCCTTGTTAGAGGACAGACCTTGTTAGGAGTGAAGAAAGAAGGGTGATCTCTCTACCTAGGCTCATTGCCCAAAGAAGGTCAAATTCACCTTTAGAACTCATTGTTCTCAACACAAGTGTATATGAGGAAATACACAATCCTTGTGAACTGTCTAGTAGCAACTATCTTTTTTTGATCAATTCCAATGAAGTACATACAATTCTTTTCTCTACATCCAACAAGTACAAGCTCACACCTTTCACAATCTTCTTTCACATCACATACATCTCATCCATATCTTTTCCAAAGAAAATATCTTACATATATACCCTATTAAATTCTACATGATTAGGTCGGCCGATTAGGCTTTCCTAATATACAAACAATTATATAAACCCTTTCTAAGATACACATGGTATCTAAAACATGTATACAATGATTACATTAAAACAATTAAGGACCGACATCCTTAATTTACATTTTCCAAAAAAAATGTGTGCTACATCTTTTGAAGTTAGCTCCCAAATGATTCTTCTCCATATCAAATGCCACAACTAACTTCATCCTTCTTTTTGTGACTTGCGCTAACCAACAAACATTATTCAGTACCTTGTCTTTCATCCCTTAAGCTTGCATATATTGAATCCATACCTTCTGTAAGATATACCAGAAACACAAAGACAAACTCTATCAAAAATCACTGTCACAGTCCAGTAACCACTCTTCACTAAAACATTTTTAACTCATCCAATATGTAACATTACATGATCTGATCTTGGATATAAGATCACAACATCTTCCTGTACTCTCATCTAACTTCACATGTTCTGAAATATCCGTATAGTATTCATACACTGTAATAACCAACTTGCTCTCTTCATAGAAACATATGTTGACATCAGTGACAAAACACTAATGACAACATCAGCAAATCTAGCATCACTCAACATGGTGATTAAACATATTAAATGTATCAACCATTTCCCCAATGCATTAGCAATATCCAAAAATCTCCCCCTTTGGCATTGATGTCAACATATGGAAAAATCCATTAATCAAAATTTTTATCAGTCCAAAGCTCTACAACCAAACAGTAGTCTCATAGTACACCTCCATATAGTCTCCCAATATAGTAGGGATTTTCTCATAGAAACACTCCCCCTTTGACAACAATTTCAAAGGGTGCCATAATTCATCAACTTTCTTCAACGATCACTTCCCCTAAGTTATTCTCAACTTTCTTCAATGATCACTTCCCCTGAGGAGTAGATCCCTACATCAAGTCCATAATTTTATAAGGCTCTAAAAACCTCTAGACCAATGCATTATTACATCATTTAATTCTAACTAGGAGGGGCCTAAACCCCAAGCATACCTCTGAGATATTCAAAGGTATCTTTTGGCAATAACTTTGTAAAGATGTCTACAATCTATTCCTTTGTGGTAATATACTCCAACTTTATTTCCTTCTCTGCCACCTTGTCTCTCAAGAAGTGATACTTGGTAGAAATATGTTTAGTTTTAGAGTGCATCATTGGATTTTTTGACATATTCACTATACTGGTGTTACCACAATGGATAACCACTAGCTCATCAAAAGTTTTTCCAATGTCCTTCATCATTTGTTTCATCCAAACAATTTGAGTTTAGTTTTTAGTAGCAACAACATACTCTGATTCCATAGTAGATTGAGCTATACAATCTTGCTTCTTACTTATCCATGAAACCAACCTTTTCCCAAGGAAAAATGCACCACCACTAGTACTCTTCTTGTCATCAATATTTCCTACCCAATTAGCATTAGTATAATCATTAAGTTCAAAGCTATAATTTCTATCATACCATAATCCATACTCAATTGTCCCTTTCAGATATCTAAATATCCTTTTCACAGTAGCTAGGTGTGTCTCTTTAGGTTCTGCCTAATATCTAGCCATAATTCCAACAACATTAGCACTATCTAGTCTGGTGTGAGTTAGATATTGTAATCCACCAACTATTGATATGTACTTGGTCTAAAAAACACACTTTGTCTCATCATTACTTGATAGTTTATTATCAATCACCATGGGTGTACCAACGGGTTTACAATATTCCATTCCAAACTTCCTTAAAATTTCTTTAAGATACTTAGTCTAAGAAATAAAAATGTCATTCTTGTTCTGAATTATTTGTAGTCCTAGAAAGAATTTCATTTCACCTATCATGGACATCTCAAATTCATTTTCCATCTCTTTAGAAAACTTCTTACACAATTCATCATTGCCTCAAAAGATAACATTATCAACAAAAACTTATATTATCAAAACTCCATCTTCACTAGTTCTCAAATATAGATTACTATCAACATTACCTTTTTTGAATCCAAGGTGACGTATTTGTCTAACCTTGCATACCAAGCCCTTCGAGCTTGCTTCAGTCCATATAGTTCCTTCTTCAAATTGCATACCATGTCTCCATCTTCGGATAGAGGAAATCCATCAGGTTGTTCTATATACACTTCTTCTTCAAAATCCTCATTCAAGAATGTAGCTTTCACATCCATCTGATATACCTTGAAGTCTTTATGTGCAGCATAAGCCAAGAATAATCTCACAACCTCTATTCTAGAAACAAGATAAAATGTGTCTTCAAAATCTAGGCCTTATTGTTGCGAGTAACCTTTACATACCAATCTTGCTTTGTTTCTTACAATAGCTCATTCTTCATTTATTTTTTTTCTAAAAACCCACTTAGTTCCTATTACATTTTTGTCTTTAGGTCAAGGAACCAATTATCAAATGTTATTTTTATTTATCTGATCTAATTCTTCCTTCATAGCATTTATCCAAGATTCATCTCTACAAGCTTCATATGTAATCTTAGGTTCAACTTGAGAAATCAAATAAAGTTCTTTTCTAGCCTTTGATCTAGCCATTACTCCTTGATTTGTATTACCAATAATTTTCTTATTAGGATGGTTCATCTTTACATAACTCAGAGTCTTAGGAACCTTACTAGCCTCATTTGTATCATCATCACAAGTCTTATTTTCACATTTAGTCTCCAAGTTATTCTTCTTCTGTAGCAGTGACCTCTTTGATCTATGTATCCTGATTACAATTATACATTCTTTCTTGTATCTGAAACCTTTCATCCATCTTCACATTGTTACTTTCAATAATCTTTCTTAATCTTAGATTAAAAGATTTGTAAGCCTTTCTCTTAGTAGAATAACCAAGGAAAATTCCTTCATCACTTCTAGCATCAAACTTCCCTATCTCATCATCTCTCTTGATATAGAACTTACTACCAAATATTCTAAAATATTTTATAGTAGGAGTATGATCAAACCATAATTCATAAAGAGTCTTACTTGTACCTTCTCTAATTTGAACTATGTTCAATGTGTACACCGATGTCCCAACATTCTCTCTCCAATAAACATGAGATATATTTCCTTCAAGCAACATAGTCCTAGCAACATCAAGTATAGTCTTGTTTCTTCACTCTACTATCCTATTCTGATGTGGACTCCTAGGAGAAGATGTCTATTTTTGTATACCATGCTCTTCATAGTATGAATTAAATAAGTCTGAAATAAACTCTCCACCTCTATCTGACCTCAAACATTTTATCTTTAAGCCTGATTCATTCTCTAGTTTTGCCTTGAATATCTTTAATTTATCAAATGCTTCTGATTTCTCTTTCAAGTAAGTAACCCACATCATTCTAGAAAATTCATCAACAAAAAGTATAAAATACCTTTCACCATAGTATGATCTTGTCCTTGTAGGTCCACATAGGTTTGTATGCACCATATTCAACTTTCCTTTTGATGTATATGCTTTTCTTCTGTAACTGCTTCTAGTCTATTTTCCTATAACACATTCTCTACATATAGGGTTAGATGGTTTCACAATCTTTAGTAGATCTCTTACTGCATTAGTCAAACTTGCCTTCACAATGTTATCAAAATTAACATGAAAAAATCTTTTGTGCCATAACCAACTATCATCTACCTTCGCAAAAAAAAAGAGGCTCCAGATGTATTTAATTCAAATACATTACCTCTAGATTTAGTACAGGTTGCAATCAGCTTTCTTGCCTTACTTCTGATAAAACATTTACCATCATTGAATTCTAACTGAAACTCTTTGTCCATCAATTTTCCAATACTCAACAAGTTATTCTTAAGTCCATCAACTATCCAACACTCAACAAGTAGTACATTGTCAGTATTACTTTTTCCATCCAGAGTAATAGATCCTACTCCTATGATAGGTTTAGAAAGATTGTCTCTGAATCTTACACCACCACCATCATACTTCACTAATTTAACAAAATTATTTTTGTCTCCATTCATATGATGTGAAAAATCACTATCTATATTCCATTTAGATTTCTTATCAACATGTGATACTAAAGCCTTTTCCTCATATACTAGTTCATCTTTAATAGCAACAAATCCAATCTCTTCATAATCTAAATCATCATCATCATAAATAACTTCACTAGCATAATAAAATTCCTTATCCTTTGAATACTTAGACTTGAAAAACTTAGGCTTGTACTTAGGAACTCTTGTAGGACATCTAGATGCAAAATGACCTACCTTATTGCATGAAAAACATTTCAAAGGTAACTTTCCTTAAAATTTACCCTTACCTCTCTTTTCTCTTCTAGAAATTAGTGCAACAAGTTCATCCATCTTTCTTTCCTCTACTTGTATCTATTCCCATTTTATGGCATATTAACCAAGTTCTTCTTTTAGCTTCTCACTACTGGTGCTCGGAAGTGCAGACATTATCCTTTTGTGTGCAGATGCTTTGAATGTAGATTCAACTTTAGGTACAAAATCTCCCATTTCAACAACTTCAAAGGTAGTTAGCTTTGCAATCAACATCTCTCTACTAATGTTTGGAGTCAAAGGTATAGTTTCTTGTATATATATAGCCTTAGTCTTGTAAATAGGTGTCAATGATCTAAGGATCTTCACAATGGCTTCTTCGTCATCATAAGTGCCTCCATAGTTTCTAATTCCAACCACAACCTCTGTAACCCTTTGAACATAAGCCCTAATTCTTTCATCATCCTTCATTTGTAGCTTCTCCATGTTTTTTTTCTAGTTATATAACTTCTCTTTCTTGGTATACTTGTCTCCTTCATATAGTTCTTCTAATCTTTCCAAATCTAGTGTGTCGAATCCAAGTCTTTAACTTCAGTACATTCTCCTTCAGAGAGTGTGCTGATCAATGCTTCCCTTGTGACCATGTTGTATGAGAATGCCTTCTTCTCATCATCAGTAGCTGATGGTAAGTCATTCTTAGTCTTCATAGCTAACTTATTCTTTATAATCAACTAGTAGTCGATGCCCAAACATAGAAAATGAGTTTGCATCTTGTTCTTCCAACTGCCAAAGTTTTCAGGATCAAATTTTGGACTATCGTTCCTATAGAAGGCCATGCCCAAGATCACCTCAAGATGTTAAGCTTTCTCTCTAAGGACCAGTAGCTCTGATACCAATTGTTAGGAATGAAAATCCACAATACAACTAAGAGGGGGGGTGAATTAGTTGTATGATGGATTATTAAAATTTAAACTTTGAATAGCAGCAATATCAAATCCAATGAACACAATGAATTCCAACACAATAACACAATATTTTGGTGTCAGGGAAACCCTGTTAAAGGTAAAAATTGTGGTGGGAATTAGCACCCACAAATGATGTACTAAGAGTATAGTATCCTTGTTATAAGATCTAGCTCTATTAGGAGCTTATTAAAACATTATAGTACACAGTCCTTGTTAAAGGAAAAACCCTGTTATGAGTCAAGAAAGAAGAGTGGGCTCACTTCCCAAAGAAGGTTAAATCCACCTTCAAAACTCATTGTTCATAACACAAGTGTATATGAGGAAATACACAATCCTTGTGAACTGTCTAATAGCAACTATCTTTACTTGATCAATTACAATGAAGTACAAATAATTCTCTACTTTACATCTAGAAAGTACAAGCTCACAACTTTCACAATCTTCTTTCACATCACATCCATCTCATCCATATCTTTTCCAAAGAAAAGATATTACATATATACCTTATTACATTCTACATGATCAAGTCAGCCGATTAGGCTTTCCTAATATATAAACAATTACATAAACCCTTTCTAAGATACACAATGTATATAAAACAAGCATACAATGATTATATTACAACAACTAAGGACCGACATCCTTAATTTATATTTTCCAAAAAAAATGCAAGCTACATCTTCTGAAGTTGGCTCCCAAATGATTCTTCTCTGGATCAAATGCCACAGCTAATGTCATCCTTCTTTCCATGACTTGTGATGACCAATGAACATTCTTCAATACCTTGTTTAGCATCCCTTAAGCTTGCATATATTGAATCCATACCTTCTATAAGATATACCAAAAACACAAAGACTAACTCTGTCAACTTTCACTACCACAGTCCAGTAACCAGTCTTCACCAAAACAATTGTATCTCATCCAATATGAAACATTACATGATGCGATCTTGGATATAAGATCACAACATCTTCCTCTAATCTCATCTGACTTCGCATATTCTGAAACATCTATAAAGTGTCTATACACTATAATAACCAGTATGTTCTCTTCACAAACATATATGTTGACATCACTGACAAAACACTAATGACAACAAAAGCAACTCTAGCATCACTCAGTGTAGTGATTAAACATGTTAAATGTATCAACCATTTCCCCAATGCATTAGCAATATCCAACATTTCTAAGGTCATGTAAATGTATATAAAATAGTAATCAATTGTAATTGTGAGGATGTCCAATGGATGTACGCATGGGTATTTGAAGAGGTGTGAGTAGAATATAACAAGAGATTATTTTCACTTTATAAGAGTTGCATTGGAATATCAGAGATGCTATCATTTGGCTCATAAATAAATGAATTGTTTTCCATTGTGGATTGTAGTCCATTTGCGGTTGTAGCACCTTTTATAATCTCAGGATTATTTCCCTCTATCATATTTGAGTAGTGATCTCTGGGTAGTGAGCCTTAATGTATGTGCATTACCCATTGCACATTTAACATGGTTTTTATTCTAGTACATCATCTTGTGGGTTTGATCTCCACTTACATTTTTCCCTTAACCATATTTCCATGCAAAAATTTGGGTGTTATGTATTCATGTTCTTTGTGGTTCAGTACTTTAATGTTTAACTTTCTGATTTAAGTTTTATACTTAAGTGTTAGGTGAAGTTTTGGAATTAATTGACAAAATTGATTCACCCCCCTCCCCCACCATTAGTTGTGTATTTTTCCTTATTTCTAACAATTGGTATTAGAGATAGATCCTCTTTTTAAATCTTGACCTCTTGAGGTTATCTGGGATGGAATCCTTTAAGAAGGAGAGTCTGATATTTGATGGAACCAACTAAGCTATCTGGAAGAGAAAAATGGCTACACATTTGAGATGCATTAGAGAATACTATTGGGAAGTTAAAAATAAATATTACAAGCCTTCTATAGATCTATCTAATGATACTATTGTTGAGAAGAACAAATTTGAATATAACATGAGGGAAAAAAAATCCTAGTCGAGTGCTTTATCAGATGTAGAATATAAAAATGTCATAGATTTGAAAACTACACATAAGGTATGGATGAGATTGTAGACCCTACATAAATGATATTTTTGTGTGAAGAAAGTGAAGCTATAGAGTTTGAAAGGAAATATTAGAACCTTGAGGATGAGTGAAGATGAAAATATCAGTACATATGTACAGAAAGTGACTAAACATGTTTATGGAATCAAATGTGTTGGTAGAATGCTAGAGGAAGATAAAATTTTCTTGAAGATATTGAGATCCTTACCAACTTCTCATGAATAAAAATTTGTTGCTACTGAATAAATTAGGACTATGACTACTATGAAAAGGGATACATTGGTTAGTAAGTTATCTTCTTTTGAAATGAAAATATTTGGTGATAATTTACCTAAATTTGAAGCTACATTTAAAGCTACTATTTCTAAGGACAATAAAAAATATGATTCTGGTGATAGTTCTTCAAGATCTTCTAAGCTTGGATCTAGATATGCTAAGGAATAGGAAGAAATTGAAGAAGAAGGGAGAAATATGGAAGAGCTAGAAGCTTTGATTGTAAAAAGAAAGCCTAAAGGAGCAGGTAAGTATGAAGGAAAGATACCTTTAAAATATTTTTCATGCAATAAGATTGGTCATTTTTCTTCTATATGTCTTGAGAGAATACCAAAGTATAAGCCTAGAAAGTTCCAGCCTAAGTATCATAAGAAATTCTATTTAGCTACTAATGAAGGTGTAACTGATGATGAATCTGAGAAGAGTGAATATGAGATTGTTTTCATTTCTATTAGAGATGAATATCCTACTTTTTTGAATGAGGAAAATGTTGGAAAAATGGTCAGCTCTCCCCTCAGGATTTGTGACATGGCTTAACTGCCTCCTATGTCTTCTATAAGTCTAGTGGTTGTATCGGGCATTAACAGGTCAATCTTTTTGTGCAACAACAACCACTACTTGTAACAAGTGGTTTCAGAGCTTGGTCATAGGTTTGAATCCCCTCGGGTAACGCTGAGGGGGAGATTGTTGGAAAAATGGTCAGTGCTCCCCTCAGGATTTGTGACATGGATTAACTGCCTCCCGTGTCTTCTATAAGTCTAGTGGTTGTATCGGGCCATAGCTACACATGGTGAAATAAAAGATGAATGGGTAATAGATAACATTTTTTCACATTATATGACTAGAGATAAGAACAAATTTGTGAAATTGGAAAAGTATGATGATGGTGTTGTTATATTTGGTGACAATACTCCTTGTTTCATTTGAGGAAGAGGTTCAATTACACTTTATGGAAAAAATAATACCGAAGATATTATGTATGTTGAGGGATTGAAGCATAATCATTGGAGTGTTGGATAGCTTGTTGAAAAAGTTTATAAATTACAATTCAAGGATGGAAAGTGCATAATACTGGAAAGATCTAGAAATGAAATCCATTAGGTACCAAGACCATAGGTAATATTTTTCACTTGAATAACACATAGAATATATGCTTGATTTCTAAAATTGATGACAATTGGTTGTGGCACAAAAGGTTTTGTCATATAAAATTTGATAATATTATGAACATAAGTACTAAAAATGTTGTGAGAGATTTTCCTAGACTATTGAAGCCTACTAATGCAATGTATAAGGAATTTCATTTTGGTAAGCTAACTAAATCTACTTTTAAAAGTAATACATATTATTGAAGTGGATTGTTAGATTTGTGCGGTCCTACTATGATTAGGATATATTATGGGAATAAATATTTCATACTATTAATGGATGATTATTCAAGGCTGATGTGGGTTACATTTGTGAAGGAGAAATATAAATCTTTTGATAAGTTCAAGATCTTTAGAGCTATGGTTGAGACTGAGACCAGTTTGAAGATGAAATGTTTGAGATTGGATAAAGGAGGAGAATTTAATTTAGGAGAGTTTAATACATACTATGAGGATCATGGAATAAAGAGATAGATATCATATTTGTGGACCCTATAGAATTATGGAATTTCAAAGTGAAGGAACAAATGTATTCTTGATACTATAAGGACCATGATGATAGAAGGAAATTTTCTACAAATCTACTAGAGAGAATAGGTGAGTACAATAGTGTATACATTGAATTGAGTTTAGATAAAGCAAGGAACTTGTAATACACCCTATAAAATTTGGTATGATCATGTCCCTATAATGAAGTAATTTAGAACTTTTGGAATAAAGTTCTATATCAAGAGAGATGAAGACTTAGGTAAATTTGATCATGGATGTGATGAAGGTATCTTTCTTGGTTATTCTACAAAGAGAAAAGCATATCATTATTTTAACAATAATTTGATAAAGATATTTGAAAGTGCTAATGTGAAAGTTGATGAAAGTTATTAGAAACATGTCAGATCATGTAGTTATGAATTAGATGAAGAAGAGGAAAGTTGGGTTATGAAAACACCAAATCATAATCAGAATCAAAGTGCATGGGTACATAAGGATAAAAAAGTTGC
Source organism: Chamaecyparis obtusa (assembly GCA_027943335.1). Classification (NCBI taxonomy): domain Eukaryota; kingdom Viridiplantae; phylum Streptophyta; class Pinopsida; order Cupressales; family Cupressaceae; genus Chamaecyparis; species Chamaecyparis obtusa. The sequence continues at coordinate 50,667 of BSBK01008302.1, read as the reverse complement.
AAAAGAGGAAGAAGTGGAAACACAAGAGTCTACTACAAAATAAAATATGAAGATTCCAAGGCATGTAGCGATGAATCATTCATAAAATCATATTATTGGTGATAGGAATCAATGTGTTTCAACTAGAAGTAGGCATGCTAGAAATAGAGAAGAAATTTTCTTGATATCTAAAGTTGGACCTAAATAAATTGATTAAGAGTGAAAAGATGAAAATTGGGTTAAGGAAATGGAAGAAGAGTTAGAGCATATTGAAAAGAACAAGACGTGGATTTTGGTTCCCAGACATAAAGATAAGAATGTGATTGGAACTAAATGGTTACTTAGGAATAAACTAAATGAAGATGGATAAGTAGTAAGGAATACAACCAAACTTATTTGCAAAGGATATTCATAGATGGAAGGTATTGATTTTGAGGAGAACTTTTCTCTTGTTTCTAGAATTGAAGCAGTCATAATTTTTCTTGCATATGCTACTTACACAAATTTAAAGGTATATCACATGGATGTTAAGTCTACATTCCTAAATAGAGAATTGGAAGAAGAAATCTATGTTGAGAATCCTAATGTTTTTCCTTTGACTAATCAAGGTGATATGGTTTTCTAATTGAAGAAAGCATTGTATGGATTGAACAAGCACCAAGAGCATAGTGTGCAAGGTTAGACAAATATTTGTTGAGACTTGGTTTTAGTAAAGGTATTGTTGATAGTAATTTGTATTACAAAATTGATCATGATAATATCTTGATTGTTGAAGTGTTTGTGGATGACATCATTTTTGGTGGAAATGAAAAGTTAAGCAATAAATTTGCTGATGAAATGCAAAAATAATTTGAAATGTCTACAATAGGTGAGATGGAATTCTTTCTTGGTTTGAAAATTACTCAATCTAAAAAAGGATCTTTATATCTTGAAAGATAAGGTGATTGAAAGGAAAGTTAGATTGGAATGTGTGCCTACTAAAGAGAAGATTGTAGATATCTTCAAAAATCCCTTTACAAATGATACTTTTGAGTATCTCTAAGGTAATCTTGGGGTGATAGACCATCCTGATCAAAGATAGAGATGCATTGATTTGCATTGATCTAGTACTTTCACATAGATTATCATTTACTTGGATTAATGTTTTGGTGGATGGTACTCATGGGGAGTAGTTAGTCTTGTGAGGTATATTTCTTTTGAGATGTTTAGTTTTTTTTGGCCTCTATAACTTAGTGCATATATGTTCCTTTTTCATTGATGTCAAAGGGGGAGAGATAGCCATGTGAAAAATAGTGTGGATCTTAGGGGGAGAGATTGTTCTTTATTGGAAAAGATTTGAGGGAGAGATATATTCTTGATATGGTTTCTTTGTGAATTGATTTCATTTTTCACATAATGTGTTTTCATCAATGTCAAAGGGGTATATTGTTGCAAATATATTCACACATATATGTGTTGACATTGATGTTTTTTCATTTATGTCAACATATTTTCTTATTTTGGACAGTGTTGTTGGTTTGTTCAGTGAAGTGTTTGGATTGGTTTGGCTACTATTTTGAGTATCATATGTTCTTAGTTACAAATATGTTTTGGGATGCTTGTACTTGATCTTGTTCAATTTTCATAGGTTCACATTATTGTATGAGTCAGTTTAAGGTGATCTATTAGAGGAATGTTTTCTAGTTGTTTAGGAAGTGACAATGTTGCAGTTGTTGGATCAGTATGTATCAATTATGTAATATGTTTGGTTTCTAATCTAGTGGTGAGTTAAGGAGATGGATGTGTGTCCTCATCTTGAATGGTTCATGATTTGGATGCTAACAAGCTATTTTTATAGAGTGACAAAGGTTGTTTTTTGATGTTCCTAATGATAAGTACAAAGATAGCTATGAATTATGAGGCAAAGATTTTTATGATGTTGATGTGGTATTTAATGTTGCTTACTAATGTTTCTAACTCATGTCATATTCATGTTGTTGGATTGCATTGAGTTATGTGATGATCGGATTCAGTGATTTTCCTATGGTGTCTTGATATTTTTTAGTGTTATTGGCCAACTTGGTGACATAGCATGTTGTAAAGATTTGTGGCAAGATTTATGTATCATAGCATGTTCATAGCTATAAATTTGGATCCTAGCTATGCCTTTGCCAACATTTCTTGGATCAAATTATTGTTGCATTGTAATTAATTAAATATTTGTGATTTAAGAGTTAAGGTTGATGCTAACCTTGTTCATATTTCTAAGGTGATGGAAATGTATATAAAAGAGTAATCAATTGTAATTGTGAGGAGAGGTAGTGAATGTACGCATGTGTATTTGAAGAGGTATGAGTGGAATATAGAAAGAGATTCATTGCACTTAATTGGATTTGTATTGGAATATTAGAGATGCTATAAATAAGTTCATAAATTAGTCAATTATTGTCCATAATGGATTGCAGTCCATTTTGGGGTTGTATCCCTTGTTGTAATCTCAAGGTTTTTCCCTTTTTTTTTATTTGAGCAATGAGCATGAATGCATGTGCATTCCCCATAGTGCCTTTAATAGGGTTTTTACACTAGTAAAACATCTTGTGGGTTTGATCCTCACCATGTTTTTTTCCTTAACTAGGTTTCCACACAAAAATTTTGGTGTTATGTGTTCATGTTCTTTGTGGTTCAATACTTTAATGTTTATCTTTTTTATCTAAGTTGTATGCTTAAGTGTTGGGTGAAGTTTTTGAATTAATTGACACAACTGATTGTTGGAAATATAATTGGGAAATGTGATACTAAGAGGGGGGTGTGAATCAGAAATCACTTACTAAACCGTTCTCATATAAATAAAACTTTTGCATAGCATCACCAATATTTGAACATAATCAAATGACTAACAAACTAAAACATTATCCATGAAAGAATTCAAAACACAGATATTTTGGTTACCCAGAAACCCTTGAAAGGTAAAACTGGGGTGGGGATGACACCCACAAATATTCACTACTACAGTAATAAATTTGCCTGTTAGGGCTTACAAAATTTGATCAAAACTTGATCTACCCTGTGAAGGGTATGCTCTATTAAAAGCTAAAAGACTTATACAATCTACCTTGTAAGAGGATTTGAAACTTACAATAAAGTAAGCACTCAGTTAAGAGATTACAAAAAGTCTGTTAGGACTACTCGGTTAAGAGATTTACTCTGATACACTGGCTAGAATGTCTCAGTACCTGATCTTTTGGTTTGTATTGTATGCAGATAATAGACCTTCTCTTTACTATGTGATTTTGATCTCATTTATCAGATCTATCTCTTTTATGTGCTTTCACTGCTTAGCTCGATCATTGAACTCTGTCTCTAAATACTTTCATTTCCTGAATCATACATGTCTGCTTATACCCTTCACATTCGCTATCCCTTGCTACTACATTTTAGGGTTTAGATCTTGACCTTATATAATCAACCAAACATTTTACTTATTCAAGATCTATGGCTTAGATTAATTCCTTTTTCTACTTAAATCTTACTAATTTCCAATTGGCTCTAGGTATTGCATGTTAGAAATAGGGAATACTGAGAGGGGGGGGTGAATCAGTATTCTACAAACTTTATCTTTTTCCCAATTATGGATATAACAGATTATCTTTACACATGCATAATATAAGAACTTAAAAAACATGCATAGCAATAAAACTAAAGAACACATAACACATGATTTGTTCTTGAGGAAACCCTGGCCAAGGGAAAACCCTAGTGGGGATGGTAGCCACAAAGATCCACTAATCAAAAGTATCATGTTAAGGATGTTGACCCTGTTAGGAGTCTATTACAAGCATATAGTGTATCAGTCCTGATTAAGGGACTATAGGCCTTGTTAGAAGCCTCAACCCTATTAGGAGTTGGTAGTACAAAATGTGATTACCAGCTGAGCCCACTACCCAAACAACTAATGTAAAATATACACTGATTACAAAAGAGCTCAAGGTACACAACCTTATACTACTTGCATCAATATCTCTTCACTATTCTTTCACTATCGCTATTACATATACATCATAGATCTCACATATTACATCCTTCACAACTCTTTTCTTTTCTTTTTACAATTACATTTATACAAGTTATTAAGGCTAATAACTTTACTTGGTCGGCTGCCATATTAAAAAATAAATTTATCCAAGGTTAAACATCTAGGATTTCATCCCTTTATATTGTTAAGTCATTATTTTGATAAACAAAATAATCCCTTAACTCTTTACCAATTCTGCCTTCATATTTTGTCCTGTCGGCTTCACACTGTCTTCGGTAAAACTGTCATAACTCCTTCTGTACATGTTGTACTGACTTGTGCTCTGATATGGGTCATCATTAGTCACCATAGAGTCTATTTTCAAGTTCACAAGCACTGAAATCACTCTAGTCAATGTCGCAAACAAAAACTATGTCCAGGTACACTGGTAAAAATACTGTCTCATACTTAGACAAATTTGCAATGCGCTCTGTCATACTTGCTCTCTGACTTGTGCGATCTTCATGTGGATCATATGTTTCTATAATGACAACATCTATGTAATCAACTCAGCCAAATTTCCAACAATCTCCCCCTTTGTCATTGGTGGCAACATATGAGAAAATTGGCTAAGTGTTCTAAAAAATTCTCAAAATTGTGGCCATAGTATAACATATATATACTATCCTTATAACTCCTTAAAAATATTATCTCTAATACAATACTCCCCCTAAGAGTATCAATCCTTATCATATACTATCAATTTTCTGCTAAATATCTCTCCCCCTTTGACAACAATGACAAAATAACAGTAGGGAGGGCTACAAAATTGTATCACAAAAAAGTTATACCTCAATTTATTTATTGCAAAGCCGATAGGCTTGCAACACAATCTACAAAATCTATCTTCATGGTTTCTATCTCCTTTTCCCATGATTTCTTAATGGAATCTACCACATTGAGTAGTGTGCTTAGTCCATAAGATGCTATTTGACATGCTTGGAGGTTTTCAAAGTTAAATTTCAAAAAAGACGTCTTAGCTGTAAGACAATCTTCCAACTGCTCTTCAATAACACTTAACTTCATAGAAACATGCTCTCTCAAAATAGTATATCTTCTTAATTTCCTATCTTTCTCATCTTGTAAAATTATGATTTCATCATATAGTTGTCTAAATTTCTTCTCAACATTATAGACCTTCACATTAGGGTTAGATAGAAAGTTTGTTTCATTTAGAATCTTTGCTTCCTTCAATTTTATCTTCTGATCTTCCTCAGATGTCAAAGTCTCTAATTTTGTACACTATATGTACAAAGATTTTCCTATTTCCAAATGTTTCCTCAAATCTTTGATATAGATATCAAGAGTATTGATATCATTGTTGATGTACAAACTGATGTTCAACAGCATTCTAGCCTCATAGTCTTCTTGTGCTTTCACTTTTGCAATATTAGCTAGGTTAGTGAACTCATCATCAAAAGTGCTCATCACTTTCTTTTCCTTCTCCATAGGGTTTGCTTCTACGATCTGTGTGGTCACAATACTTTGTAACTTTTCAGTTAGGCCCTTTAGACATCCTTCTAGACTCTTAACTTTCTTATTCTTCCCAATGATTTTTTTCAAAGATGTGATCAATTCCATCTGATCATCATCATCTACTTCTTTTCCCAAATCCTCAAACAAAGATCCAGTTTGCTTCTTTCTAGTTTCAGGAGTAAGACTAATTTCTTCTAAAGAGGGTATAGGTGCTTGTACTTCTGATACTTTGGGTTCTTCAACAATAAATCGGGTCTGCTCTTCTTCTGTAGTTTTATCCGGTTCATCAAGAGTCAAATTGTCAACAATGTTCTCTAGATTCTTGAATACATTATCATCAGTATCCAAGGTGATCCTTGTACCTTCAACATTCATAGATTCTTCTTCAATGTTTATAGCTGGTGGAGAGGGAATATCCTCTTGTTCTACTTCTTTTGCTTGCTCTGATACAACTGATGTCTCTCCAACAATTTCTACCATAACTTTAATTATTGCTTGTTTAGTCTCTGCATTCACTTGTTCATATTGTCCTGCCATGATCTGAATGGTTCTCATTTTTGTCCTTAAATGGGTGCTAAGGGGCTTCAAATTTTTTTTAAGATGTTCATCATCTCTTACATCACATAGTTTATTCACAAGATTCTCTCTGATAGATTTTTCTTCTTCTTGTGCTCTCATCTTCCTATTAACAAGTTTCTTCAATAAGTCATCAGGTATCTTTCCCTGAATAGTGTCAAACTTCTTATTAGCCAAAATCAAATGCTTAACCATTGCATTTTCAAGATTCAATTTATTAGAATAGTCATAAAGGTCATAGTATTTATTCATTTTAGTGAAGTCTCCATCTTTTATAATTTCTTCATTCACTCTCTCAACTCTAGGTTTCCATGATTTCTTCTTAACAGAGGTGTCATCATCTTTAATTTCTACAATTTTCCTAGGTAAAGGTGGCACCAAAGTTTTTTACCTCTTACCAGGTCCAGTAGTAGTTTCTTTCACTCTCTTTCTTGGTGTGGAGGAGGTAGATCTAGTTGGTTTTCTTGCTACTTGTTCCTTCTCAGGTTCCTCTACTTTCACCTTGACTGGTACTACACTAGATGATAAGGGAGGTATAGATAAAATCTCTTTCTATCCAATATCTCTGATTGCTTCTGCTGTTTGCTTTGCCACTAAGAATTCTCTCTCTATCATTCCTGTATCCTTCAATATTTTCTTAATAGTGCTCTCAACTCTTTTCTTAGACTGTTTCTCCTCAAGTATAGCCTTTGCAGAGTTGAAATTTTCTTCAAAAGTTCCAAATCTGTTACTGTGAGTGTCAACCTTGCACTCAAGTAGCCTATTCACATATTCTTTTGTCTCAGTTTCAGATATTTCATAGCCAAGAGGGTCTATGAACTCAATTCTAGGTTCAACTACTTCAATGTATGTAAAGTCAATGTCAACCATAAAACATACTTCATTCTTGTATTTCTCCATAAGAGACTATGGAATCCTTGATCTGCTAGACACAATATTCTAAAATGTCTTAATAACAAGTACTGCACTCTCATTAACACTATCAATAACATGCTTTCTGTATACTACATTAATCCTTTCCATTGTAGTTTGTCCATCATTCCAATCATTTCCTATGGTGTAAGGAAATATCTTCAAAAGATGAAAAAACATGTAAGTGATCAAAGATGAAAATCTAAATTGTGCATACTTTGTCTTCTTAATCTTCTCCAAGTTCTCAAACAATTGAATTCTCAAAATTTCACACATAACAACTATCACTTTGTTAACACACATCAAATAAGCTATGTGTACCATTCCAGCTGCCATGTCATCCTCTTTTGAATTTGCACAAAACTTAGTTGTTAGGATTTTGCATAAGTATCTAACATCATGTTGTTGGATCTTACTAATTACAATTCCTCTACCATTATAGGATGAATTAGTGTTATCAATGACTATTTTTCTCATGTTCTTCTCATTTAAAGGAATAGCTCCAGATTTAGATAGTCCAGTGACTTCATGAATCAAATCAGCTGTAATGTCTATCACTCTATCTTCTAGCCAAAACTTCCCATTATGAATTATGCTAAGGATTATCTTAGTGCATTCTTCATTATCAAACTCATACTGCAATGCATACTTAACAATCTCATTGTCTTTCAAATGATCATATCCTTCTTTCAATGACATGTCTTGGTTGTAAATCTTCTCATACTCATTTGTAAAATCACTATCACTGATGGTTTCTAACTTGCATCCAAGATAACTTCTTACATTCTCTAAATGCAAAACTCCATCTAGTACGGATGATAAAGCTAACTTAGGGTCTTCTTCCAAGGGTTCTACTAGTTCCCTCTTCATTCTAGGTCTATTTTTATCTCTGACATTGTGAATTAAAGATGCATCCATGATTACTTCAAATTCCTTTTACCGATTCATAGATCTATCAAGTAAAATACCTCAATTTTTTGATTTTAGGGCTTGCGTAGATTCGGCGCTCAAATCCTTCACCAAATCATTGCAAAAAGCTTCTAATCACTGCTCTTTGATATTCTTAACACTTGTATCCACTTTGATGATCAAATAACACTGATCATAACCTTTTATTACTTCAATCTCACTTAGGTCAGACATCACATTCAATTCTTTTTCCGTTTCTTTCCAAAAAGTTGCTTCTGCTATCCTACAAAACTTAAAACTTCTTGCGATCTTGCAAAACATAATATTTTTCTTTGCACTCTTAACCATAGCATTAGAATATCATAAACTACCTTCCATTAACTATGCAAGACTCAATTCATCATAAATCTACTTCTACACTAATCTAAGTTCCTAATCTACTATAATTTTCATAAATTAGGTGCTTTGAGATAGGTCAGGTAAGGATTCATTCTTACCACTTAATACTTCACCTTTCTAATTACCTTCAATGTTGAATATGTCTCCTTGATCTGTGCTTTTAACAAACTTCACTTCATCTATATTGCTATAGAAACCTTTCTGTCTGTTACTTGCATCTTCATTTCTTCTTTCATGATTTCTAGGGTTAGGGTTAGGATGAAAAACTCCATTGTTCATTCTGCAAAACCTTGCTATATGTCCAATCTTGTTGCATATCTGACAAACAATTCCATTGTTTCCATATCTTGGTCCAGGTGGATTAATTCGTGATTTATAATTTTTAGCAATGTGTCCAACCTTGTTGCATCTATAACATACTACTCCATTTCTTCTGTTCATATCCTCAGTAGGTTTCTTATCTACATTGTTAGTATTCGTAAACATTCTACTATTATTATTATTCTCAATAAATTTAGGTTTCCTACATTTAATAGCTCTATGTCCAAATCCATGATAGTTATAACAATAACCATTAAGAGGTTTAAATTGCTTACCTATGCAATCTCTCTTCATATGACCAATAGTATTACAAGCAAAACATCTACCTTTGAATTCTCTTTGCATACCTTTGGATGATTCCTCTTGTTTTGGTGATTCTTCTTCTTTAGGTGTATCTTCAGATTTGTTGATCTCATCAAACTTCTTCTCATCTAAGCTTTCAGATACTTTCAGATCTAGTTCCTTGCTTTCATCATTTTCTTTAAGAGTGTTGAATCTAAGACCAATCTTATCATAGAATGGTTTCTGAAAAGATGTTTGTTTATCAATCTTCTCACTAGTTGAATATAGCCTTTCAAGTTGTTGCTTGGATTGAGTCAGTTTCCCTTTCATAATCTTGTTGTTTTTCTCAAGTTCAGCATACTACAAATTGACTTTCTCAAGTTCAAATGTTACATTTCCAAGTTTAGATTTTGGTCCTTCATTTTTAGTTTTTAGACTTTCATTCTCAGATTTCAGATTCACTTCATTCTTTCCATTTCCATCTTTCAAACTAAGCTTCAAATTTTCTATCTTCAATTCATGCTTAAGGATCTCATTTTCTTTTTCTAAATTGTCAGCACAATCTTCAATAAGAACTTCGGATTTTTTTTCAGATCTCAGATCTTCCAATTTTTTTTTCAGTTTCTCAATGAGGTTCTTTGCATCATCATATTTTCCTTTTGGAGTGTCTCTTTCATCAGTAAGCATATCAATCTGTTCAAGAGCTTCTTCAAGATTCTTTTGTAGTTGATCCATATCCATAGAGATCTTACTCAAGTTGCTAGGCTTTCCTTGAATGATTCTTTTCTGAGTAACTAAGCTCTGATACCAATTGTTAGAAATAGGGAATATTGAGAGGGGGGGGTGAATCAGTATTCTACAAACTTTATCTTTTGCCCAATTATGGATATAATAGATTATCTTTATACATTCATAACATAAGAAGCTAAACAACATGCATAGCAATAAAACTAAAGAACTCATAACACATGATTTGTTCTCAAGGAAACCTTGGCCAAGGGAAAACCCCGGTGGGACCCACAAAGATCCATTAATAAAAAGTATCCTATTAAGGATTTTGACCCTATTAGGAGTCTATTACAAGCATATAGTGTATCAATCCTGATTAAGGGACTATAGGCCTTGTTAGAAGCCTCAACCCTGTTAGGAGTTGGTAGTACAAAATGTGATTACCAGCTAAGCCCACTCCCCAAACAAGTAATATACAATATACACAACCTTATACTACTTGCATCAATGTCTCTTCGATGTTCTTTCACTATCGCTATTACATATACATCATAGATCTCGCATATTACATCCTTCACAACTCTTTTCTTTTCTTTTTACAATTACATTTATACAAGTTATTAAGGCTAATAACTTTACTTGGTCGGCTGCCATATTGCAAAATAACTTTATCCAAGGGTAAACATCTAGGATTTCCTCCCTTTATATTGTTAAGTCATTATGTTGATAAACAAAATAATCCCTTGACTCTTTACCAATTCTGCCTTCATATTCTATCTTGTCAGCTTCACACTGTCTTCGGTAAAAATGTCATAACTCCTTCTGTACATGCCGTACTGACTTGCACTCTGATATGGGTCATCATTAGTCACCATAGAGTCTATGTTCAAGTGCGCAAGCACTGAACTCATTCCAGTCAATGTCACAAACAAAAACTATGTCCGGGTACACTGGTAAAAATATTGTCTCATACTTAGACAAATTTGCAATGCACTCTGCCATACTTGCTCTTTGACTTGTGCGATCTTCATGTGGATCATATGTTGCCATAATGAAAAAATCTATGCAATCAACTCAGCCAAATTGCCAACATTGCATAGGGATCAATGATTACTAAGTAGATACGTAATTACCTCTGTAATTATCTCAATAGACAAAATACAAAACATGGATGTCGGCCAAAACTATTTACCTCGATCACTATGCCAAAACAAACTCTTATGTCATTCTCTAGCTAACTTGGAAAATGCAGTTTCTGATTCTTGGCATTCACTATACTCGGCATATGTTGATAACTCTGTCATTTGGTAATCATTGCATATAAGACTCGGTAGAACTAGACTCGGTATACTACTACAATACATAATGACCATAAGTTTACTTGACAGTACTACTACTCGGTAAGTAAACATTACATAGCTTAGCCTTTACATAATGACTCAGTCACAGTGATGACCGACCATCATTGCCTAGATATATGACTAAGTGTGAGTCACTAATAGTCAACAAAACTATAGAGATCTACAATCTCCCCCTTTGACATTAGTGGCAAAAGCACTTTGTCATGACATTACATCTCCCTTTACAAAAGTATGTAGTATAAGCAAAAATACTCCCCCTAAGATACAGGGTATGTGCAAGATCATGAGGGGCCAAAAAGTGGCGATGTGAAAAACATTCACTTTTCACTCATCCAAAAGTGCATGAAAGTGCTTGTTGACTTTTTAGTAGGCCTGGGTGTTAGTACACCTAGGCAAACTTGCCACCAAAGCACTAGTCTAATCGGGTACCTGATAATTGTGGCATAAATCCAAAACCCGCGAGCCCTTTTCCTCATTTCCTTGCGTGATTTTCTTAAGTTCTTTTCGCAATTTTCAGATACCCGATATATTTTTGGATACTTGATATTAGAAACAACAAATTCAACTCCAAGCATATTTGGTAAGTAGTTATTTATATGATTTTTTTTAATTTATTTCATTTTCATGCTAAATGTAACATTTTTTTTTAAAATAGGATTTTGTATTTATATTTGTAATAATATATGAAATTAGATTGAAATTTAGATTTTTATTTATTTAATCAGGCATGGCTGACAACAATGAAGAAAATAACCCTCCCGTACCAAATAACGATCCCCAAAACAATCCCCCACTTCAAAACCCTCCATCTTTACAAGATTTGATACAAGAAAATTTGAACACAATACGGGGTTTCCAAAACATGTATCAAAATATACCTACATTAGGTCCCATGCTTGCCACACTAAATACAATTGTTGGAAACATTGACACACTCATGCAGCAACATAATGCTACTCTTCATTGGCGTGATGATACGCATGCCCAATTTGATGACAGGCTTGACCATGATGGGATTGCGGCCCTTAATATAAGTAAGGAAGATATAGCCACCCTTTTTGTCGATCCTAAAACCAAAATACCAGTTGACCTGAAAAAGCCCAAATTATCAATAAAATGGTGCACAAATGAAGCAATGCACACAAACTTTTGGGATCGCTGGTGGATTGTTTTTGATAAACCACCCCATAGCAATTTGGAGGTCCCATTTTATTTCCTTAAAAAATTGTATGCTGAGTTTGTGCTTGGTCACCATGTTGATTATTAGAGTATGAGGCCCAACATGGGCATAGGTAGAGGAGCTCCTCAGACTAGATCATCTTCCCAGTGCCGAAAGGCCACTACCTTTGTCCCCCCCACTGATGTCGCACCCCCTCCTCCAATGTAGTATCCTGATATCATTGCAGAGGCTGCCTCACAGACTATTAGGGCAATTCATTTACTAAGTGATCAATTGATCACTCAGACTAGGTTAGTGTTGCCTCCTTTGGATGCTGCTAGCACATCGACAGCTCATTGGAGTTCACATGTATGTGAGCCCCATATGTGCATTACGTGTAGGCATATGTGCCTCGGACCACTTACTGATTCTGATATATATCAGTTTCATTATATTGATGAGGGGGATATAGGAGACGCAAGTGCAAAGGCTACAACACCTCATGGAGCATCTACATCTCATGAGAGTGCTCAGGAGGTGTAGGCAGAGCCATTGACTCTTGTTGATATGGTAAGAGTAAACATTATAAATAAATTTGTCACATGAATTATTTAATTTAAAAATAATTTATTTATTTAGATTAGTTTTAATGATTGCATGTACTTATGTATATATATTTTTTCCATTTATGTTTAGTCGATGACATAGGAGGAGGTTAGATAGGTGGATGAGTCCACACTTTCGGCCATTTCATTTGGCCTTGATGACTATACGGTATATTATAAATTATGTATCCATTAGTTTTTTTTATATTATTTGGTGTACATGCTTAAATCTCTATCAATTAGAGTAATAAAATTCATACATTTACTAATATATATTGTCATCTTATTGTGTTCTTGCAGGCTACAGCTGATGTCAGTGGGGGGCATGAGAGGGTTCCTTCATCAGGTGTTGACAAAGGAAAGGTAGTTAATTATTTAAGATTAATTATGCATGCATATGTATGCCACTTTTGTGTAGTAATAAATATTTTACTTGCACTTTATTGTATAGGGTGTGGCTATCGATGATGTCCCGACACCGGTTCAACAATGTAGGGTTACAGGCATCTCGATTCAGAGTGATAGCCCTATTGTACATAGACTTTTACATATTGTTATTTGTATTTTGTAACCAAGTTTTCTATGATGAAGTACATTGATATATAATTGACAATATTTTTACTCTCATAGGTTACTCCGACTGTGTGGTAGGGCCCATGAGAATCCTTTGTTTCTTTGTTGACCCAGCCCACTATTCTAGAGGAGGGATCACCAGATGTGAGTTTTAATTTTAGTTCAATCAATTTGTAATTATATTATGCTATCATCCTATTTTGTAGATTTATTACTCTATGTTGCACCACTCTACTAATCTCATTATTGCAAATATATATTTGTAGGTCAGAGTTGGTATTGCTGGCATGGTCCCTTCACTACCTAGGACTTATGCTAGGACACCTGCTCATGGTAGCCGATCGAGAGACCAGGTACAAATATTTGTATTCAGTTATAATTTTAATTAAATTAGTGTTTGAAAATTATGAATTATATATATATATATATATATATATATATATATATATATATATATATATATATATATATATATATATATATATATATATATCTATATATATATATATATATATATATATATATATATATATATATATATATATATATATCTATATATCTATATATATATATATATATATATATATATATATGTACAAATCATATAAAGTAAGCAATCTAACTTTGGTTTGAACTCATTTTTTATGCAGGATCAATCAGAGCCCAACACTTCTTCAAAGAGGCTACATTTTGATGATCCCCCTACAACATAGGATGCAGTTTTAGTTTTGTGGTCATTTAGAGATGACACTTGACACATTTTGAGATGGCATATATGCCACATTGTACACCTTAAAACATTGATTTTGTAGACATTTTGAAATGGCATGTTCCATATTTGTATATGGACATACTTTTGATACATTTGATACATATATAGAACATGTTCATTTACATGTTATATTTGCATCATCTTTTGTATATACATATTTATTATTCATGTTTATGGAATTGAATGGTGAAGTTATATCTTAACTATGATTATCATTATGATTTAAATTATATCTTGTTGAAGTTACATTTGTTTTTCTTTACTCTAGAATACCCTGTTCATGGAGCTTATTATGTTTGAGGTTTAACTTCTTGTTGGTGAACAGATTTGTCTTCCAAAGAAACACTTACAAAATGACCCTTAAAGCCCAAACAAAAAGACTCAACCAACACCAACAGTTGGGTCACTTCGCTATTGAGAAGCATAAGCGCCCTCTGAATTATCCGGGTACAGCTCCCCGTGCAAGATTTACAATGAATCAACTAAACTATAAATGATAATGCTTTTAACCTAAAAGCAATAAAGGCTTACAAACATCTATTCGTAAACATGAGATAGATGTGAAGGGACTAACTTACTAAAAAGAAAAGGATAGTAAATGCTACAAATTTCATTTGCCTAAACAATGCATTACAGAAAGAAACTAAGAGAGAAAGATGAATGGTTCTTTCCAAATACATGAAAAACTATAGCATAAAGTCCATAGATGATCATGTTGATTATTAGACGTAATAGATATGCATTCAAAAGAAACCAATATCATTCAAAGATGAATATCAATCAGAAAGTGAGCATCTAAAATCAAAGTTTTAATATGCTGACATATCCTTCTTTGAACATAGCAAAACAACAAAGATTATACTGTTCTTGTACATTAATCATTATCTGAAAATAAAATCCCTCTTTCCCTGCATTACAATAAAAATCCTAATCTATCCCTCCCCTGGCACAAAGTCTCTTGGGTCAGGTGAAATCCGGAACCCCCAAAATCTCCTCTACGAGCCTTATTTATTTTCCCCTTTTGGTCAGTTTCTTTCCTGTTATAATAACTAATTCTTGAGGATGTGTCTATCCACATCTTCTTTCTCGAATACATTAAAGTCTCCCTTTGTGAGTGCCTTAGTAATATTTTGTTATGAAAGTCCATGTTACTTGGCGCTCTACATCTTTCAAAATGGATCTATTCCTATAGAATAGTGCCATCTGGATCTTATTGCAACACAAGTGTTAATGCCTCTATGTTATGATTGGATGCTTGGTGCTATAACTAGAGCATGTCATTTATGGCTCTCCACACACATACCACCTCATGCAAGTGACACCAAGAAACATTTTGTCGAAGCCATCATACATACGTATATTGGGATTCAATTGCGAGCACGTCCTCCTCAATTTTCCCACCCTGTAAACCTAAAGCCAACATCTCTGAATCATGACTGATGTCAACACAAAGAACTACATTATCATGCATCATGAAGGCATCATTAGCTTGGTATTGAAAATCACTCTTAAGTTTCCCACTGATATAGTCCCAGACCTCTATGAATCCAACAACCAAGCATGAAATAAGGTTCTATCCATCAGGGAAGATGTCGGGTCCTCCTTGACATTTGGTGTTGGGGCATTCTCAGGAAATGATAATGTCTTAATATTGAAATTGCGTTATAGATTATCATGTTCTTGAATGCCAATACTGTTGATGTGCAAAACCAATTCTCATTGTCATCGACCAGTCTAACCTAACAAAGCTTTGGAAACTTCATTTTTGGATACCTTTTACTAGTTCTACTACTCCTATCTATAATTCCATATGCTGCGCTTTGCTTGTGGGCATTCTGTCGAACAGTTTACATATACGAGCCCCTAATGCAAAGGTTACAACAAGAAAGTGGAGTGCCCTTCTACTACCTCCCACAACTCACCAACCAACCACAAAGGCTTAAGGATAATCCCAAACTCTTTTGATGGTATAAAACAACCAAACAAATGTATTTCTATCCCAATAAACTCCCTTTGCAAAGTTACACACTCAATCAAACTTCAATGCCTTTTTGGCTTTAAGGACACTAGGCCTAAAACTAACTTAATGATAGAACTCTTCACCAGTGGACTTCCTAACCACTCCCAAGAATTTAGATGGTCCTCATATGACCTAAGGCCTCTAAAATAACACTTTATTTATTCCCACCAAAACCATACCATGGCAAACTAGACCTACACGCCAATTTCCTTGTAGCCTTCTCAATAGAGGTTTTTTACTCTAACTTTTGCACAACTAAGTATCTTGGTACAATCAAGGCATTTTTAGACACCCATTTGGAAGTTATTTAATATCCCAAAGCCTTGCCTTCCAACTCCACTCCAGTGCCACCTAACACCCACCTTGGACATAGACCTAATTGGCCTAATTAAGCTTGGTTTACAAAGCAAGTATGAGGTATAGGGTTCATGGAACTGGTATAGTGCTTCAAATATTCTTCTCCAACCCCAAATGACTCAAAACCACCTTTACTTCACTCACTTATCTATTCTATGCACTTCTTTACAACTTTCTTCTACTTTCTAGACTGAATCCTCTCAAAAATTCAGACTAGGGCCTGATGCATGAAGGCCTTTCCCTTAAATCCACTACATGAGCCTTTAGAATCCATTGATACATAGACCTAACTTACATTTTCCAAATTCTTAGGTTAAACCCACGGCTAGAATGCAAGTTAGGCCTCCATTAGTGTTCAGGGCCCTAGAAAAGCTTGCTTCCTAGACTATTTTGAAAAGAATTGAAATAACTTTAACAAATGAAACTAAAACTTCTTTAAATCAATGAAAATGTTCACTATCATGCAATACAGAATTCCCACATTCAAATCATGACCCTATAAGTTCGTACACTCCCATACAACTCTGAGAAATGGCTAAAAAATGGTTTGTATTCCTCCTTTATGGCATTAGTTTACAAAAATCAACTTCTTACCATTATGGTTCAAAGTGATGAGCATATATAACCTTCAAAATGAAGATATATTGATTGGAGAACCCATTTGACTCTTGGGTTTCCAATTCCAATCTCTCAAGATATTTTAGAAAGTTGCAACAGCAATTTTTATTGCATTTATGCAATTTTGCAAAATATGCCATTTTATGAACTCGATAGAGTTTATGATTTCTTTTTGAGATCAAAACCTATCAACATGATTTTTCAAGTGAAAATAATCAAAAATCAACTTTTAAGACTCCATAAGCCTAACCTAGCAAATTATCACTAACTAGGTGAACCCCATGACCTAAGGTATCTTAGGCTTATAACATTGCCAAAAGATCCTTGATCACACACTAGGGATTCCAAACCAAAATTAGGATGATCTATTTAGATCCATCCTATTTATTACAAACATAACAATGCAATTCAAATTCCTACTAGTGGAGGGTGCCTTGCACCAGCCTCGGAAGATCGCTGCCCAATCATGTTTAGTGCACCTTGGGGTCACTTGGGTCGAGCATGGTCACGAGCATTCTGATGACTCTGTGGGTAGAATGGGGTTGTCACTAGTGTTTTCCTGGCCAACCGGAGCTGATGGAGTAGATAGTTTGATGCTAGGTCAAATAGTTTGAAAGATACGTTGCTGAGCCACTTTCAACTAACCCTCACTGCAAGTTTTGGCATCGACTGAGATCACCTTGCCAAATGCAAACAAAGTTGAATTTCCCAAAACTAAGAGAATTTATTGTAGACCTCAAAAACATGATCCTATAGCACCTGATGATTTTTTGATACCTCTAACGAAGTCCGAGATATGAGCCCTGAAAGATCACTACCCAATCGTGCTTAGTGCACCTTGGGGTCACTTGGGTCAAGTGTGGTCGCAAGTGTTCTGGTGACTCTGTGGGTAGAACGGGGTTGTCACTAGCATTTACTCAGCCAATTGGAGCTGATGGAGTAGACAATTCAATTCCAGGTCAGACGGTTTGAAAGATACACTGCTGAGCCACTTTCAACTGACCCTCACTGCAAGTTTTGGCATCGACTGAGATGGCCTTGCCAAATGCAAATGAAGTCAAATCGCCCAAAACTAAGAGAGGTTATTATAGACCTCAAAAACATGATCTTGTAGCACCTAACAATTTTTTGATACCTCTCATGAAGTTCGAGATACGAGCCCTGAAAGATTTCTACCCAATCATGCTTAGTGCACCTTGGGGTCACTTGGGTCGAGCGTGGGCGCGAACGTTCCAGTGACTCTATGGGTAGAATGGGGTTGTCACTAGCATTTACCCAGCCAATCAGAGCCAATGGAGTAGATGGTTTTATGCCAGGTTAGATGGTTTGAAAGATACGCTACTGAGCCACTTTCAACTGACCCTCACTGCAAGTTTTGGCATTGACTGAGATCACCTTGCCAAATGCAAACAAAGTCGAATTGCCCAAAACTAAGAGAGGTTATTGTAGACCTCAAAAACATGATCCTATAGCAACTAATGATTTGTTGATACCTCTCATGAAGTTTGAGATACAAGCCCCGGAAGATCACTGCCCAATCATGCTTAGTGCACCTTGGGGTCACTTGGGTCAAGCGTGGTTGCGAGCATTCCGATGACTTTGTGGGAAGAACAAGGTTGTCACTGGCATTTACCCTACCAACTAGAGCTAATGGAGTAGATGGTTTGATGCCAGCTTGGATGGTTTGAAAGATACGTTACTGAGCCACTTTCAACTGACCCTTACTGCAAGTTTTGGCATCGACTAAGATCACCTCGCCAAATGCAAACAAAGTTGAATAACCCAAAACTGAGAGAGGTTATTGTAGACCTCAAAAACATGATCCAGTAGCACCTAACAATTTGTTGATACCTCTCATGAAGTCTAAGATACAAGCCCTGGAAGATCACTACCCAATCGTGCTTAGTGCACCTTGGGGTCATTTGGGTCGAGCGTGGTCACGAGTGTTCTGGTGACTCTGTGGGAAAGATGGGGTTGTCACTAGCATTTACTCAGCCAAATAGAGCTGATGGAGTAGATGGTTCGATGCCAGGTCAGATGGTTTGAAAGATACACTGCTGAGCCACTTTCAACTCACCCTCACTGCAAGTTTTGGCATCGACTAAGATCGCCTTGCCAAATGCAAACGAAGTAAAATCACCCAAAACTAAGAGAATTTATTGTAGACTTTGAAAACATGATCATATAGCACTTGATGATTTGCTAATACCTCTCACGAAGTCTGAGATACAAGCCCCGGAAGATCACTGCCCAATCATGCTTAGTGCACCTTGGGGTCACTTGGGTCGAGCATGGTCGTGAGTGTTCCGATGACTCTATGGGCAGAACGGGGTTGTCACTGGTGTTTACCTAGCCAACTAGAGCTAATGGAGTAGACAGTTCAATGCCAGGTTGGATGGTTTGAAAGATACGCTACTGAGCCACTTTCAACTAACCCTCACTACAAGTTTTGGCATTGACTGAGATCACCTTGCCAAATGCAAATGAAGTCAAATCACCCAAAACTGAGAGAGGTTATTGTAGACCTCAAAAATAGGATCTTGTAGCACCTGATAATTTTTCAATACCTCTCATGAAGTCTAAGATACGAGCCTTGAAAGATCACTGCCCAATCGTGCTTAGTGCACCTTGGGGTCACTTGGGTCGAGTGTGGTCACGAGCATTCTGATGACTTTGTGGGTAGAATAGGGTTGTCACTGGCATTTACCTGGCCAACTAGAGCTGATAGAGTGGAAAGTTTGATTCCAAGTTAGATGGTTTGAAAGATACATTGCTGAGCCACTTTCAATTGACCCTCACTGCAAGTTTTGGCATCGACTGAGATCACCTTGCCAAATGCAAATGAAGTTGAATCGCCCAAAACTGAGAGAGGTTATTGTAGACCTCAAAAAAATGATCTTGTAGCACCTAACAATTTTTTGATACCTCTCATGAAGTCTGAGATATGAGCCCCAGAAAATTGCTGCCCAATCGTGCTTAGTGCACCTTGGGGTCACTTGGGTCGAGCGTGGTCGTGAGCGTTCCAATGACTCTATGGGTAGAATGGGGTTTTCACTGGCATTTACTTGGCCAACTAGAGCTGATGGAGTAGATGGTTTGATGCCAAGTCAGATGGTTTGAAAGATATGTTGTTGAGCCACTTTCAACTGACCCTCACTGCAAGTTTTGGCATCGACTGAGATCGCCTTGCCAAATGCAAAAAAAGTCAAATTGCCCAAAACCAAGAGAGATTATTATAGACCTCAAAAACATGATCCTATAGCACCTGATG
Source organism: Chamaecyparis obtusa (assembly GCA_027943335.1). Classification (NCBI taxonomy): domain Eukaryota; kingdom Viridiplantae; phylum Streptophyta; class Pinopsida; order Cupressales; family Cupressaceae; genus Chamaecyparis; species Chamaecyparis obtusa. The sequence continues at coordinate 30,297 of BSBK01008302.1, read as the reverse complement.
ATTTTTTGATACCTCTCACGAAGTCTGAGATACGAGCCCCGGAAGATCGCTGCCCAATCATGCTTAGTGCACCTTGGGGTCACTTGGGTCAAGCGTGGTCACGAGCGTTTCGGTGACTCTGTGGGAAGAATGGGGTTGTCACTAGTGTTTACCTAGCCAACCAGAGCCAATGGAGTAGATGGTTCGATGCCAAGTTAGATGGTTTGAAAGATACGCTACTGAGCCACTTTCAACTAACCCAACCCTCACTACAAGTTTTGGCATTGACTGAGATTGCCTTGCCAAATGCAAATGAAGTTGAATCGCCCAAAACTGAGAGAGGTTATTGTAGACCTTGAAAACATGATCCCATAGCACCTAATGATTTATTGATACCTCTCATGAGATCTGAGATAAAATCCCTAGAAGATCACTGCCCAATCATGCTTAGTGCACCTTGGGGTCACTTGGGTCGAGCGTGGTCATGAGCGTTCTGGTGACTTTGTGGGCAGAATAGGGTTGTCACTGGCATTTACCTAGCCAACCAAAGCTGATGGAGTAGATGGTTCGATGCCAGGTCAAATGGTTTGAAAGATACGCTGCTGAGCCACTTTCAACTGACCCTCACTACAAGTTTTGGCATCGACTGAGATCGCCTTGCCAAATGCAAACGAAGTCAAATCACCCAAAACTGAGAGAGGTTATTGTAGACCTTGAAAACATGATCTTGTAGAACCTAACAATTTATCAATAACTCTCATGAAGTCTAAGATACAAGCCCTGGAAGATCACTACCCAATCATGCTTAGTGCACCTTGGGGTCACTTGGGTCGAGCGTGGTCGTGAGCATTCCGGTGACTCTGTGGGTAGAACGGGGTTGTCACTGGCATTTACCTAGCCAACCGGAGCTGATGGAGTAGATGGTTTGATGCCAGATCAAACGGTTTGAAAGATACACTGCTAAGCCACTTTCAACTAACCCTCACTGCAAGTTTTGGCATCGACTGAGATCGCCTTGCCAAATGCAAACAAAGTCGAATCGCCCAAAATTGAGAGAACTTATTATAGACCTCGAAAACAAGATCCCGTAGCACCTGATGATTTGTCAATACCTCTCATGAAGTCTGAGATACGAGCCTCGAAAGATCACTACCAGTTTGAAAGATACGTTGCTAAGGCACTTTCAACTAACTGTTAGTGGTATGTTTGAAATTTGAACTGTGAAATTAATCATGATTAAGCTTGTGAAATTTGAACTGTGGAGCTTACTATGTTTGAGGTTTAACTTTTATAAATTGTTTGAAATGCTAAAAAATAATATCCTTAAAGCATTAGAAACAATAATCAAACATGTAAGAATTCAAACCACGCAAATGACATAAGTATATGACATGTAAGATCCCTTCTTGGCACTATTGGCCACCCATACATGATTTTGGTCATAAGTCCTTATGAAGAGTTTTAGGACATTTAACTTTTAAATCAAATTGATTGTTACAAATTACCATTATAGGCTTCAAAAGATCTCAATTAACCATTAAGGATCCTTTTGTCCTTCTATCTCTGATTGGATCCATGGTGACCATAGGCATCTTCATAGGTGCTCCTGCACAAGTTACAATCCACATACAAAACCAAGTTTATTGACTTAAAATACAATCTAAGAAAGGTCAAATTAATGTATTTAAATTAAGCTTAACAAACTTAGAAAAAAATACACTAAGTTAACTTATTACCTAGTCAAGTGTTCCTGAAGGGTCATCTCTTTGCTTCAGGGTCTCTAATAGTGCTTCATGATCAGCAGTAGTAATAGTCCAAAGTTATTTTGTCTTTGGTCTTCCTTGACACTTTAACAACTTGACATTTATTGCTATAACAAGGTGTGAATACATGAGAATAGTTTTGTGCTTCTCATAGTCTTCAAATGTGGGAACTCCATTCTTTCTAATCATGTATGTTCGCAGCCATGTTCCCACAACAACAACTGAACCAGTAGGATATGTGAACCCATCACCATCTATCATCAGTTGTACAAGCTTCTATTTACTTTGTACACAATGTGCTAACCAATAATATGACCTCTCATCATTCCCTTGCAGTGAAACCAATGCAAAAACATCTCCTAGCTTTAGAAGATCTGAAAGATGGTCATAGTCAACTGAAGTGTCCATGTCATCATTTCTTATAGAGAGTGTCAAAGATAAAGGAGTCAAATACTATGGAACCCATGTATCCACCCACTCACTTGACTCACAATGATCCCAATCATATTGAAAACACATGGGGCAAAAACAAGCCAACTCTCATGTCCAAATGGTCCATGTACTACTATTGGAGCTTTAGAATGAATGCATTTTTGAAGAGTCTTTCACTGTTTGACAATCCAATCTATCTCCTATAGTTCCCTCCTCAACCAACCAAAAGAATCTACACACTATAGAATCAAGATTCCCCCCTGTGACAATGCTAAAATACACCAATCAACAATAGAATGAGCATCAAGAAGTACAACACCTAAAATCCTCAATTGCTCCTTAACTAGAGCTCTCTTCACACACGCACCTACTCCATCATGCTCCCCTTTCCCATGCCTTGACTCAAAAAAACTCCAAATATGAGGTACACCTCTCTCCACATGCATTCTACACAACCAATAAAACATTCTGGCATTCTTAAATTGACCGGTGCAATTATCCAACCAAATGAGATGCCTATCCATAGCAATACCATTTTCCTACAAGAAGTCAAAATAGTTCTGGAAACAATGTTCAAAAAACTCATGAGAGTGAGACCTGTCATTGCTCATATAAAAATGGTACTCTCTGATTATCTTTCGCTCATCTTTTGTGCTTTTAGGGGAATGTCTATATGTGATGTGTACAAAAATAGCAACCTGAATGGAATTGTAATATTGAGCTTGAGTCTCATTTTGGGGCTGCAATGTATAGTTCTCCGCAAAGTCTACAATAGATATAATAGTTCCAATGGGGAAAGTGTCCTTACATGTTCTGAATTGTTGATCCAACCATTGAGACCTACGACTATGCCTTTCATACTTGTAAAAAAGATTTGTCTTGAAATTTGAGATAAAATCAGCAACATTGTATTCTTTTGCAACTAACTCACATCTAGAGCCTTCACCTCCACTCTTCAATGTATATTTCACTATTTCATATACCTTTTTTTGGACGAGTGTCTTTCCAAAATTGTGTTCCAAACCCTCATGAAAACATGTTCTAAACTTGGACAAGCCACCACATTCTGAGCACTTGGCATTTAAGCAATCTTTTTTATAAAATAAACAACCATCATCTCTATGACATAAAAATTGATCTAGAAAGTCTCTTGATGATTTGGGAAGACCACTTGCACCACAATCCTCTAGCATTTCATTAGTATGAAAAGTAGAATGAATGGACCGTAATAATTCATGACGCATTGAAAACTCAACATGATATTTGCAACAACATGTATTTCAAATCTTAAGGGGTACACAATAAAATGGTTTCATGGATTCAAAAGACCTTTGTGATATTTTCAATGTTGGATGTGTCTCACAAAATTTTTTATACAACATTGTTTGACTTACCTCCACATAATGTTTAGGATGTGGAGTGTGGTCTCCATTGCCAACTCTCAACTTCAAGACATCCTTCACATTTGGTGACACTCTTGAGTTAGCATCCCAAAATTGTTGAATTTCATCCTTGACAACATTTGTTAGCTTCTTATCAAAACATGGAAGTCTCCCACCATAAGCCCATGTATCAATTTGAAGTGGATCATCAAGTCTTTCTCTTCTTGCAAGTGCTCTACCCAAAGTTTTACGGTCTATATTGAATTAAACAAAAGTTTGTCTCATCAAACAAGCCTTTCTCAACTGATGACTTACTAAAGAGGTTGTAATAACCCTCTGAGAAACTCTCTTGTCTTTTTCTCTACTAGTCTTCCCAATGCTATTGAGAGCATTGAAAAGATTCTTCACAACAATGGCATTTCTCTCCATTTTCTTATTCACATGAATCTTCAATTTCGCAAGCATAGGTCTCATGTTTTGCATCTTTAACAACTGCACAAAAATTTGACATTGCTCAACCAATGTCTTGTTTCAAAAAAATTGATCATAAAGTCTTGAAGCCCACAACCTAATGGTTCTATGTGACCTCTTTCCTTCCCAATTATTCATAATGTTCTCCTCAATTTCAATTAACCATTTAGGTATTCTTGAAAGCCCCATATTTGAAGATTGATTATCTTTATTGCAAGGGACTTCATTTCGCATATAATTTGGAGATGTATAACATTCATGTGGTTCTTGTGCAACATTTTCGTTCCCAAAGTCTACATTTTCAATCTCCATCTGTGCATTTTCAAATTGAACATCCTCTTCACTTACAACTACATTTATGGGGCCACCTTGATTAATGTTTAACATACCTTCTCTCCTTCTTCAGTGATTTTCCTTATCTTTTTCCCTATATGCTTGAATTTCATCATCTGTCAACTTCCTCTTGCGTTTAGCCTTTCGATGACTGCTGCTTCCCATGGTGAGACCACAAGTCTACAAAAATCAAACAATGGGCCCCAAATAAATTTATTTTTTTCACAACATGTGAAAAAAGTATCAAATCCCGTGATTGTCTGGTCTATGGGGACAGGGAATATTTTGGTAAAATATTACCTGGCAAAAATCGGGTATCCGATTTCATATCGGGTACCCGATATTCTCGGGCTAATGAAAATAAGGTGGGATCAAATGGAAAAAATTTAACTTTTACATATATTGATGTATATAATAAATATAAATAAAAGATGCCTATGATATATATAATGTATATTATATATATACTAATGTATTATAATATACTAATGTATTATATATACTAACATGTATATACTATATATATATATAATACATATACTAATGTATACTAATATATTATATATAATATTACAAATTTTGGAGAATCTCTTGTAGAAATATGGAAATTATAATCTTCCTCCTAGAGCATACATTAATGAAGTTCTTTGTGCCTTAGCAGAGGAAGCCGACTGGATTGTTGAAGCTTACAGTACTACATACAGAAATGTGGTATGTATTTTTGGCCTAAATTTTTTTCTCATTTCTTTTACGTCTTTAAATGTGGTCAACTAAATATTTGTATTAAATGTGCCTTTTACAGGCATCGTAAACCCTAGCTATGCAGAAATGGAGGCTTTGAAGAATAGTTCACTGGACATGGCGACAGAGACTTCCTAGGGGTCATGAGGACTCCCTAGGGGTCCTAACACATGATAAGGCATACTAGGCACCCTAGGGAGTCCCTGTGACCCCTTTTGACACATTGGAATGCTCAAGTGTGTCTTAAGGGGTCCTAAGACCCCTTAAGACACACATCAGCATTCCAATGTGTCAAAAGGAGTCACGGGGACTCCCTAGGGGTCCTACTATGCCTTATCATGTGTTAGGACCCCTAGGGAGTCCCCGTGACCCATTTTGACACATTGGAATGCTGATGTGTGTCTTAAGGGGTCTTAGGACCCCTTAAGACACACTTGAGCATTCTAATGTGTCAAAAGGGGTCATTGGGACTCCCTAGGGGTCCTAGTACGCCTTATCATGCGTTAGGAACCCTAGGAAGTCCCCATGACCCCTTTTGACACTTAGGAATGCTCAAGTGTATCTGAAGGGATCCTAAGACCCCTTATGACACACTTGAGCATTCGAATGTGTCAAAAGGGGTCACAGGGACTCCCTAGGGGTCCTAGTATGCCTTGTCATGTGTTAGGACCCCGAGGGAGTCCCCTTGACCCCTTTTGACACATTGGAATGCTCAAGTGTGTTCGAAGGGGTCATAGGACACCTTAAGACACACTTGAGCATTCCAATGTGTCAAAAGGGGTCATCAGTACTTCCTAGGGGTCCTAACACATGATAAGGTGTACTAGGAACCCTAGTCCCCATGACCCCTTTTGACACATTGGAACACTCAAGTGTGTCTTAAGGGGTCCTAAGACCCCTTAAGACACACTTGAGTGTTCCAATGTGTCAAAAGGGGTCATGGGGACTCCCTATGGGTCCTAGTACACCTTATCATGTGTTAGGAACCATAGGGAGTCCCCATGACCCCTTTTGACACATTGGAACACTCAAGTGTGTCCAAAGGGCTCCTAAGACCCCTTAGGACACACTTGAGCATTCCAATGTGTCAAAAGGGGTCACGGAAACTCCCTACAGGTCCTAGTATGCCTTGTCACATGTTAGGACCCCGAGAGAGTCCCCATGACCCCTTTTGACACATTGGAATGCTCAAGTGTGTTTGAAGGGGTCGCAGGACACCTTAAGAGACACTTGAGCATTCCAATGTGTCAAAAGGGGTCATCAAGACTTCCTAGGGGTCCTAACACATGATAAGGTGTACTAGGACACCTAGGGAGTCTCCATGACCCATTTTGACACATTGTAATGTTGATGTGTGTCTTAAGGGGTCCTAGGACCCCTTAAGACACACTTGAGTGTTCCAACATGTCAAAAGGGGTCATGGGGACTCCCTAGTGGTCCTAGTATGCCTTATCATGTGTTAGGAACCCTAGGAAGTCCCCATGACCCCTTTTGACACTTTGGAATGCTCAAGTGTGTCCGAAGGGGTCCTAAGACTCCTTATGACACACTTGAGCATTCCAATGTGTCAAAAGGGGTCACAGTGACTCCCTAGGGGTCCTAGTATGCCTTGTCACAAATTATGACTTTGAGGGAGTCCCCATGACCCCTTTTGACACATTGGAACACTCAAGTGTGTTTGAATGGGTCGTAGGACACCTTAAGACACACTTGAGCATTTCAATGTGTCAAAAGGGGTCATCAGGACTTCCTAGGGGTCCTAACGTGTGATAAGGCATACTAAGACCCCTAGGGAGTCCTTGTGACCCCTTTTGACACATTGGAATATTGATGTGTGTCTTAAGGGGTCTTAGGACCCCTTAAGACACACTTGAGCATTCCAATGTGTCAAAAGGGGTCACCGAGACTCCCTAGGGATCCTAGTACACCTTATCACGTGTTCGGACCCCTAGGGAGTCCCCATGACCCCTTTTGACACATTGGAACACTCAAGTGTGTCTGAAGGGCTCCTAAGACCCCTTAAGACACACTTGAGCATTTCAATGTGTCAAAAGGGGTCATAGGGACTCCCTATGGGTCCTAGTACACCTTGTCACATGTTAGGACCCTGAGGGAGTCCCCATGACCCCTTTTGACACATTGAAATGCTCAAGTGTGTCCAAAGGGGTTGTAGGACACCTTAAGACACACTTGAGCATTCCAATGTGTCAAAAGGGGTCATCGGGACTTTATAGGGGTCCTAACATGTGATAAGGCATACTAGGACCCCTAGGGAGTCCCCTTGACCCCTTTTGACACATTGGAATGCTCAAGTCTATCTTAAGGGGTCTTAGAACCCCTTCAGACACACTTGAGCATTCCAAAGTGTCAAAAGGGGTCATGGGGACTTCCTAGGGGTCCTAACGCATGATAAGGCATACTAGGACCCCTAGGGAGTCCCCATGACCCCTTTTGACACATTGGAAGGCTCAAGTGTGTCCTAAGGGGTCTTAGGACCCCTTCAAACACACTCGAGTGTTCCAAAGTGTCAAAAGGGGTCATGGGGACTCTCTAGGGGTCCTAACATGTGATAAGACTTACTAGGACCCCTAGGGAGTCCCCATGACCCTTTTTGACACATTGGAATGCTCAAGTGTGTTTTAAGGGGTCCTAGGACACCTTCAGGCACACTTGAGCATTCCATGTGTTAAAAGGGTTCATGGGGACTCCCTAGGGGTCCTAACATGTGATAAGCCATACTAGGACCCAAAGGAAGTCCCCATAACCCCTTTTGACACATTGGAATGCTCAAGTGTGTCTTAAGTGGTCCTACGACCCCTTAAGACACACTTGAGTATTCCAATGTGTCAAAAGGGGTCATGGGGACTCCCTTGGGGTCGTAGTATGCCTTATCATGCATTAGGACCCCTAGGGAGTCCCCATGACCCCTTTTCACACATTAGAATGCTCAAGTGTGTCTTAAGAGGTCCTAAGACCCCTTGGGACACACTTGAACATTCCAATGTGTCAAAAGGGGTCATGGGGAGTCCCTAGGGGTCCTAGTACCCCTTATCATGCATTAGGACCCCTAGGGAGTCCCCATGACCCCTTTTGACACATTAGAATGCTCAAGTGTGTCTTAAGGGGTCTTATGACCCCTTAAGACACACTTGAGCATTCTAATGTGTCAAAAGGGGTCATGGGGACTCCCTAGGGGTCCTAATGCATGATAAGGCATACTAGGACCCCAAGGGAGTCCCCATGACCCCTTTTGACACATTAGAATGTTGAAGTTTGTCTTAAGGCCTCCTAGGACCCCTTCGGACACACTTGAGTGTTCCAAAGTGTCAAAAGGGGTCATGGGGACTCCTTAGGGGTCCTAACGTGTGATAAGGCTTATTAGGACCCCTAGGGAGTCCCCATGACCCCTTTTGACACATTGGAATGCTCAAGTGTATTTTAAGGGGTCCTAGGACACCTTCAAACACCCTTGAGCATTCCAATGTGTCAAAAGGGTTCATGGGGACTCCCTAGGGGTCCTAACACATGATAAGGTGTACTAGGACCCCAAGCAAGTCCCCATGACCCCTTTTGACACATTGGAATGCTCAAGTGTGTCTTAAGGGGTTGTAGGACCCCTTAAGACACACTTGAGCATTCCAATGTGTCAAAATGGGTCATGGGGACTCCCTTGGGGTCCTAGTATGCCTTATCATGTGTTAGGATCCCTAGGGAGTCCCCATGACCCCTTTTGACACATTGGAATGCTCAAGTGTGTCTGAAGGGGTCCTAAGACCCCTTCAGACACACTTGAGCATTCCAATGTATCAAAAGGGGTCATGGGGAGTCCCTAGGGGTCCTAGTATGCCTTATCATGCATTAGGACCCCTAGGGAGTCCCTGTGACCCCTTTTGACATAGTATAATGCTCAAGTGTGTCTGTATGGGTCTTATGACCCCTTAAGACACACTTGAGCATTCCAATGTGTCAAAAGGGGTCATGGGGACTTCCTAGGGGTCTTAACATGTGATAAGGCATACTAGGACCCCTAGGGAATCCCCATGACCCCTTTTGACACTTTGGAACACTCAAGTGTGTCTGAAGGGGTCCTAAGACCCCTTAAGATGCACTTGAGCATTCCAATGTGTGAAAAGGGGTCATGGGGACTCCCTAGGGGTCCTAGTACACCTTATCATGTGTTAGGACCCTTAGGGAGTCCCCATGACCCCTTTTGACACATTGGAATGCTCAAGTGTGTTCGAAGGGGTCCTAGGACCCCTTCAAACACACTTGAGTATTCCAATGTGTCAAAATGGGTCATGGGGACTTCCTACGGGTCCTAACACATGATAAGGCATACTAGGACCCCTAGGATTCCCCATGACCCCTTTTGACACTTTGGAACACTCAAGTGTGTTTGGAGGGGTCTTAAGACCCCTTAAGACACACTTGAGTGTTCTAATGTGTCAAACAGGGTCATGGGGACTCCCTAGGGGTCCTAGTACACCTTATCACGCGTTAAGACCCCTAGGAAGCCCCCATGATCCCTTTTGACACATTGGAACACTCAAGTGTGTATTAAGGTGTCTTAGGACCTCTTAAGACACACTTGAGCATTCCAATGTGTCAAAAGGTGTCATGGGGACTCCCTAGGGGTCCTAGTATGCCTTATCATGTGTTAGGACCCCTAGGGAGTCCCCGTGACCCCTTTTGACACATTGGAATGCTCAAGTGTGTCTTAAGGAGTCCTATGACCCCTTAAGACACACTTGTGCATTCCAATGTGTCAAAAGGGTTCACAGGGACTCCCTGGGGGTCCTAGTATACCTTATCACATGTTAGGACCCCGAGGGAGTCCCCATGACCCCTTTTGACACATTGGAATGCTCAAGTATGTCTGAAGGGGTTGTAGGACCCCTTAAGACACACTTGAGCATTCCATTGTGTCAAAAGGGGTCATTGGGACTTCCTAGTAGTCCTAGCACATGATAAGGCATACTAGGACCCCTAGGGAGTCCCCATGACCCCTTTTGACACATTGGAATGCTCAAGTGTGTCTGAAGGGTTCCTAGGACCCCTTAAGACACACTTGAGCATTCCAATGTTTTGAAAGGGGTCATGTGGACTTTCTAAGGGTCCTAACACATGATAAGGTGTACTAGGACCCCTAGGGAGTCCACATGATGCCTTTTGACACATTGGAATGCTCAAGTGTGTCTTAAGGGGTCCTAAGACCCCTTAAGACACACTTGAGCATTCCAATGTGTCAAAAGGCATCATGTGGACTCCTTAGGGGTCCTAACACGTGATAAGGCATACTAGGACCCCTAGGGAGTCCCCATGACCCAAATGAGATATTAGTGAATGAATTTTTGCTAATAATACTCTTCCACCAGATCTAGATTTCAACCCTTTTGTGGATCTACAGGCTCAATCACGAGCCCACAAAATTGGCCAAGAGAAAAATGTAATTGTATATCAACTGATTACAAAATGTTTAGTGGAGGAGAAAATATTGCAATGATCAAGAAGAAAATTGGCTATGGAAAATCTAGTTATGAATTCTTTTAAGAATGAAACTATTAAGGAATTGCATGAATCACAAACCATGAAAATATCCTTCTACAACAAAGAACATTCAAGCTATAGAATTTATTAACTCTGAATTTAAACATCTTATCAGCATTCATGGAAGAGATTTCATTAGCATCCATGGAAGAAATTTCATTAAAACTTCAGACAAAATCATCTAAAAAAATTTATTAACTTCAGGCAAAATCATTTAAGATGGACAAAAACAAAATCATATTACTTAGAAATGGCAGAGAAAGAAAATGAGATAAACCAAATTTATCAAATTCTTGCAATCCGCAGCTTCTCTCTAAGCCCAAAATGACAATCCATGGATCCAAAATTATGGTAAAAATTAAATTCTTCGAGTAAGTCGTTCAGAAATGCACAGAATACTAGAACGCATGATGATTTATAGAGAATTTTGATGGACTATGCTATGCAAAAGCCCGCAATCCCTACCATATCTCAGAGTACTAATGAGAAGCAATGGCAAAAGTCTGAGATAGAGGTGGTGTTGGCATTGAAGCGGCAAGACATTCTTCATAATATCAGGGAAGCACCATCGAAACAACAAGCCTTTCCTCATAATGTCATGCCGCCACTGATCTCTTCTATAAATTTATTAATGCGTCAGTTCTACAGTGCCTGCATAATTTCCAATACAACTGCTCATTTTACCAAACCCTTCCCCGCTCTCCATAATCTTCGACCGGTTCAAAGGTCTGTCTGGTTGTTCTTGTTTAACCTCCCAATGACTCTGTTGAGCTGCTGGATTATCAACAGGCATGGTACAATTGACTAGTGACCAAAATCTATTTCAAGAACCTTTGCAATTTAGCATTCTAGTTGAAAAAGTAGGGAAAGATACCATTTCATAGCCACAAGTGGTGGAAACAGAGTGATTCTCTTGCCCTCTGCTTCTATAATCCGCTTCCAGTGAACTATTCTTCAAAGCCTCCATTTCTGCGTAGTTAGGGTTTTCGGTGCCTGTAAAAGGCACAACTATGCCCCTGTAGGGACTCATGCTCGTGCTCAGAATCATATTAAATAATATTTAAAATGTAAAATGTATATTATATAATATTTATTATATAATATTTAATATATAATATATAATCTAATATATAGTTTTTGATATTAATATATAATTAAATAATATTTAATATATATAATATATAATCTAATATATAGTTTTTAATATTAATATATAATAAATAATATTTAATGTAAAATATATATTATATAACATTTAATATATAATTGATATTATATAATATTTAATATATCTAATATATATATGTTTATGAAGGATGGAGAAATGGGAGGGAGAAAGTGGAGGCAAAGTGAAAATTCAAAATTGTGCGTCATGTTTGGGTAAATATCGGGTACCCAAAAATATCGGGTACCCGATTAGGCTTGGTATTGCTTTGTGCACCAAACCTACATGGTCAACTATTGGAATGTCTCAAATACGTGTTTTTCCCCTATTTCTCTGAGTTCTAGACTTTGACAATGTAGCTGACGACTTTTTTTTTCACCTGAATTTGATAAAATGAAAAGGGTATCTTAAGGAGATTATCAGCTTTCTATCGATATAATTGTTGTCAAATTTTGAATTTGGTAAGTAATTATTAGCTATTTTTCAATTGAGCTACCTATAAAGTGTTGATTTATATACTGATTGAAAAATGACTATAACTTTCAAATGGTATAACATTTTTGAAATCTGAAAAATGCGTCACATTCTATGCTTCACCTACTATAAGGTAAAAAAAAAAAAAATTTGAATTTTGTAAAGTTTTGAATGAGTTAAGGTGGTTAGACAGGGGAGATTTTTTATTCTGAAAATGTTGTAACAGAAAATTCATAATTAATTATTTTTTTGGAATAAAATTACAAAAAAATATGTGTCACATCCAAGCATGAGTCTACTACTTATATATAAAATCTTATAATAAAATATTATCATTTGATTATGATTAAGGTGGTCAGACATACACCTACTTCTTATTTTTTTCTTGAAATTTTTGTACTGATGCATTGAAATCTATACTTTTCACCAATCATACTAACTTTTTCTCAAAAAAGGCCTAGTAGTTTAGAAACTACATTCAATTTTCTATAGATTTTATTCTTACAACTTTTTGATATTAGGTTCATAGCTAGTTGAAATTTTCACGTCAAGTTGACTAACCTTGATTTGCTGATTTTTCATTGCCACTTAAGGGCATAGTTTGGCCCCTCATGATCTTGCACATACCCTATATATACATGCAAAAATTTACAAAAATTTTGTTACCTCCCTCTTTGTCATGTCATGATTTTACTTCCCCCTTGATTTTGACATGACGAATGTCATCTGGAGTGGGGATCTCAAAATGCTTCTCTAGATATGGTTTGTGGAGCATCATAACCATGTGTATGTTAGAATAACTGAGAGGGGGGTGAATCAGTTATCTAGTGTCCCAATTCAAAATGCATAATCCAAAATAATTCTACTACTTCTTCTATTCAGTAACCATATAATACTTTCACTATCTGTGTATTTACCGATTGTCAATCTAAACTTTGTAATAATTACCGATTAAATCTAACATGTAATATTGAAAGTATGATCACAAAAAAATATCACAATCAACACATAACACAAGAGATTTAATGTGGAAACTTTGTAAAGGGAAAAACCACCTAGGACCGGCAATCCAAAATTGTTCACTCTTCTGAAGTGAGGTCGGTGAAGACCTAACCCTGTTAAAGGTTTACAAACACATTGTTAGGTGTGACCTTGTTAGAGGATTTTAGACCAGAAGTTATCATCCAACCAGTAGTCACTCTGGGGTTGGCAAGATAACAATGTTCACTCTATGAATGAAACATCAAAAGACTTTCATAGTCCACTCGGTTAAGAGATTTGACTATGTACAATGGTTAAATGTGTAACAGTAGATGATCTGCCTTAAAACAACTTCAGTTTTTAGTTTACAAATCAATGTTCAACTCATTCAAACATTTATGACCAATATAACACTTCAGATTCAATACTATATCAACTTACTATCCATCGATAATAACTCTTTATAGCTCGGTAACTATTTTGCAGCTCGGTTCTTATTAACTAGTATGATCAGAAAAACTTCTCCATGCGATAATTTTGTAGTATCTTCTTCTTCCGGCATCCTTTTCATAATGAAACCAATGTCTCTTATATAGATGAGTAAATCATTTTCTTTTCCTCCATCAGATCTTTCCACTTAATCATATTCATGATTTTTCCGCTTTAAGCTCCCTCGGCTGATGTGTCAGTAACACGTTTCAATCTGCTCCATTAGATCCCTTTTTATTTATGTTAGCCATCGATCTTCTTAACAAACATTATCTGTTACCTCGATTTCATACACTTTACAGCTCATCACTTTATCAGCTAAACTGATCATTTAATTCCTTTCTATTTTTCTCGGTTAACAAAGAAATGTGTTGGTGAACACAAGCTCAGTTAATACTATGCTCAGTATACACTACACTTCGTCGGTGTATACTGAAATGCTTTATTTATCGACAACATTGCTTTGTGTCTTTCGGCTCTATTCTTCATCATAGATGAATGCAACATAATAAAGTCAATTCTATAAAGTCATAGACTCATCAACAAGTTACTCAGTGTATTCCTTATCCTCATCTATCATATATAGCTTCCTCATGTAGATATTTTTGTTCTTCATCTCTTTCACCTTCCTTCAGATGTGTCGGTATAGTAACTTATAAGATAAGTATTGTAAAGCTAGTTGACATCAATGACAATGTAATACTAATTTAATCATCTTGCATATCTAATCATCAACTCCTTAGTAATCTTGAATTACAGATTCTTCATTCTGGTTCTAAATTAGTTGTAGGTCATCAATCTCTCCCTTTGGCATTGATGGCAACTCAAGTAATATGAAATGTACCATACACATACCAAACATGTATTCTACAACTTTGTGATCAAATGATGTGTAGTGTAAGCTCTCCCTAGCTTAATATGTTTAATCACTACGTTACTAAAATAGCATTATAAAATACAACTTTGTCATTATATAGATATAACCTTTTCAATTCTCAAGTTCCTTTTAGATTATCTCTCCCTTAGATAGTTCTCATCGGTATAAATCTCCTTTTATTTCATATTATTTATCTCTCCCTTTGACAATAATGCCAAAGAAACAAATAAATAATCAACTCCGGTGTCCAATAATTCCTCTATATCTTAGTATACTGATATCCCAATCTGTTTCAGTTCTTCAAACTTAATCACAACCTTGAACAAAATTCAAAGTGTGAACTATGCCACATCAACATGAATGATCTTCTAATAAAATTAGGCTGATACAACATCCAGATCACATTAGTGACCGATAGACAAGGGACGGACCCCAAGTCTAGTCCTCAAATATTCAAAAGTGTCCTTCGGTAGAGGCTTTGTAAAAATGTCTGCAAGTTGTTCTTTAGATGTAACAAACTCCAACTTTACTTGCTTCTCTTGCACTTGTTCTCTTAAGTGGTGATACTTAATTGATATATGCTTTGTCTTTGAGTGCATCACAGGATTCTTTGAAATATTAATAGCACTTGTGTTGTCATAGTATATGATCACTGGGTCAGTGATTACCTCAGTCATTCCTTCCAACACTTGCTTGATATATGTAATGTTTGAGCAATTAGTAGCAGCAGCAACATACTCTACTTCAGCTGTAGACTAAGAAATACAAGCCTTCTTTTTACTTGCCCAAGTTACAAGTCTTTCACCAAAGAAAAGTGCTCCTCCAGTGGTACTTTTTCTGTCATCTACATTTCCAGCCCAATCAGCATCAGTATAAACTTTCAGCTCAAACTTACCTTCCTTAGGATACCATAACCCATAATCCTTTATCTTTTTCAGATATCTTAAGATTCTTTTAGTAGCAATCATGTGTGATTCTCTAGGATTAGCAGAATATCTAGCAACAATTCCCACAACATGTGCTATATCTGGTCTACTATGAACTACATACATGAGCTTACCAATCATGGATCGGTAAAGTGTCTAGTTTACCTATGTAGTTTCATCTTCTTTTGTCAATTAACTTCCAGTAGCCATCAGTTTTCCCATAGGTTTAGCATCTTCCATGCCAAATGTCTTCAAGACTTCCTTTATGTACTTGGTCTATGTGATGAATATCCCATCACTCTATTGTATCACTTGTAATCTGAGAAAGAATTTAATCTCTCCGAACATAGACATTTCAAACTCATTCCTCATGTCATCTGTAGTACCCAGCCGTAGGATGCTCTTAGTTTGCTTTATGTTTCAGATGTATGACCGAATTCTTTTAGGTCACTTTTCTTGTGATTGGTTATTGTTTCATTAATGATGATTATGGATTATTATCATATGTTTATCAGGTGTATGTATAGATTAGATGATGATGTTTTATGATGATAGATTATATGTTCTATATTGATTACGATGTAATTACCCCATACTTGCATGTGTATATGTCTCTGTATATATTTGACGTGTTTGTGTGGTAGAGGACGGAGGCGTAGTTACTCACATAGTCAAGATCGACACATCTGACCGTATCCTATCATTGTTTGTTATATATTGTATGTACATGCTTCATCTTTTGATGACAAGTTTGCAGGTACAGGGCATCGTCTTCCCTGAATTGGCAGGAGTGAGTGTGCCCACAAATATTCATCTCAATAGTAAAGAGGGGAGATAATTCACAGACCCAAAACCGTAACCCTAGCCTAATTGTCCTAGGATGGACAAGTGTTTGTATGACTACCTTACCTGAATTCACCTGGTTGGCAAGAATTCGTGGATCCCATTCTTGAGTCTGTGCATGTGTTTTCAGTTTGCTTGGTTTTCTATGCTTGATTTTATTGCGCTTGATTCAATTCAGTTGGGAATTATTTAGGTGATTTTATATCTTTATTTGATGTTAGGATTATAGTTGAATTTAAGGATTTAATTATGTTCCTATGTTTAATTTGGAAAATTATCTAAAGTCAAATATTTGATTCATTGGAATTAATTGATTATGTAATCGAAATTAGGATTATTTATGTTGAGTGCATTATTAAATAATTGAATATTTAAATGCATGCTTTAGGATGTATTAAATATTTAATTTATTTAATTTGGTTTTAATTATTAACATGTGCTCAAATGGTAAATGTTTAGAATTATGCTTTTTTATATTATTAAATAATTAAATAATTAATTGCATGAATTTGTGATGCATTGATTATTTAATTTATTTAATAAATGAATTTTAAAGTAAAACATGTGCAAAATTGAAAAGGTGTTTGTTTTCAAAAAGACAACTAGTTTTCAAAAGACAAGTTGAGTTGTGCATTTAAAATATATTTTTAATTAATTAATTGTATTTTCTTTCAACTTTTGAATTTGAGTTGGATTAGGAGTTAACTAATGAGTCATTTTCTGATTTGGAGTTAACTAGGAGTTAGCTTTTGAGTTGTCTTTTGGGATTGCTTGAATTTGGGGATTGAATTCCTATTAGGAGATTTTTGCTTTCATTTTTGGAGAGACAGGTTTTGGAGAAGATTTTGGGGGAAGCTTGTGTGTTTGACTTTTTGAAGATTTGTGGATTGTTATCGCTGCTTGTTGAATTGAATTTCTCTATGCTTCTGGTCGGGCACCTGGTTGCAACATAGCTTTCAGATCTACAGGTTGGGCTTGATTTTGGAGAGAGTTTCATTTTCAGACCTATAGGGGTTTTCCATTTAATTCCGTTTCTAGCATTGGATTTAAGGTAGGCATTGAATTTTGCCTGTCATCTCTGTTTCTACCTTCATTTGTCTTTCTATTTTTTTGATAGATCTGGGTATTCAGAAACCCTATCATAGTTAATTTTTATATTTTACAATTACTTGGAATTGTAGTGTTACTCTGGCAAAAATTTCGTTAATTAATTCCTTATGGTTTGCCTAGAAATCAATAAATTAATCTTGTTGTATAGTTTAACTTTAGTGTTGGGAGAAAATTAATTCCCTTGAGAAAGTAGATCAAATTGCTTTAAAAACCCAATTTTAGTACACAAAAATCAATTCTGGAAAAAGAATATATTCTCTATTTTTTAAAAAAAAAATTAATACTATGCAAATTTTTATAGATTCAATAAATTGTTGTGTTTGTATAAAAGTTGTTTTTGGGAAAAGAATAGATTCTTTACCAAAAGAATCTTATTGTGATTTTAGATTGTAAAAAAAAATATTATGAATATATTGTTCACTGTATTACAGATTGACTGTGTATAAACAAATATATATATATATATATATATATATATATATATATATATATATATAGTCTAAATATAAAAGTTATTTCCCTTTTTAATAAGATTGACATTGTTTTTAAATAGTTTCAATTATATAAAAACAAATTAATAAAACAAAATTTGATTTGAAAAAAAAATATAATATCGAATTTTTTTGTTTAAATTAATTAAAAAATTTTAAGGCGGGGACCACTGTTCCCTACCCTCCCTTTGGCATACGCAGCAAGTAGTACTGCTATGGCAGTACTACACTGTCGAAGGCAGTGAGTACTGCCGCAGGCAGTACCAACTACTACCGCCGCTGGGGACTGTGCAGGGGTACGCATGGGGGAATGGGGCACGGGGCCCGCAGGGTCCCCCCCATATATATATTTTATTCAATACTTATTTTGTTATGATTTGTTATTTTATTTTTACATAAATTTAATAAATGTTAATATAATTTATGTTAAGTTTTATTTATTAATTAATTAATTTAGAAATTATTTGTTAATTATGTTATTTAAATAAATTTCAATTAATATTGATATTCATTTGTAATTTGGTTTTAACTTGTATTATAAGTGGGTAACTTATTATTAGTTTGTTTTAAATCATAATATTTGATTTGATTATTTGATTAAATTAAGTATTTGCAATTAACTAAGTTAATTAAAATTGTTGATTTTGACTTAATATTATTGAGGTATTGTCTCTAAGTCAATTTTGGGATATATTTGTTAGGGTATTTAGTTAATTACTATGAAGATCAATCAATGAGCAATAGGGTGATTAATTTCATAAAGTATATGTTTGCGTGGCTTGAGACAATTGTTTAGATTAGCAATCTTATATATATATATATATATATATATATATATATATATATATATATATTGTTGATTCATTCTTTCTTATATATGTTATGTCAAATAATCGATTAATGGATATATAAGACTTTGTAGTGAAATTGGGTCTTTTATTCTGTCAAAATCTTAGGGCAATATTGAGGAATACTCTTTAATTGTGATATAATTTTATTGACTATGTTCTGATTATCCTAGTGGGATTCATTGTCTATATACTTGAAATCAATTGTGCTCGAAATGAAACTTTAATGCTTATGGAATGATATCAGTTAGTTATAGTGTGAATGTGGCATTGTTCGTGCCAGTTATGTCTTCTTGTACATTATGTGATGTCGGGCATTAGAAAGACCTAGGGGAAATAGAGGCAGGGATCTTTGCTAGTTGGTTTTGTTTTCAGCATCATGTTTGATGCGTGTGCTTATTTTGATTATCATCTATGCTTCAATTTTATGGGCTCTTGTTGGTTTGTATCGGGTTTTGGTATCTGTGTAATCATTTGAGTTTCTATGTGTGAAACTGTGTTTAGGATTACCTGGTTATGTGCCTGTTGGGTACTTATGTGATTATGAGCCTAGGGGAGATTGATTAAGTGCATCTTAGGGGGAGTGGCTTACAATAGGGGCCGGGGACCCAAAGTGGTCAGCACCTGGGTAACCTATTGTAGGTTATGTAATTAAGTGATAACATAGTAATTAAAACTTTATACATCATTTAAGAAGATAATTTAGAGTATGGATATGGTTAGGATTCCTCATATCTAAGAGAGGATATTCTAATCCCACATGGATCATATTGAGGGTCCGGGGCCCAGAGTGGTTAGTTTCCAGGGTAACTCAATGCTTGAGGGTCCGGGGTCCAAAGTGACCAGTCCAGGGTAACTCAAGTAGTTAGACATGTGATGACACTCCCATAGCATGTAGCCTAGATCATCTACTAAGTTTTTGTTTATGCCTCTGGTCTAGTGTGTTTCACCTTATTTATGTGTACCTTGGGTAGAGAGCTTTCAGGATTCCTTGCTCAGTGGTTTTATCCTTGTTTGGTTTGGTCATCCGATTGGGGTTTGTGGTTATCTCCTCAGCATGGTGGGGTAGACCTTTGTGGTTCTACACAGATGGGGTGGTAGTGATTCTTTACCATTTGAGATTTGACGTCCTAGTGCCGGTGCTATTGGTCCTTCTATAGTTGGATCCCTTATGGTTCTTAATTGATTCTTCACTGTTGGTTTCTTATCTTATCTTCATTATGTAATCCTATATTAGTGTATCGCATGTGATACCTAATAAGGACATTGTACTTCTTTGTTAGATTTATTATTACATACCCTGTGGCATGTGCAGTGGATGTCAGTTAATCGGTTATCATGGATGTCCATGAGGATTGTATTATTGATGTAAGTTGTATTTGTGTCATTTATGATATGGAATCTTTTGTTATCTTTCTTTAGTTGCATTTTGTTGTTAAGTAATTCTACGTCAAGGAACCCTTGAGTTTTGTAATTTGTTTGGATGTTGGTTTATGTGAGTTAATGGTAATTGCTTCGCACTGTTCTTAATCTTGTTTGTTAACTTTAGAAAAAAAAATGTTCACCAAACTTAGTAGCAAGTTATAGGTTAATCTCTCTTGGGTTCCCTGGTGGGGTGTTACATCATCCACAAAAGATTTACATACATGATCTTGACCTCTAAAAATAATATCATCAACAAAATTTTTGGCAATGATAATAGTGTCATCAATATCACCTTTCATGTACAAATTGTTTTCTCACTGGTTCTTACAAATCCAATACTTAACAAGTAAGTATGCAGTCTTTCATACCATGCTCTCGATGCTTGCTTCAAACCATATAAAGCTTTGTGTAATCTACATACCATGTTTCTGCTGTCTGGATCAATGAATCCTTCATGTTGTTCTATGTAGACCTCTTCTTCCAGTATACCATTCAGAAATGCTGATTTCACATCCATTTGATAAACCTTAAATTTCTTGTGTGTAGCATACGCAAGTAACATTCTAACTCCTTCCAATCTAGCAACAAGTGCAAATGTTTCACCATAATCAATGCCTTCTTCCTGTGCATATCCCTTGCATACCAATCTCGCTTTATTTCTTGTCACTTCACCATTTTCATTCATTTTGTTTTTGAATATCCATTTAGTAGTGATAACATTCTTATCTTTAGGTTGGGGTACTAAGGACCAAGTTTTGTTTTTCTTTGTTTGTTCTATTTTTTCCTTCATTTCATTAACCCATTCTTCATTTTCTAATGCAACTTTCACATTCTTTGGTTCAAATTCACAAACTAAACATGTACCTTGTCTTGTTTTGCTTCTTGTTTGCATTCCATCTTGTCTGTTTCCAATAATTTGTGTCTCATGATGATGTCTTCTGACAAAACTAGCCATTACTCAGTTTCTTCTTTCTTGTTCATCTTGTTCAAGTTCATTTTCTTTCTCGGTAGCACCACCTTGTTCGTTGGTTTCCCTTTCCTGTTCCTTGGGGTTATTTTCTTACTGACTGGTTATCACAGGTTGTGACTTCGGTAGATAGTCAAGAAGTTTAATGTAAGTGAATCTACCATAGTCTTCTGGTTCCTTTCTTTCTTTTGTGTTTATGTCATCATACTCATCAACATGAACATTAGTACTTTCAATCATCTTATTTGTAACCTTATTTAGACATTTGTATGCTTTACTCTTAGTAGAATATCCTAAGAATATTCCTTCATCACCTTTAGAATCAAATTTCCCATTTCTCTCATCTTTCAGAATAAAACATTTGCTTCCAAAAATTCTAAAATGACTCACAGTAGGTTTATGTCCAAACCATAGCTCATAAGGTGTCTGGTTGGTGTCCTTCTTTAGTTGTACTCGGTTAAGCACATATACAATTGTGCTGACAGCTTCTCTCCAATATGTCTGAGCAACATTCTTTTGTAGCATTAGTGTTCTAGCATAGTCAATGATTGACCTATTCCTTCTTTTAACAATCCCATTTTGCTAAGGTGTTCTCGATGCAGAGACCTGTATTTTAATACCATTCTCATTATAGAAATTAGTAAATTCATCAAAGATAAATTCAACTCCTCTATCAGATCTTAAGCATTTGATTTCTTTTGCAGTCTCTTTTTCTACCTTAGCCTTATACCATTTAAACAACTTAAAAGCTTCAAATTTCTCTTTTAGAAACATAACATTCATCAATCTAGTATAGTCATTAACAAAAAGAATAAAGTATCTATCACCATAATAGCTCTAAGTTCTCATAGGATCACATAGGTCAGTATGAACCAATTCAAGTATCTTCTTTGTTGAGTAGTCTTTGCTTTTAAAACTGGACTTAGTCATCTTACCTTTCTAACATTCATGACACATAGCATGATCCAGTTTTGACAAGTTAGGCAATCCTCTAACTCTTTTCTTCTTACTAATCTTGATCATGTTATCAAAATTCACATGACATAACCTCTTATGCCACAACCATGCATCTTCATCTTTCATCAATAAACAAGAAGATTGATCAATATCAAGATAAAATAGATTACCTCTAGATTGTGTACCGGTTCCAACATGTCTTCCTCCATCATCATAGATTCTTACCTTTTTGCTCTCAAAAGCAAGTCGGTGTCCTGAGTTGTTCAACTATGCCACACTTATCAAATTGTAGTTTAGTCTATCTACCCAGTATGCATTCTCACATTTTATTCTTTCATTAATCATCAGTGAACCTTACCTCTCACCATACAAGGTGCATCATTTCCCATTCTAACAGATCCACCATCATATTCATTAATTAAATCAAATTTCTCTATATCACCAGTCATATGATGTGTGCAACCACTGTCTATGATCCATGTATCATTTTTGCTTACTTTAGAGATTAGTGTTGTCTCTTCATGTTTCTCTTCTTCTGAATCATCCTTCATAGCAACAAATACTACTTCTACATCATCGTCAATGTTAGGTTCAGATTCAAATTCTTCGGCTATGTAACATACCTTTTTCCCTTTGTCATAGCTATCTTGATTGTCTCTATTGTTGTGTCGGTAGCCTCTATTGACTCTTCTCCCATAACTTTCTTCGGATCATTCTTTGGATCTATCATCATCTTTCTTATTTGGACATCTAGTAGTGATGTGGCCAACTTATTTACAATTAAAACATGCTAGAGGTAACTTGCCTCTATATCTTCCCTTACATTTGGGCAATCTTCTGGCCATAAGAGCTTCAAGCTCATCAAGTTCATCATCGGTATTACTGTCACTATCATTATTCTTATCATTCTCACTACTAGACTTACCAATCTTCAAAGAGGACATGAAAGTGGATTCAATAGAAGGTACAACACTATTGTCAAAGTTATTCCATTCAAAGGTTGTAAGCTTACCGATCAGAGTGTCAAGGGTGAGGTTGGATGTAGCCCTTGTTTCACGAATTGCAAAGATCCTAATTGTATAAATTGGTAGCAAAGTTCTGAGAATCTTTCTTATCATTGTTTTCATCATCAATAGCTCTGCCAGATGCTCTAATAGCATGTACTATCTCTTTTAGTCTATTTGTGTATTGCACAATGTTCTCACCTTCTTTTATCTTCATATCATCAAATCGACCTCTTAGGATTTTTGCTCTCACTCTTCTGACATTCGCATCTCCATTGTATATTAGAGTTAGTTTATCCCACATGGCTTTGGTAGTAGTGCATCCCTTAATGTTTTCAAATTTGGTGTTGGTACAGGCAGCAGCAAATTCCATCATAGTAATATTGTGTTCATGCCTATCCTTCAATTGATCAAGAGTCAGGGGACCTGGTGTCGATTCAATGTAGCCATTGTCCATCAGTTCTAGTGCAGAATTCCCAATTCTAGATATGTAAAACTTCATCTAGATTTTCCATACTGCGAAGTTATCTTTGTTCAACTTTGGCACTTCCCTCTTATACATCTTGAGACCTTTTTGTTGAAGTCCTTAAAACTTTGTTCTAAGCAACCACCGCTCTGATGCCAATTGTTAGAATAACTGAGAGGGGGGTGAATTAGTTATCCAGTGTCCCAATTCAAAATGTATAATCCAAAATTATTCTACTACTTTCTGCTAGTCGGTAACCATATAATACTTTCACTATCTGTGTATTTACGATTGTCAGTCTAAACTTTGTAATAATTACCGATTAAATATAACATGTAATATGCAAAGTATGATCACAAACAAATATCTCAATCAACACATAACACAAGAGATTTAACGTGGAATCCCTGTAAAGGGAAAAACCACCTGGGACCGGCAACCCAAAATTGTTCACTCTTCTGAAGTGAGGTCGGTGAAGACCCAACCCTGTTAAAGGTTTACAAACACACTGTTAGGTGTGACCTTGTTAGAGGATTTTAGACTAGAAGTTATCATCCAACCAGCAGTCACTCTGGGGTTGACAGGATAACAATGTTCACTCTATGAATGAAACATCAAAAGACTTTCATAGTCCACTTGGTTAAGAGATTTGACTGTGTAAAATGGTTAAATGTGTAACAGTAGATGATCTACCTTAAAACAACTCCAGTTTGTAGTTTACAGATCAATGTTCAACACATTCAAACATTTCTAACCAATATAACACTTCAGATTCAATACTATATCAACTTACTATCTGTCGGTAATAACTCTCTGTAGCTCGGTAACTATTCTGTAGCTCGGTTCTTATTAACTAGTATGATCAGAAAAAATTCTCCACATGATAATTCTATAGTATCTTCTTCTTCCTATATCCTTTTCATAATGAAACCAATGCCTCTTATATAGATGAGTAAATCATTTTCTTTTCCTCCATCAGATTTTGCCGCTTAATCATATTCATAGATTTTGCTGCTTTAAGCTCCCTCGGCTGATGTGTCAGTAACACATTTCAATTTGCTCATTAGATCCTTTTTTATTTATGTTAGCTATTGATCTTCATAACAAACATTATCTGTTACCCTCGATTTCATACACTTTACAGCTCATCACTTTATCAGCTAAATTGATCATTTAATTCCTTTCTATTTTTCTTGGTTAACAAAGAAATGCGTAGGTGAACACAAGCTCGGTTAATACTACACTCAGTATACACTACACTTCATCGGTGTATACTGAAATGCTTTATTTACCGACAACACTGCTTTGTGTCTTTCAGCTCTATTCTTCATCATAGATGAATGCAACATAACAAAGTCAATTCCATAAAGTCATAGACTCATCAATAAGTTACTTAGTGTATTCCTTATCCTCATCTGTCAGATACATCTTCCTCATGTAGATATTTTTGTTCTTCATCTCTTTCACCTTCCTTCAGATGTGTCGGTATAGTAACTTACAAGATAAGTACTGTCAAGCTAGTTGACATCAATGACAACATAATAATGATTTAATCATCTTGCATATCTAATCATCAACTCCTTAGTAATCTTGAATTATAGATTCTTCATTCTAGTTCTAAATCAGTTAAAGGTCATCAATGTAGTGCAATTTCCCATCCTCCAGTAGCAATAGTTAACACTTTAGATTGCACTTCTAGCTCGACAGCTAGATTGATTAGACTCTCAACAGTAGAAAAATTCAGATCCCTCTGAGTTAATTCCATAGCCTTGACCAACTTTCTCTGTAATGCCTCTAGGTGAGGTGTTAAAATTGTTTTCATAAAAAGTAGGTGAGATCTAATATTTCCATCATTAGCCATTAGATCAGCTACCTTTCCTTGTGTATGCATGATCTTGACATAATGATTGGAACTATGGTCCGAATCAAGACTTAAAGATTGACTTTTGGTTTTAAGTTCTTGCTGCAGTTGATCAATCAAATGTTTGTTCTCCTCAGTGAATTTTTCAATATTACATAGTTCGGTGAGCATAGAGTTTCCATTTATAATGACTTCTTCGGTCTCTGCTACCAAAGTAGAAAGTGTGACCTATTTAATTGCAATATCGACAGATACTTTGTCTAGCATTTTGGTCTCAAACTTTCTTTCCGACCACTCAAACAATTTATCATTAGCGCTACACATGTCATTATTTACCTTTGGAACAATATGTACAAGTTGTTCCAATATGGGAGTGGAACTGTTTACATCTGACAACTCATAAACATCATTAAATATATCTTTGATTTCATACAGAACCTATTTCTACTAATGTTCTCTTCTCAATTCTTCTTGTCTGCTTTTCCTCGATAATAAATCTTTCAATATTTGTATTTTCTCATAGGATAAGTTATCAGTATCCCATTTAGGAATAGTAATAACTTCATCAATGGTTACCTCAAGTGAGAAGACTTCCATTTTCTGCTTGTGTGTGTTCTTCAGTGTGCTCCCACTTGGCATCTGTACAAGAGCTTGAGTTGCTTCTTGTTCTCTAGGCTCTTGTACCTCATTAAATTTGTCTTTTCCTTATTTTCCCTTAGTTTCCTTATCCTCCACATGAGGACTAGTAACTTTTTCTTTTGACTTTTCCTCTTTTTCTTGGTGAATCTCCTCAGTAGATGTTGGTTGAGTAACTAGTGCCGGCTTCTCTGGTTCCTTAGTAGTACTAGTACCAGCTAACAAATCAACTATAAAAACTTCAGATTTGGCAGGGGTAGTGTTACCAATTGGTGTCACATCAATTTTCAGATGAGCTTTGACTTGCAAAAGTACTAGGTTACTACCTGGAAAAGATGTGTCTTTAGCTATCTCGGCCTATATGTCTTCCTTAGTTAATACCAGATTCTTAACTGGTGTATCCTCTGTGATATCTACAATGTGTACTTCAATTTCCTTCTAAATTTATTCTACCTTGGGAGCTTTTGTCTCTAGAATGGGTGATTCCATTACACTTTGTTCTATTTCAAGCTCGGCATCCTTAGATGTATTAGCACCTTCATCTTTGTCAATCAACAATCCATATATTATCTTCCAAATTTTGATGCTTTCCTGTACTACATCCTCAACCTTGTGTTGAAGGATTAGATAAGCTCTAAGCTTAGGATCAAATTTTTCTCAGTATTTCCCCATAGTTTTTCTGATGTTGGCAGGGGTGAGACTTGACTCCACTTGTGCTAAAGTGCTTTCCCTTATTTGTTTTCAGTATTCAGGGCATATTCCCATTTTTGTGCAACCCTATTGCTCATCTCCTTTGGGATTCAATTCTCTAACTAAATGGGTAACATCTTGAAAGTACAAAGGATTTCAAGAATAACATCTTCAACTTTCTCTTTCTCTCCTATACTCGAACTTTGAAACTTTAACTCTTTGAAGTCATCCACTCCTGCAGGGTTTTTGATCTTGTGGCATATTTCATCCATAGTAGATTTAACATCCTATAGTGCAATATTCTTCTTCACCTCTTCATCACTTTTAGTTTCCTCATCGTCTTCTTGTACCAATACAAGTTTCCTTCTAGGTCTTTTGTTACCCTTACTCGGCACTGCCTTAGGTTGTGCAAGTTTTCGCTTACTAGATGCAGGGGATACCTTAGGAGTTTCAATAGTTTCTCCCCTTGTTCTAGGCCTCAACACAAGTGTCGAAGACACTCTAGGTTTAGTATTCTTTTCTTGGTTGGGGGCTCGACAATTATTGGTTTCTTTCCTTTCTTCTCTTCTACTTGAGTTGCTTCTTCTTCTTCACTATCACTAGACTCACTTGGATCATCTTCTCCCAAGCCTTGGGTTAACTCTAGTGGAGGATCCTTGTTTGATTCTTTCACATACTTCTCTACATTCTTTACTATCTTCTTTCTCTTCCTCTTTAAGGTTGTAGCAGTTAAACCTAAAGATATTTTTGATTTGGCTTCCTCATATGTCCCAAAATAGGATGCCTTGCTATCAATTTCTTCAGCTAAGAGGGCTGTGATGGTAGCAGTAGTATCATCTATATTAATTTCATAGGGTAGTGGCATGAGCCATGAAACCCTAGGAAGGACTGCTTGTGCATATGTGAAATCTATGTCAACTAGAAAACATATATCATTACTGTCCTTCTCAACTAATGACACAAGGATTCTACTCCTCTTCCTCATTTTCTTCTTAAATTCAACAAAATAATTATCCATTACTCCATTAAAGCTATCTCCTATCTGACCTATGAACTCATTGATTTGCACAGTAATGGGTTTCTTCTTATCCCATATCACACCTCCATGAGTAGGAAAACTCTTCTTTACATAAAAGAATAGGCAGATTAGTAAAGAGACAAACTTACACATTGAGTTCTTTGCAGTCCAGATTGAGTTGAGGTTCTTGACAAGCTGAGTTAGTCGGAGCTCAGCAAGATCATACGTGTGCCCTTTCTTAATGATTTTTCATGCCTGGTCCACTTCCATACAGGGGACACTATCCAACTGACCAGATTGGTAGAACTTGTGCGAGATAACCCTAATAGCAAAGTCAATTTCCAAATCTGTAATGGTAGAGATCATCATTCCTCATTTGTTCCATACAGCTTGTGTGTTTTCCCATATCTCCTCTTTGCTCAAACACTTCATTATTCATTTACGTTGAATCGAAGGGTAACCAGTGACTTGTTGGATCATTTCCTTCATTATCTTCACCGATCCATCTTCCAGCCATAGTTGCATGTCATGTACTTGGCTTAATACAATTTTTTATCCATTCAACCTTAAAATTCTATGGGAAATCTAGGGCATGCACTAACCCTTGCCCTTGCTCGGCAAGCCGATTTATACTCCGGCTTCAACAATCCATTAACACATAGCTTGTCATATGCCTCCCTAATCTTGTAATCTCTAATTTCCCCAATTTTACACATATAACATGACCTAATGTCATTCATTATTAGCACATTTTCCAGAATTGAAGATAGGGCTCCACTCAAATCTCCTTTAATCACGGATTTTGAAATTGTCTTAAAAAATTCATGGCTTGCAGACCTCATTCCTTGCCAATCTTTACATTGAAAACCTCCATCCCTTGTTTCTTCATTGAAGCAAATGATGATGCCATTTCAAATTTTAAAATTTTGGAAAGAAATGTTTGCTCAATGTGTACCTTTTTTCTCGTAAGTACCCGTGTAAATGATTTTTTCCGATGACACACTATAGAGATTCAGAATCAACTTGATAAACTGGTTGCTCATGCTTGGAATCACTCAAAGAAATCTCAAATCACTAGGTGAAATGAAATGAATGAAAACTTTCCACTTTATAGATTCCAAAAAGTGAAATTAGGGCCTCATAAATGCTTCATACAGAATTTGTAAGTGGAATAAAGCTATCTCAGCAAACTCATGCTAACCTCGGCTAACATAAGCTCGGTCAAAATAACTATTATGACATAGCTCGATACCTATAGCATCTCAGCCATAATAGGTGCTTAGCATACACTGATATCTTAGTCATAATACTGTCACTTGGCATCAAAAAAATTTCTATTTCACTTAGATATGTCCTAATGTAGTACCTCGCCCCTAGTCTGATTTTATAAATGTCATAATTAATCTAAGATGATAGATTATATGTTAGGAATTTGTTGATGCTTATGATTTTACTGACCCCCATACTTGCATGTGTATGGTGATGTGTTGTTTTATATTTCTATTTGATGTGCTTGATGTGGTTGAGGGATGGAGTTGTAGTTACTTGCTTGCGAGATCCACACGATCGGTTCAATCCCCGCCATTGTCTGTTATATCTCTATATATATGTACATGCTTGTCTCTTATGTAGGTTTGGAGATACCAGGCATCGACTTCCCTGAATTGTCAAGATGAGCGTGCCCTATCGCTAATCTCAATGTAAAAAAGGGGAGATAATATTCAGTTCCAAATCCTAACCTAAGCCAATTATTGTCCTAAAGTAGGGGACAAGATTCTGTGTTTTCACCCTTCTAAACTCGTCCAATTTGCAAGAGTTTACACCTTTGTCCTGAGCATGAATGTGGGTCCTTAGGTCTTTTTGATTCTTTGATTTGTGGCATTTGGTGTGATTTTTATTTTTAGATCATTCTATTTTTAGCTGTGGAATATCTTTTAAATGGTAATTAAATAAATGCAATTATTTAGTTTAATTATTATTTTTATTGTATAGTGGATGAAATAAATTATTGGAAATTAATTTTATGCTAATATTAAGTGTGGTTGAAATATTTAATTAATGAGAATTAATTAAATAAGTTCACCTTAGAAATATTTAATCATGAAATTAACCTTTGTTCAATAAAATATATTTATTAAATTAAGGGTTATTTTTGGTATGTGGTACTTATGTTAACTAAATGTTCTAATTATTAATTATTTAAATGCATTATGTTGCACATTCATAATGGAATGAAATTGAATTAATAATATTAGTTTAAGTTTGGTTAAGTGCTTTTCAATAAAAGTCAAAGTGGAGAGAAGACTTCAGTTCAACTGAACTGAACTATAAACTAAAAGTTTGATTTCATGCAAAGCCCTCTTGGAGTTGAGTTTGTATTTTATGCATGAGAAAGGAGATTACTTTAAGTATTGGGGGTTT
>BSBK01008301.1:5000-70246 GCA_027943335.1 Chamaecyparis obtusa | reverse complement strand
CGGTACATCAAATTTGATCTTCTTACTCCAGATGTGATAGGACAACTACCAAGGATCACATGCATGAGATTAGTGGTATGTTAGTGAGTGATATCCTAGTTGCTTATGAGAGGATTTCTACATTGCAGAGAATTGAGCCACGTGATATTGTGTGTGTGAGTTTGTGACCTGCAACACAACACTTCAATAAGATAAAAACATCACTTGTTAGAGGAAAATGAAGATTTAATTAAAAATGCTAACAATCAAAAGCATCCTATTGCTCTCTAATTAATGTGAGTATGAAATAGGGGTTAGTTGTTCTCAGATTTAACCCTTAAAATAGTGACAATCTATAGTAAAATGAGAGATTCAAGGTGCATGTAAACAACCTAAATGAGAGCATGAAATCCTAATTCCTTCCATTAGAACCCAAATTGAAGTGTTTTCTACTTAATAAAAGCTTTAAATCATGGAAAAAAAACTATCAATCCAAGCATTAGTTCACAAATTCTCCAAAGCATGAGAGTTCATAATCATGGATCATGAAGCCTCAAATCCATGAGCAAATGGGAGTCTAAGCATAAAAATTGGAAGAAATTAGAAATGTGTCCAAAGAAGCCTTTCAAAACTAAAGAAGCTAGAAGAGGAAAGAAAGCCTTTGAAAGCTCTCTTTTATAAGATTTGGAAGAGAATTAGCAGTCAAGATGCATCCATGAGGAGTGGTTGAGATGTATCTTGGCTTGATCCTTGATCCATGTGAAAGCCTTCTTGTTTTAAGTTGTGTTTTTTGTGTTTGTTTGATTTAGGAGATATTTATGCATTTGCCATAATTAATAACTCTAGCCTTTTCTTTTGATGGGGTTTAATTAATTAAATAGGCCTAGAGTTAATAACCTTGATTTTTGCTTGAACCTTGGTGATAAATGCTTGATCTAGAAATTGATGGGGTTTAATGAATTTTGAGAATTTATACTAATAATTAGAGATCAAATTAGCATAATTAAGGTTACATACCAAATTAAGGGCAAATAGGGCCCTAGGTTCTATTAGCCCAGTTTTAGGTGATTACATTTGCCCCTCTTTGAATTGCTTTGCGAATAGAATAGGAATTCAAAGAAAATCTTATTCAAAGCGTGATTCAAGAGATTTACAAAGTAGTGAGAACTACTTTGAAATTGAGAATTTTGAGCTTGATTGAACGAAATCCCACCTGGTTTCCAACAAGCTGTCAATTCTGAACTTGATTGAAAACAAATTGACGATACCAATTTTGAGCCTGATTGAACGAAAAATGATAAAATAATTCTGAGCTTGATTGAATGAAATCTTGCCTAGTTTCCAAAAAGCTGTCAATTCTGAACTTGATTGAATGCAAATTGATAATACTGATTTCGAACTTGATTGAATGAAAATTGATAAAATAATTCTGAGCTTGATTGAATGAAATCTTGCTTGATTTAGAAACTATCAATTTTGAGCTTGATTGAATAGGAATTGATGATACCGACTCCGAGCTTGATTGAACAAAAATCAATATGAGATTTGAAAATAATTTTCAGTTGAAATTAACAGTCTCAGCTTGATTAAAGATAACTACCATGCCCCTGGTGTTAAAGAATTTGATTCAAAGCATTAGATTTTTGTATGATTATGCCCTGTCGGGACCGAAAATGGAATGAATTCGAATAAACTAATTAGATTCAAGCATTACAGTGATTGAATTGACCTCAGGTCAAGCATAGATGGATTAGAAAGAATTTTCAAGCTGTTTAGATCGACTAAAGTTCCCTAGAAGCATTGTTTGACCAAGTTTGACCAAGAATTTGAGAAAGTTAACCAAGCTTGACTTGTGTTGAAATGATATCCCAGCATATAAATCTGATTTGCCTTGCCCACTACATCATTTTTGCACCATTTTTCCCTTGTTTGACTGTGCTTTCACCATTTTGACTTGTGCCCTTTTGGATGTTAACTTTTCTATGTAACTCTATTTTTACGACATCTAGATGATAAAAATCACCTGTTTCAATTTCGGTCCCGAGATTAGGCTTCTATAATGTCTAATGAAGAAAATCCCTTGAGGCCCAAAGCATTATGAGGCACCTATGAGTATTTGATAAATGAATCTTTTCAATTTGAAAATTTTCAATTTCACGCATTTCTATGCATTTTATAGGCCAACTAGTGTTGTGTCGCATCTCGTATATAGGATCGCATTATGTCTATCCTATGCCACCTCCCAAATTCTAGATTGCATCCGCTATTTAAAGGATCACACCCCATCGGGTCGCGTCTAGAAAAATTTGAACATTTTTAGCCAAATTTTAGAACAGGTTCACATTCGGTATACTGGATTGCACTGCATATTTCATGGATCACACTCAGTATTTTTGGGATTGCACTTATTTTTAGGGTCACATACAGGGTTTGTTGATCCACATCTAGGATTTAGAATCGCATCAAATTTTTCTAATTTTTGGGTTCAGTTAACTTGTCCTTCTAATCTTTTTGAGCATTTTTGCGTCAACTGCCTTTGGTCTAACTCTGACATAGTGCCCCTACTTTCTAATACATAGGTCAATTTCCTAGTTGTATCATTTAGATCACCATGACTGGTCTAGGTGTTGGCTCTTTTGGATCAGTTGACTGATGCTAAGCAGGAGATAGTATGGTGTTGCAGTCTCTGGAATTTAGTCAATTTAACTTACATTCAAATAAATTGAGGTCTATGTTATACACTAAGTTTGTGCCTTTCTCTCAAGCTCTCTTGGTCTTGATAACTCAGTATAACATGGGAATCATCTCTAGGTTGTGGGACCTTTTCTAACTAAGATGAAACCTCTAGGTTCTAGGTTGGTTCCTCTTGGATAATCACCTTAATTTGACTCTCAACATGAAATGAAATAACTTTCAAGGGAAAGGGTTAAAAGGAATGCTTGAAAAGGGAAATAACATGAAAGAAAATTACCTACTAGGTGATACACCAAAATTAGGGTTTGGATCTCAACATAGAAGAATGAGACAAATGGAGAAATCAGGTCTAATAAGTCACAACTCACTAGATAGGCTTTCATAAGTGTTTCATAGGAGGGTCTGAACAAAAGACACAACTTATGACCTATAAGCAAAAATCTTTTTCTACAACTAGGTGTAGGAATGAGACAAGACTACTAGGGGTTGTAGTATACCCACAAAACATCTAAATCAGATCAGACACAATAACACACAAAATCATAGAAAATGAGAGGGACTAGGAACCCCAATTTCCATTAACAACATTTATAAACTTCAATCCAATAAGAGATAATCAAGACAGTGAAGACAAGGATAGAACAAATATCACAAGTACCTCAAGAATGCCTTAATCATCAGTGGGAGATTACAAAGAGTAGAAGAACCAGAGGGTAGAACAAATACCACAGATGGCTTTCTGAGAAAAGATGACTTCCTTGCAAAAGTGGGCTTCTCTCCTTTACAAAAATGAACCTCTTGAGCACTAAGGCTCCACAAAACAATATATACATACTCAACTGCACGCAGGTAGGAGTCAAAACTAACCTAACTAGGGTTACAAATTTTACAATAAAATGTCAAACCCTAGGTGTCCACTACTGACCCATCATGAAAATCATTGAGAACTATTCATCAAATTAGATCTTTCTCTTTGCGTGTTGATCCTAGACTGAGTCCACCTACAGACACAACAACCTCGATCCATCTACCCACCTACAACTCCACTAAGCCATGAAGGCTCCAAATCTGATCTAGAAGATATCTGTATTTTCAATAATAACACTGGAAAAAGGTGGTGCCAATCCATTTAGCACCTTTGACATGACATGGTACCCTAAAACAGCGGCCAACGGTCACCTCCATCACCCTCTCAACCACAACCATCCTGAGAAATCAATTCCTCAGATAGTCGATGTCGTGCATGGCCAAAAGAATGCAAAACCCTAGCTAAACCCTCACAGAGATATTCAAATTTCAATATTAACAGCTAGCAGCTATATTTTCAATGGCCCAGATGCACCCTTTAAAATAGTCAAAAACTCTTCCTGATAAGTCAACCACCACCGCGGCAGTCAATAACCAATCAAACTACACCATTTCGGATACACGTTGCAACCTTCTGACATTAGACCCACTACTTGAGATACCGATCCAACAATAGGTGCACGATCTTATAGCCCTAGAATATTCCTTACGCTTTTACACTAGCTGGTAGATCCTTACATTTCTGAGACCCCACTGACACATCAGTCCACCTAGAAATCCTCATCATCATTTGACAACCAATCAAAAGCATGCATGGTAGAAATACGTAACACTGGGACCACCTGACATATCTCTTTAATCTGACCAATAAGGACTCAGCAACTCATCCTAACCTAGCACTGGACCCACTAACAAATCTGAACACTTTGGCAAATCTAATGGTTGGTGCAAGATCTCATACTCTAACACAAACCTTTGTGAAGATACGCCAACCATCGATCTTCATCTTTCTAACATCTATGCAGGTCCTTCTAACATGGCCCCACTATGGCATCCAAGTCATCATTATGTGGACCAATAAGAAATAAGCATGTCACCATATGAGGACCCACCTGCAAGCCCCTGATGACAGAATAAAATCAACAGTGGGCGCATGATCACATGGGGTAGGAATATTCCATGTGATCATACAACGACCATTAGATTAAAAGCTAGGAAGTTTGTTGGGCCCGCTCTAACAAGGCTGAACAAGTCATTACCTCTGGCCAATGAGATGCTTCCATGTAGGACACCATGGCAATGGACCCACTTGACTTCAAAGCACTGTAGACTTGGAAGATCTAACAGTTGTTGTGATTTCACATGACTCTGACACATCCTTTGCGAAAACATGATGACCATCAAATCTTGAAGCTTGGGACCCCACATAAATGACCATCAAAGAACACTTAGTGATTACATGACTGAAGGGAAGCTAACATTGGACAAGTTGTGAGAACTTATGTGGTGACCGGGAAATACTTAGTAAATATGAGAAAACACTACATTTGCTAAGTCGCTAAAAGAAAAGGGAACCACCAAAAGAAATTGTGTGACCAAGAGAATTATTGTAGTCACCAGTTCGCAAAAGGAAAAGACACCTACCAAAAAGAGTAAGAGAACTGGCGATTGAAAAGAATTAAAAGGTAGGTGGGTATTGGGATCTTTTAAGTTGTCAATAAAGTAATGACAAATTATAACAGGGCTTAGGATTTTGAGGGCTAAAACACCACAACTGTTAGGATTTTTTTTTTGAATTTGCAAACCAAGTTCTTGAAAAAAAAATGTAGAGGCTAGAAAATAAAACACGAGGCCATGAAAATTTTAGAGATGACTGGCAGGGGTAAAACAAAGACTTTTAAAATAGGCTTTAGCCAAATTTGAATGCATAGGAAAATTTTGGTAACATTTTGGTGATTTCTGCTGGATGTCAGCCTGCTAGACATTGATCAGTGGCCTTGACAAATCCATTCGGCATGCAGTCACTACTGAGCACAAAATTTTGACAGAGAGAGACGTGGAACCCAAGGAACAAAAATTATGCTCGAGCACTTCTTGGAAAGTGGGAAAACTAAGCTAGAAAATTGGAAGAAAATAGGAGAAACTAATCTAACCTAAACTAACCAATTTACAAAAATGGTTAAACAAAACCATTCACTAGTATGTTGAAATAGCTACCCCTCCTCATCAGGGTATTTTGTATTGAACACATGAGGATAGCTACAAGGATATGAGGCATACAAAAAATTGGCAAATGAGGATGCACTGCCTCTAAAAAAACAAGATCAAGTTCACTCACTTGAAATGGATCATATGGAGGTGTCTCAATGAACTCCTTTTGGGCCAAATATCTGATGGGGCAACCTCTTGAAAGTTTGATGCCAGGGCCTCCTTTGATTGCTTCTCCTTTTATTTTATGGTCATCCTCCATCAAGGATAGCCATGTCAACTCATCATCCACAGTCAGGGGACTATTATCCTCCTCTTTTAAATAGACTAAGAGCTGATCAGAGTTGTCAATATCTTGAAGATTTGGAACTGGCTCCAACCCTTCCTCATGCAACAATCTCTTAGAAAGAGAGCAATCCAAAACTAGGCCTCCTTCATCAGGTACATAACCTTGAATCTCCACTCCAAGGAATAGGGATTCATCATTCAATTTAGTACAAAAGACCTCTATGATATTGAAAAAATCATACTCTCCAAGGCTTTTGTCTATGTTCTCTTCTTGGAAAAGCTCTCCCATGGCTTCATCATCCTGCTCCATAAAACAAGGCAGCTCACCCAACAAGGACATGGCATCCATCATAGAATCAACCTCCTATTGATGATAGATCTTTTGTTCTGATTGACTCTTAGCCATAGGGGATGGCATAGTCTTTTCTTCATCATCAACAAAGAAGGGAAACTCCCCAAACAACTCTACCAAGTGCTCAAGATGGGCATCAATCTCCATCTCCCCATCTTGCTGGCTTACTTTACCATAGTCATCATTCAACACTGCCACCTCAGATGTCCTCCCCTCCTGATCACATTAAAGTTCATTTACCACTAGTCCTTGCTCAGAGACCAGACTAGTGTCCTTGCAAAGGCTTGGCACTTGACAACCAGGGGGCAGAGACCATTGGGGAATCCAAATCACCTCATCATCTTGAGAGACCAGAGGGATCTCTTGGGATAACTCACTTCTCTAAATAGGCTGCTCTTGTAGAGGGATAGGCTAAATCTCAAGCACAGGCTCTTGAAAATAATTTTTTTCCTTGAAACTTGGGATGTGAAATTGGGAGGGCTCAATGGTAGACAAAGAAGGCATATCTATCTTGAGGCTTGGAGAACTGAAGGCCTTATCATCTTGATGCTCATCCCTTATAGCTGGCTCTATCTCAATATAGTCTTTAAGCTGCTGTAGAACACAATAAGGCTACAACTACTCCAAAATGGGCTCAAACTCTTGAAGGGTGCTCTTAAAACTTGGGAATGAGTGCTTTGTATGCTCTTTAGGTGTAGGCTCTTGAGAGAAATGAGTCCTCCAACTTGGGCTTTTAGGTCTAGGAGCCTCTTGCTGAGCAATCTTTGATCTCAACCTTGTTGTCTCCATGTCAACTCGGCGTCCGATCTCTTCTTGAAACTGCCTTACATGTTGCTCATTGACAAGAGCCTCCATCACTTGGTAGGGAACTGAATCCTCTTCATAACTTTGGGCCTCCATCTCCTATTGTTCCCTAATCTTAGACACTTGCTTAATTAGATCAAGCAATAGATTCTTTGTCTTTTCTTCCTCCTTCATGAAGTTTGAGCTCTAAGTCTATTACCAAATAGGCTGAGAAGGGGAGGGTGGGTGGTAAATAGGATGGGGCAACTAGCTTTTCATTTTTTGTTGTGCCACTTGTGCCCATGATCCATCTTGTCTGAGGGCCCTTTCATAATCTTGCATGAGGGCATATTCATTTGGGGCATGTTGGCTATATTGATACCCTTGAAAAGTATGAAAGCTTGGGGTAAAAGGAGGCTTTGGGTGGCTTTTTTATGGCTAAAAACTAGCCCACTGAGCATTATTCTCATTATAAGATGGTGGGTAGCTTGACTGTCCATAATAACTTGACATGTCTACTCATGTAATCAGCTAGAATTTAAAAATGAAAATATTTGAAACATACCAGCATCTGATCTCTAAAACTAGTAGACCCTCTAGAGTCACCAGATATGTAGCAAAATGACCTCTTCTAGGTCTATAGCATGCTATCAACATATCCGAGATAGCATACCTTGAACATGAATCTGAACTTCAATCCCACCAAACATGCGAGAATTGTTATACACTGGCAACAAGGTGAGGAATCCTTGAGCTTAAGCCTGTATTGATATTTCTTGTGTACTGATGTTCTTTAATCCCTTTGTAGATGAGTGAATAGGAACACCTTTGAACATTAATCTAATCTTTTACTAGTCCCATTGGGCATGCCAGAATTGTTATACACTGAGTTTGCACCTTTGTCTCAAGCTCTCTTGGTCTTGATAACTTAGTATAACATGGGAATCATCTCTAGGTTATGGGACCTTTGCTAACTGAGATGAGACCTCCAGGTTCTAGGTTGATTCCTCTTGGATAGTCACCTTAATTTGCTTCTTGACATGAAATGAAATAACTTTCAAGGGAAAGGGTTAGAAGGAATACTTGAAAAGGGAAATAACCTGAAAGCAAACTACCTACTTGGTGATACACCAAAATTAGGGTTTGGATCTCAGCATAGAGAAATGAGACAAATGGAGAAATTAGGCCTAATAAGTCACAACTCACTAGATAGGCTTGCATAAGTGTTTCATAGGAGGGTCTAAACAAAAGACACAACTTATGACCTGCAAGCAAACATCCTTTTCTACAACTAGGTGTAGGAATGAGACAAGATTTCTAGGGGTTGTAGTATACCCACAAAACATCTAAATTAGATTAGACACAGTAACACATAGAATCATAGAAAATGAGAGGGACTAGGAACCCCAATTTCCATTAACAACATTCATAAACTTCAATCCAATAAGAGATAATCAAGATAGTGAAGATAGGGATAGAACAAATATCACAAGTACCTCAAGAATGCCTTGATCATCAATGGGAGATTATAAAGACTAGAAGAACCAGAGGGTGGAACAAATACCATAGATGGATTTCTGAGAAAAGATGACTTCCTTGCAAAAGTGGGCTTCTCTCCTTTACAAAAATGAACCTCTTGAGCACTAAGGCTCCTCAAAACAATATATACATACTCAACTACATGCAGGAAAGAGTCAAAACTAACCTAACTAGGGTTAGAAATTTTACAATAAAATGTCAAACCCCAGGCCTAGACTATTGACCCATCATGAAAATCACTGAGAACCGGTCATCAGATCAGATCTTTCTCTTTGTGTGTTGATCCTAGACTGAGTCCACCTGCAGACACAACAACCTCGATCCATCTACCCACCTACAACTCCACTAAGCCATGAAGGCTCCAAATCTGATCTAGAAGATATTTGTATTCTCAATAATAACACTCAAAAAAGGTGGTACCAATCCATTTAGATCCTTCAACATGACATGGTACCCTACAACACTGGCCAATGGTCACCTCCATCACCCTCCCAACCACAACCCTCTTGAGAAATCAATTCCTTAGCTAACCGACGTCATGCATGGTCGAAAGAATGAAAAACCCTAGCTAAACCCTCGCAGAGATATTCAAATTTGAATATTAACAGCTAGCAGATATATTTTAAAATGTGACCATCAATGAATAACCTTCCCAATAGATGAATGGCCCAGATGTGCCCTTTAAAATAGTCAAAAAACCTTCCTGATAAGTCAACCGCCACCGTGGTAGTCAACAACCAATCAAACTACACCATTTTCGATACATGTTGCAACCTTCTGACATCGGACCCACTACTTGAGATACCAATCTAATGGCGGGTGCATGATCTTATAGCCCCAAAATATTCCTAACACTTTTACGCCAGCTGCTAGATCCTTACCTTTCTGAGACCCCACTGACACATTAGTCTTCCTAGAAATCCTCATCATCATTCGGCAGCCAATCAAAAGCATGCATGTTAGCAATATGTGGCACTGGGACCACCTAACATATCTCTTTAATCCAAGCAATAAGGACTCGGCACCTGACCCACTAAAAAATCTAAACACTTTGGCAAATTTGATGGCTGGTGCAAGATCTCACACTCTGACACAAACGTTTGCAAAGATACACCAACCATCAATCTTCATCTTTCTGACATTTGTGTAGGTCCTTCTGACATAGCCCCATTGTGGCATCCAAGTCATCATTATGTGGACCAATGAGAAATGAGCACGTCACCATATGAGGACCCACTTGAAAGCCCCTGATGATCACATGGGGTAGGAATATTCCATGTGATCATATGACGATCGTTAGATTAAAAGTTGGGAAGTTTGCTGGGCCCGCTCTAACAAGGCTGAACAAGTCATTACCTCTAGCCAATGAGATGCTTCTATGTAGGACACCATGACAATGGACCCACTTGACTTTGAAGCACTACAAAATTGGAAGATCTAATGGTTGTCACAATTTCACATGGCTGTGACACATCCTTTGTGAAAACATGACGACCATTGAATCTCGAAGCTTGGGACCCCACATAAATGACCACTGGAGAACACTTAGCAATTACGCAACTGAAGGGAAGCTAACATTCACCAGGTCATGAGAAATTATGCAGTGACTGGGAAATACTTAGTGAATATGAGAAAACACTACATTTGCTAAGTCGCTGAAAGAAAAGGGAACCACCAGAAGAAATTGCATGACTAGGAGAATTACTATAGTCGCTAGTTCGTAGAAGGAAAAGACACTTACCAGAAAGAATAAGAGAATTGGTGATCAAAAAGAATTAAAAGGCACGTGGGTATTGGGATCTTTTAAGTTGTTGATAAAGTAATGAAAAATTATAACAGGGCTTAGGGTTTTGAGGGCTAAAACACCACAACTGCTAGATTTTTTTTTTTCGAATTTTCAAACCAGGGACTTGAAAAAAAAATGCAGAGTCCAGGAAACAAAGCACGAGGCCATGAAAATTTTAGAGATGACTGGCAGGGGTAAAACAAAGACTTTTAAAATAGGATTTAGCCAAATTTGAATGCATAGGAAAATTTGGGTAACAGTCTGCTCACAGCATTGGAGAAGAGATGTCATTCATAGCACAACACCTTTCATTTACTGACTAGTGAGATGACAGTTACACCCAAGGACATGTGGAGGATTCTGCATGTATACATGATGGGACACTGCATTGAGTATGAGGCCTCTAGACCTATAGTGATTTTTGATGCAAGGAGAGTCTTTAGAGATGATACTATTGACGGTCATTATCTGAGTTGGGACCACATGGTCACCAACTATGCCCCTCTTCTTGCATATCTAGCTAGTTTGATAGGAGGCATCATGATGCCAGATAGGGGCCAGCATGGTTTTATGTGTAGCTGGTCTTATGTTTTAGGATAGATGATTCATACTCTTGGGAGGTATGCCTAGGCTAGTTGCATACTAGCTCACCTATAACGTGAGTTACATGAGATAGTTTATCAGTATTCCCACTCTATGACTGTAGGGAGCATTGTATTACAGATCTGGGTATGGGAGCACATCCTTGTGACTCACCCTATTGTCGATAAGCACCATGATGCTAGTTTTCCATATATTTACATGTATTCAAGATTCATTTAGTAGCCCCACCTGGGAAAGTTAGAGTACTGGCACCATCTATTGGATGATGTGACTGAGGTAGACTAGTGACCGTACCATGATTGTGAGGCTTGGACCTCAGAGGTTAGATAGGTGCCATTTTTCTTTTAGAGTTGTTACCTTGTTGGGTGGACCCCCTATGTGATTGAGTGGTTTTTGGTTACTCGAGTCTACCATAAGTATGGACATGTACAGGGAATGCCACATGATTCTTGCTTATATGCGTGCATCAGGAGTGAGGAAGCTCAGTGGGGAGCCCAGTTAGTATATGAGACAATCATTGATGAGATTGCACACATGTAGGCTATAGCTTGGGACTATCAAGTTGGTGTCTATGATGTTGGGGTGATAGATGAGTACCATACCCACTACATGAGGTATCCTTATCCTCGGTTCACTGCTCCCGATGATGTCATTCCATGCATTGAGGATGCATTAGATTATGATCCTGAGGATGATGTTATCGGGAAAGCTCATGGTGGATGCAGTGGGAGAGATGTAGGTAGAGGTGCCAGTAAAGGGGGAGGAGATGGAGGTAGAGCCCATAGAGGTAGATCAGATGGAGGAGATGACAAAGGTGGTGGAGGTGGAGTAGTGGGTGGCAGCCGATGGCAAACCTCAAGAGGTGACACTAGTCATCGTTAGTAGAGAGTATGGGTCACTCATCCCTAGAGGGTTACAGGACCACTATTGCACAAGGAACAACACACATACAGACCTACTAGAGGAGATTAGGATCAGTGAGAGACATGACAGGATCCTCCACTAGGTGGTGATGGTGATAGACTTTCATGGTGTGAGCAGGAGAGAGCAACATTGAGATTATAGGTTGCTACCCTCACAACATAGTTATTAGAGAGGGACTCACAACTAGCACAGGTTCGAGCTGAGAAAGATACATAGATATCTCAGCTAAGAGTAGATAGGGATACTTATTTGGCATAGTTGAGAACTGAGAGGGATAGGTACGCGCACACAACCACCCATTAGGGACAGGGGGCCACCTATTACTTCACCTTGTATTGTGTTGTGGTTCCTACTACACAAAGAGCTCCATTGTATTCGGTCATTACTTAGTAGTTAGAGGGTGCCATGCCACCACCAACACCATCTGCTAGATTAGATTCACCCCCTCCTGATCCTCCTGTAGAGGACGAGGGGGCTAGTGGGACATAGACTCTTCATGTTGTATTTCTAGACACCTTGTATATCATGACATATCCTGTATCTGTACCATTTTCCATCATTTGTACTGTCATATCTCCTAGACTCTGTTTCATGCTTTTGCTTTGATATATTGATACTCTATTTCATGCTTTGATATATTGATACTCTGATTCATTGGTGACCTCTGATAGATACCTTTTCT
This sequence comes from Chamaecyparis obtusa, assembly GCA_027943335.1. Lineage (NCBI taxonomy): Eukaryota > Viridiplantae > Streptophyta > Pinopsida > Cupressales > Cupressaceae > Chamaecyparis > Chamaecyparis obtusa. The sequence goes on along the minus strand of BSBK01008301.1, from coordinate 57,601 downwards.
CATGGACATTTTTTATTATATATTGATGCTTGTACTTATTCTGCCATTGGTATTCTTTATCTGATGTGTCAGGTATTCCCATTTATGATAGCTCATCTTTCATGCTTTCAATTTCTACACATGTGATAAATGATGTTTGTTTTATGCTTGAGATTTTTGATGTGATAGTCATACTTGGTCTAGAGTAGATAAAGTGATGATAAAATGATGTCATAATAGATTTCACCGATATATGCTCATGTTTTTGTTATTTTCAAAGCTTCATAAATGTATGGATGTATGGATGTATGAGATGTATTGCGATACTATGTATGGACATCTCAATCTTATTTATGCATGGATCGATGTGGATGCAAAATGCAAGTGGATTTATGATATGAAATGATTTATGAATGCAAATGAATATCAGTGATTTGTACTCCATCATTTTTTTATTTCATTTCTTATGATTCCATGATGCACTTGGTCAAATGGTTAATATTTAAGTATTTTCAGCTCATACCATGAATGCTTTAGATAGATGTTCAGCTTACATCATTGCTTTTAGAATAAATCTCAGTTGATAACATTGCCTCTGATAGTTGAATCCACATTTTCAAGCTTATGCAAGACTAAAATGAATGCAATTTAAAATGAACTTCAATGCAACTAAAGACAATAAAATGCACCTAAATGAATATTAATGCAAGTTAATATGACATGTTACTAAAATGAAATGCAATTAATATGAAATGCACCTAGACACCTAGGACAGTCACTATTTTATTCAAAGCGGGTTGTTTTCATCATAGAACCTTTGTGTTAGCGGGACCTCTAGAGGATAGTACAATTTTCATGAATAGATTTAGAAATTCTAAAAGTATGAATACCTCCTCATCATTCACCATGTTGAAAGAAAACCTAAACATTAAAGCACCCAGCTATAAATGTTGTCAGTTACTTCCTCATGTATCTTTGTTAGTTTTTAAACAGGCAAGGAAATAGATCCAACCTCACTAAGGCTTTCATAAGAAACAGGTCGAGGTATACATGGTTTTCCACTACAAGGTGGAGGCACTTATAAGTAGACACCCATTCCCTATGATTACCTCAGATCATTGGATTTATTACCACAAATAGAAAACAAAGAAAATGTCATGCCCCTAGTCTTTGTTTCTCTTAGTCCAAAAAAATGTCATCGAGTTACTCATGGAAGCATAACTTAGAAACAATTGATAATAAGAAAAACAAAGATTTTTTATCCCTTAGCATGGTCATCGTATTTACAAAATATAAATAGACAATTCTGATTATAGTGTTGAAAAACACTCTTGATTCATTTTTGCAAACACATGCTTAAGAATTATTACCAACAATTTATGTCTTCATTGATAAGTGTCTCACCTACTGTAGTGTTTAGAAACATTATTTTCATCATGACATTGTGTTAAGAAACACATTTTGAGATCTAGCTGGGGGGTGTTGAGAAACACCATCTGTCATAGTTTATAGTCAGTTGCAGACAAGGGTGGTATTGAGAAATACCAATGCTCATAGTTTATTGTCATTGCGGACGCATCATCATTTCAACAAATGTGATTGTGAATGTGATCCAATGCCCCCTAGAAAAATAGTTTACCTAGGACCCTAATGTGGATAGATTCCAGTCTTAGGAAGGTACAATTGTCTGAAATTTCTTTTAGGACTTGGCAGGTCATGAAAGTGACTGGAAAATATATACAAGCTAATATTTACATTGGCCAAATGTCCAAGCATTGTCTTGATAAATAGAGCGTTGATTACAAGTAGCGCCTGTTTACTAGGTTTTCACTACTTGGCCAAAGTTTTATTCTATTTTTTCTATCATGGCACCTCTTTACCAAGTTTTCACCAAGACACTTTTTTCTCTTTTTCATTTTTTATTTTTTTTTGCTTTTTGATTTTCTATATTTTTTTTGGACTCACCAAGGTGCCTATTGCTAGGTTTTCACCAAGATAGTCATTTTTCAGGACTTTTTCCATTTTTTTTTAATTTTTTTTCAGGATCCATTTTCTCTGTATAGGGGCTTCCTTAAGTGATAAACGGTGCTCCCCTTAATACATAACAGAAATAGAGAAACAACAACAATATGCAAGAACAGAAAATTGGCTTCTTATTATCTCCACAAATGTGAAATTACAAACTTTTAGAATTATAGTATGCAAAGCCACATGGGCATTTCCTTACAATATTCAGTAGGACACAAACTTGATCCAATACCTAGATCTACTACCCAGAACTACCTTAGACAACACTACAGGCTTTCTTTATATAGGCATTTCCCACCGCCCGAGAAGGTTCTAGAAATTTAGCCCTTAGGGCCGACCAAACTTAGAATTATTTTATTTTTCAATTTATTACATCAAAGTCAGCTCAAAATAACTTTCAAAACCCAAACAAAAATTTTGAAGGAAAATTATTTTAAACCATTTTAGGTGACCCAGCTTTCGGAGACCATAAGTCATCACCAGTTGACTTGATTGACTATTATAACCCCATTTCAAAAAGGCCACGAAGCCCTCTATAGGCTTGATTGATGCAAGTGCCTATCACCCAAATTTTTGACCTCATTCAAGGCCTCTAAAGCCTTCAAAATTGAGTTCAATGTTTCTATACCTTGCTGCCAATACCAAAAAGCTTCAATATCTTCAAAACTAGACCTGATCTAGCCATGAAACTTTACTGGCAGGCTAATATGACTAAGATGAACCTTCACATGTAAAATCAGAACATCCTAAGATTTATGACCAACTTACTAAAAACAACAAGTTTCCATAAATAGCAGCTCTGCACAAGATAGCCCTTATTGAATACAAAAATAGAAATATTTTTGGGTGATGCAAGATTGCTCTTACACCCAGGATGCTCCTACATCATTAAGAATGTTAGGCATAAAACCTTTTTAGATGCAAAGTATTGATAGGATCTAGCAACACATCTCCTTTAGGTGTAGCCAACTGATAGGCTCCTGATCCAAATGTTGTTGTAATGACAAAGGGACCTAGCTAGTTGGGTTCAAATTTTCCCTTTTGTTCTCTATGTTGTTGGTTTTTAGGATTTTCTTTGAGAACTAGATCCCCAATCTGAAAGCTTCTAGGTTTCACTTTCTTGTTGTATCCTCTTGACATTCCTTTTTGGTAAGCTTTGAGATGATCAAATGCTTGTTGTCTGTGCTCATCCAACAATTCAAGCTCTTGCAATCTAGAGATTCTATAGTCTTCGTCAATGACTAAATGTTTCAGTGACACTCTTAGTGATGGAATTTCTAATTCAACTAGTAAGACTACTTCTGACCCATAAACTAGTGTGAATGGAGTTGCACCAGTTGGATTTCTTATGCTCATTTTGTAAGCCCATAAGGCTGGATTTATTTGTAAATGTCAATCCCTTCCTGATTTTTTTACTGTCCTATGCAAGATTTTTAGAATGTTCTTGTTGGATGCCTCAGCCTTCCCATTACCTTGAGGGTAATAGATTGAGTAGTGCTGAGTGATTTTAAATTGAAGACACAACTCATCTATGTCTTTGTTCTTGAATTGTCCCCCATTGTTAGTCACAATCAATGAGGTCATGCCATAATGACAAATGATGTAATTAAATATGAACATTGAAACCTATTTTCCTATTGCATTGGACAATGGGACAACCTCCACCCATTTTGTGAAATATTCAGTTGTAGTGATGATATATTTGTGTCCACTTGATGAATTGGGATAGATCTAACCAATTAAATCAAAGGCCCATTGCTAAAATGGCTAATGTGTTATAAAGGGAATCAACTCTCTAGCTGGTGCATGTATGAGGTTACCATGAATCTAGCATTTCTTACAAGCTTTTGCAAAATGAATAGCATCATTTTCCATGGTGGGCCAATAGTATCCAACTCTTAGGAGTTTCTTGGCTAACGAAAAACCATTTGAGTGTGATCCACACACACCTTCATGAACTTCTTTTAATACGTGATTAGACTCTTCATGTCCTAAACACCTAAGAAGTGTGCCATCTAGACTACATCTAAACAAGTCATTAGTGATGATCACATAGCAAGATGCTTCTCTTATAAGGGATCTTTTTTCATTTCTATAATAGCCTTCAGAAATGATTTGGTCTTTGAGATAAGAATAGATAGAGGCATATTTGGACAACACTTGGGTTTCAAGGACATAGACAATTTGACATTCAGGAGAGTCATAAGCTAGGAAAGGGAGTTCTTCCACTAGGAAGTCATAGCAAAATTGGTGTTCTTCTAATTTTAACATAGATGCTAAAGTATCCATTGCATTAGCTACTCTATTTTCTAACCTTGGGATCTGTTGAAAAGTGATGAAGACAAAGTACTTTTTCATATCATCCACCATTATTTTTTAGGGCATAAGCTTTTCATCCTTATTTTGATAATCACCATTTACTTGATTGATGATGAGCTGTGAATCCCCGTATATGTGTAATTCCATGATTTTCCACTCCATTGCAAGCTTGAGCCCATTCACAAGAGCTTCATATTCCACCATATTGTTTGTGCATGAAAATATCATCTTATAAGATTTTGGGATCTTATACCCTTGTGGTGTAATGAATAAGCAACTAGCTCCTGATCCTTGTTGTGTGAAGGACCCATCAAAGTACATTTTCCAAGGATGTTCTATTAGATGCATAATTGATTCATTTGTAAATTCTATCAGTAATGGCTTATTATCAGTCAACAACATCTCAGCAAGTTGGTCAGCAATCACCTACCCTTTAATGGCCTTCATGTCCACATATTCAATGTCAAACTCACTTAGGATCAAAACCCACTAAGCTAGTCTTTGTATAAGCATTGCTTTATTCAATAAGTACTTGAGTGGATCAATTTTAGCCATTAGTTTCACCTTGTGTGCTAGCATATAGTGTCTCAGTTTCTTGGATGCAAACACTACCACTAAGCATGCCTTTTCTATCATTGAATAGTTTAGCTCATATGTGACCAATGTTCTACTGATGTAATTGTTGCCCAAATTTTCCTATACATACAAATTTGGAAAAGAACCATCCCAAGGCCTCTTTCTTTTATCTTGTCAAACACCCCAAAAAATTTCATGAGTCTACATCTTTTCCCCTGGTCTCTGCAATATCGTTTAGGTCTCTGGCTAGAAGAAAAACCCTTAAAAAAAATTCATAAACTAGTCGTTACCTTGCAAAACCCTTTGGCCGCGTTATATTTTTATGTTACTTTATCCTAGTCACTTAAGTCATCCCAATTTGCATATACCTTTTTAAATCCTTCAGTCACCAAGTCTCTGATTCCTGGTGGTTAACCCCTTAACATTTAGCGATCCTATGAGCGGTTACCATTTTGGTTGGTGGTCTCAGATCGGTGGCCAGGCCAAGATTCTAGATCTGACGATCATCACATGATTTCATGGTCCTAGAAGATTCCATGAGATCTTGTGATGATTGTTGATCTTCCTGCCTATAGAGTTCATCTTGTTAGTGGGACCGGTGCCACCTCATCTTATTTGGTAGTTCCTAATTCATTGGCAGTGTCTGATTCGGTAGCTTGTTAGTGGGGCTGTCTTCTTTGGTGAGTTAAGTTTTGACTTAATTGTGTGGCTATCATTATACTGGGGGCTCAAGATGGGAACTAGTTAATCTGGCATTATAGCGATACCCATTGATCTTCCTTCATCATCAGAGCTTCTAACAGTGGGTCCTGTGTTAGGGACAATTGCAACATGGATCCATTTGGTAGTTTGTGATTGGCTAAGGTTGAATATAGGTTGAAGGATGTCAATGGGGTTGAGTATCTATAGATGCATCAAAAAGGCTAGGATCTAAAGTGGTTGTATGATCTCATAGAATCTTCTGACCCTCTGAGATCATGCCCCTGTCATTAGATCAAGATCTTGGAAGGTAGTGGGTCTGATGTCAGAGGTGCCAAGGTGTTGCTGATGAGGTAGTCAGGGCTAATGAACGATTGAAAAGTGGCCAATGTTAGTGGGCCCATGGGGTCTGGGGTTTCTAAAGAGGATGAAGCATGAAAGGATCTCATGGCTGTCATTATACCGTAGATCAAAAAAGCTTGATCGTTACGATGGAGGTATAGCGACAGCCGTCTGATGGTGTTCTCAGGGACGTGGGTCCAAGGTCTTGTTAGGGATGCTGACTTGCTTTCTGGTGATTAGTTGCTGACTTCCATGGTGGTGGTTGAATTTTCAGAGGGGTTTTAAAATTATTTTTCTAAGTGTATCTAAGCCACCCGATCTGCTAGGAGATAAAGAAATCGATGGTTGTGTTTTAAAATAGACCTGCTAGCCATTCTTTTCCAAATTAAAATATTTCTTCTACTAGGGTTTTCATTTTGCGGCCATGCACAACAAATGGGTAACTGGAATTGAATTCCTTAGGATAGTGAAGGCTGAGGGGATGATAACAAAGGATCTGATCATGGGTGTCACAGATTTTATAGAGTACCTAGTTGTAGAGGTGAATGTTTCTTGTAGGTCATAGATTGTTGTCTACTCTAAAGAGTGTTATTGTTTATGAAAGAATCTCTTTCTTCCCCTGAATACCCTCTTTATTTCCAGACCCCTCCTATGAAATACTTATGCAAACCTATTTAGTAAGTTGTAACCTACTAGACCTAAGTCTCTCATTGATTTCATCCTACATACTGAGATCCAAACCCTAGTTTCGGTGCATCACCTAGTAGGTAGTTTGCTTTCAGTCTTTTCCATTTCCAAGCATTCCTTCTATCCCTTTCCCTCCAAAGTTTACTTTTTATGTCTAGAAGAAAATTAAGGTGATTATCCAAGAGGAACCAGCCTAGAACCTAGAGGTCTCATCTTAGTTAGCATAGGTCCCACACCTGGAGATGATTCCCATGTTATACTAGGTTATCAAGACTATGACAGCTTGAGACAAAGGTGCAAACTTAGTGTATAACAATAATATATGGCTTGTTCTTTCTTGGTCTCCTCTTTTTGTGTGAGGAGAACACCTAGTGATGTGTCTGTGGCTGATATGTAGAGCAACAAAGGTTTTCCATAAATTAGCACCATTATAATTGGAGGAGTCATCAAATAGTTCTTAACTTGGGTAAAATTCTCCTCACACTATGCATCCCAAGTAAATGTGGTTCCTTTCCTCATCAACTTTGTGAAAGGTTGTGCTTTATTAGCCAACTGAGATATGAACCATCTTATAGATTGTAGCTCGCCTTGTAAGGTTCTCATTTGACTAATATTCTTTGGTGGTTTCATGTCTAGGATTGCTTTCACTTTTGTGGGATCCACCTCAATTCCCTTAGCTGAAACTATAAATCCTAAGAGTTTTCTAGATGATATGCCAAATGTGCACTTCTTAGGATTAAGTCTTAATTAGAACTATTCCATTCAATCAAAGATTCTCCTCACATCCTCTATGTGAGTAGACCTCATCCTTGATTTTTCCAAAGTATCATCGACATAGTCTTCCATATTCTTGTGCATCATGTCATGGAAGATTGTGGTCATTGCTCTCTGATATGTGGCACCTACATTTTTAAGACCAAATGGCATCACATTCCAATAGTATGTACCCCATGCACAAGTGAATGTTTTTTTCTCTTGGTCCTCAGGAGCAATTTTGATCTGATTATATCTTGAAAATCCATCCATTAGGGAGTACATCTCATAACCTGTTGTTAAGTCCACAATCATGTCTATGTTTGGGAGTGGAAAATCATCTTTAGGACAAGCTTTTTTGAGATCCCTAAAATCTGTGCACACTCTTATTGATTTGTCCACCTTTGAAACATGAACTATATTGGAGATCCACTCTGCATAATCAATTGCTCTAATGAATCTGGCCTTCAATAATTTTTCCTGTTCTACCTTCACTAGTAATGCCACATGTGGATTTATTTTTCTAAGTTTTTGCTTGACAAGTTTCACATTTGGTGAAATAGACAAATGGTGCATAATCAAATCTGTATCCAATCCTGACATATCTGAGTAAGACCAAGCAAATTTGATCTTCTTTTGTTTGAAGAAATTGATGAATTGGATTTTCTCTTCTTCTGTCAATGATTGAGCTATGTGAATTAACTAAGGATTTTCTGTTGTTCCAAAATTAATGGGTTGTGTTGGTTCAATCAAAACTAAGGACCTTTCTTGGAAATGCTTTGGGAGGATATCAAGCATCCCATCCTTTGGTGCCCCAAGGGGGTTTTCACCATTGGATACATCTTTTTCTTTTTCTCTTTTAGGATCTGATACTACCACTAAGTGGTTTTCACCATCAGATCTCTTGTTCATTTTCTTTTTCTTTTTGAGACTGAGAAACTTGATATCCTCCTCAGTCGTGATTTTGCTCATTGCACTAGTGGAAGAATGGAATGGTTCACAAGCATTAAGATAGCAGGCTATGGAATAGTCATTGTCAAAAGATAACAAGCTTGTCTTTGTGTATTCATCTCAGTGTATCAAGTCAGGATCTATTAAGGACAGAGATACAATAGGTTTAGGAGACAACACCGCATTGTTATCATTGCTTATAACTTGCAAAACATCATCTACTTAGTTTTCTTCTAGATAAGTGTTAGGATTATTAGAGTTAGATTCGTTATTATTAGAGTTTATGTTAATATTATATGGATCTAACTCTAGTGATCTAACTATTGCCCAAAATTTCCCATTCTACATATTTGACCAGGTTTCCAAGGTCTCTATTTTTATTCATCCCTACTGCAAGTTGTTTTAGCATGCAAAGTTGATCCACAAGGTTTCATGATTTGTGCCCTTACCCCCATGATCTCCAATGTGTCACCATGCTTCAGTTCAGATTACATCACTTAATTCACAAAACCCATAGAGATATTCAAGTTTAAATGCTTGCAGGAAATACTGGTGTTGAAGGGTTCAAAAAATTGTTCAGTAACGAAAACACTCTGTGTTTTCAACCTTTTTCTCTAGAAGCCCAGGATGTTTTCAACCTTCATTGTTTCACACTTCTTTCTCTGGCATCTACACTTTTCTAAGTGCAGTGGGTCCCATTGATGTTTTCGACAAGCTGCTAGCGCTTGTCGCATGATCACATAGCCCTTTTTTAGGCTATGTGAACATGTGACTAGCCATTAAGTGCATTGGTATGACTGATTGATGGTGGGCCTGAAGCTTCCAGGGCTAGTGTGGTGATCTATAGTGGTTGTATGATCTCATGGGATCTTCTGAGCCCATGAGATCATGTGCCCACCGTTGGATTAGAATCTCATGTTGTTATGGGGCCCAGGGTTAAGGAAAGCTTCCAGTGACTTGCCGACTAATAAGAAAGTAAAGTCGAGGTAAAACCCAGATTTAAAGTTTGCAGTCATCATCTTGCACTTGTCGCATGATCACATGTGGCTTTCTAACTGCATGTGATCATGCGACAAGACATCAACGGTTAGCAAGGCTTCCGGTGGTGATGTGTTCGGTCTGCAGTGGGTAGGAGGTATAACATGGGCCTCGTAGATGAAAGATCTACGGCGGTCACATGTTCACATGTGATCTTTCCATCCCATTTGATCATGTGACCACCATTGGATTCTAAGGGCATTTCCTGTGGTGTTGTCATGGGTCAGACTAAGGTGGCGGATCTTGTGGGCTAGGTGTCTTGCGTGGTAGGGAAGGAATTTTCAAAGGCTAGTCGCATGATTATATGTGGCCTTTTGGGCTTGTTGGTGTCCAAAATGACACTTGTGCTCTAATAGGCTACTAGTATACCCTCAAATAGATTTTAGGGGTGGTTAGCTTTGAAATGTAATGAGGTCTTAGGATAACTGGACCAACTCTAGGGACAAGACTGCCCTCTTCTACTTCTGGCTCTACAAAACCAAGGTGGGTGCACCTAACCTAGTATAAACTATACTTCACACACCAAAGACTAGGTTTGAATAATAGATAAATGGATAGCAAGAAAGTATTGAATGTTAAGCACACACTCATTGACTCTCCATTGCTATGGGGTAGAACCTTACACAACCAAATGCTGAAAACTTAAGGAATGGTTCTTAATTTATGTGTTTGAATCATAACAACCTATCAGGACATGTCAACAAAGAAATACTTATGTAGGCCAGTGCCTCATCCATTGGGCAAGGTTTCTTAGATAGACTACACACACACACACACACACCAGAATGTATCTGAGATTGAAAGCCATAAACACATTTACAATCTCCTCTACTGCTTGTAGAATATCCCTACATAGATAAGAGATAAATCTAGGTCCCATCTGAAGCATCATTTAATCTAATCCTAGATTAGAACTCAAGAATGAAGACCTATACATAAATTGTTATGCAGTGAACTAGAAAGTTCAAAATTCATCTATGTTGACACAAGGGAGAGATGAGAATCATGTGCCTGCATTAAGTATGAAGAATCCTCAAATGTGTACAGTCAATCCAAAGGAATCATGCTTGCAAACTATAGCTTAGACCTGCAATTTTCTTTTTGTTGTCAAAATACACCTAAATAGATCATTACAATTCAGACTGGGTGAAAGACTCACAACTAGAAAAGTTTGAGAAACTAACTCCAAATAAGCTCAAATTATCATAGAAATCCCTTTATACCAGGGTCACAATGTAAGCGTAATGATCACTTCCAACTCAAAAATTAAAAAACACCTAACCCCACCGAGGAATTAACATAGACATGACAGGGGTCAAGCCGCAACAATTGAAACTCCATTCTGCCCACTCTGGCCACTCAAAAATTGAATTTTGGTACCTCCTGCCACAAAAAACTCTCAACAAGCTCAAATGGTCACCATGCATTTTGTGGGCTTGTGCTTTTAACCATCCAACACCTCAGGTTAACTCTGTAATGGCGACTCCAAACAGTTGTCGCATGATTGCATAACCCAAAAATGGGCTATGTGAACATGTGACATGCCATTTCCCATTACTGCCGACGCTGCCACTTGCCACAAAAGAGTTTGTCACGTGTTCACAAGCCAAAAAATTGGCTCACATGAACATGCAACAAGCCGCTACCATGCACCCTGCTGGCTATTATGTCACCACTGAGATACCCTAGCCTGGGCCCATGTTCAAACCTTATCATCTCACTAGCTCAGACCAAATGGAGATCGCCATGACACCACCTACCAACGGGACCACCAAACAAATATAGATGGGCCCTAGCACACGTGGCACTTTGTCACATGATCACATAGCTTAGAGATGGGCTATGCGAACATGTGACAATCCATAGAACATTACTAGCCAGCATAACCATCGCCACCCACCAACCAATCAAGAACTGCCAGACCATATGAAGTTGACAGAAAATGTCAGTCGCATGATCGCATAGCCTTGCAAAAGGCTATGCAAACATGTGACTAACTACTGCCACTACTATTGCCACAAAGTAGCGGTCCACCCAAGCATATCCACCTCAGCACCACAGACATGCATCAACCAGTCACATGATCACATAGCCAAAAACTGGGCTATGCAATCATGCGACAACCAACCCCAAGCTTCCACATTGTCACATCGGACCAACCAAATAGAGACCACCAACTGCTAAGAACCAGGACCCATGCGAATAGATGGCAAGTGATCACATGATCACATGTTAGAAAAGTCTGACATGCAGCCATGTGACAACCAATAAGAACATGCCCCCTACCACCCCTCTGACACCAGGCCCACTTCACCAAAGAAACACTTGGAACAAACAAAATCAACGGTAGGCACATGATTGCATGGGGAAAGAATATTTCATGTGATCACATGCCGACCATTAATCTCCTCCCTTTGCCACTTTGATCATCGCACTTGTGCACTTAAGACAAAGTAGACCACCAGGCAGCTAAACAGGACTGGGATCCACATGGCTAGGTGGCAAGCAGTCGCATGATCACATGTTAGAAAATTCTAACATGCGGCCATACAACAACCAATCAGGAAGAGTCTGGACCCACCATCTAGTCAGACTTGCGCAATTAAGACCAAGGTCGAAAACACACAAAGTTTTCAAGATGAAAAAACAAGTGCACAAAGATGGAAGGCAAAGGTCAAAAATAATGAGGGTTTTTGGAAAAAGATTGAAAACACATAGGAATATCGATAGACCAAAATATAGCAGGGAAGTCAAAAACATCATGGGTTTTTGAAAACACTATGGGTTCTCGACACTGTGGCAGAATTTTAAAAATGTTTCCCGTAGACCTCAAAACTTGAAAAATTCCCTTGGCCTTGCGAATTAGCAGATGTGACTTGGGCTGAAGCAAGGTGACACATGAACAAAACAGGGCTAAGGGTGCACATCATAAAACCAAGTGGATTCTTATTGCAAGTTAAAATTGTGACTACAGGTCGAGTAGAGACAACATAACAAAGATTGCAGGGAAAAAGCCATTTTCCAAAGATTTTGTAATGACTGGAAAATGGAATAACAGTGGCTCTAGTTGGGGACATGTATCTCCTGCAGATACAATGAGAAAATAGAATCTACTGGAAGAGCAGACCACAAAATTTTGAACCAAAAATAACCCTAAGAGACCTAGGGAAGAATCCTAACTACTGCTCATGGAAAAAGATACTTCAAGAGAAGTAAAACTTTAGGAATTGTCCATGAATAGGAAATTCCAAAGTGCCACCAGTTAGATCTTTTAGAACATATGAAACAACTCCCCATTTACTTTCAATGAGATAAGGACCCAACCATATAGGATCAAACTTACCATGCTATCCCTTATCCTCTAATCTGGCATTCCACATTAGAACAAGATCACCAGCCCCAAAACTCCTTTGAGTGGCTCTTTTATCAAATAAACTCTTACACTATGTCTGAAGTGTTTTATTTCTTTCATGTGCATCTCTTCTTACCTCCTCCAATTGGATTAACTCATCCATCCTTAGTCTCATTTCATCATCTAAGTCTTCATCATATGCCTGGATGAATTTATACATTTGCAATAGATTGTTTTGAGGTGACCTAGCTCCAATCCCGTAGACTAAAACCAAGTGGATTCTCATCGCAAGTTAAAACTATGACTGCAAGCCAGGTAGAGACAACATAACAAAGATTGTAGGGAAAAGGCCATTTTCCTAAGATTTTGCAATGACTGGAAAATGGACTAATGGTGGCTCTAGTTGGGGACATGTATCTCCTGTAGATACAATGAGAAAATAGAATCTACTGGAAGGGCAGACCACAAAATTTCAAACCAAAAACAACCCTAAGAGACCTGGGGTATAATCCTAACTACTACTCATTGAAAAAGATACTTCAAGAGAAGTAAAACCTTAGGAATTGTCCATGAACAGGAAACTCCAAAGTTCCACCAGTTAGATCTTTCAGAACATATGAATCAACTCCCCATTTACTTTCAATGACATAAGGACCCAACCAAATAGGATCAAACTTACCATGCTGTCCCTTATCCTCTAATCTAGCATTCCACATTAGAACAAGATCACTAGTCCCAAAACACCTTTGAGTGGCTCTTTTATCAAATAAGCTCTTACACTGTGTCTGAAGTGTTTCATTTCTTTCATGTGCATCTCTTCTTACCTCCTCCAATTGGATTAACTCATCCATCCTTAGTCTCATTTCATCATCTAAGTCTTCATCATATGCCTGGATGAATTTATACATTTGCAATAGATTGTTCTGAGGTAACCTAGCTCCAATCCCATAGACTAGATCAAATGGGGCACAACCTATGGCATTCTTGATGGTCACTCTGTCAGCCAATAATGCCCACCAAAGTTTTGAGTCCCATGATTTTTTTTTCCTGTCCAATACTCTTTTGAGGATCTTTATCAAGCTTTTATTAGTGGATTCAGCCTGGCCATTTCCCTGTGGGTGATATGGGGAAGAGAATGAAATGTGTATCCCATAATTCTTACAAAATCATCAAACTCCTAAGATCTAAAACACATCGCATTGTCTACCACTATTGTTTCTGGACATCCAAATCTAGTGAGAATATTCTGCATCATGAAATCAATAACAACTTTACTAGTGTCCCTCCTAGTGGGAATAGCTTCAACCCATTTAGTGAAATAGTCTATTGCCACTAATATGTAGGAATGCCCACCACTAGACTTTTTTGGAATCTCACCAATGAAATCAATACCCCACTGTTAGAAAGGGGCCTGAACTGAGACTGGTTTGAGTGGTAAATTTCCACCAAATTTTAGCTTACCTGCAAACCTCTGGCATGCATCACACTTCCTTACAAACTGATGTGTGTCTCTAAAAATTGTAGGCCACCAAAATCTAGATCTAAGGATCTTTTGGGCTGTGGTCTTTTCCATGTAGTGTCCACATACACCTTGATGCATTGATTCTAACAAAGACTTAGACATTTCCTGGTCTACACATTTTAGCAATACACCTTCATTGCTTTTCCACCATAACTCACCATGTATAATGGCATATCTCACAAATTGTAGCCTGATAGTCCTTTTCTTATTTTCACTCATGTTAGGGGGAAGAAATAATTTTTGCAAGTAATTGATGACATCCCTGTACCAATCACAATAGTCCAAATCACAAACATATGGTCTTTCTTCCTCCTCTAACATGTTCACATGGTTTGCAAACAAATTACTATGTGCCATCAACTTTGCAAGACCAAGGCCTCTTACCAATATTGTAATCTGAATATCTATATTGAATTCTTGGATCTTGTTGATCCATCTACACCTCTTACCTGAGACCTCTTGTTGCACTAGAATATCCTTGATAGTAGCATTAGGAACACAAGCAACCACCTTGTCTCCTACAAGATAAAACCTAAAAGCCTTAACTGCTTTGACTAGGGCATAAGCTTGTTTCTCAACTATATCATACTTTAGTTCTGCTGCATGTAAGGATTTGCTAAAAAAGGATATGGGTTGTTCATACCCTTTTGAATTCTTTTTTAATAAGATGGATGCAATTGTATGATAAGAAGAAAAGGAGAAAATTTGCATGGGTTTACCATAATTAGGGGTCCTTAAAATAGGGGCATCCTTGATGGCCTATTTGATATTCTTGAAAGACTCATTTTCTTCTTCATTCCATTCTACTTTTGCATTTTTCTTCAACATTCCAGAGATGGGAATACAAATTTTTGCAAAGTTAGTAACAAACCTTCTTAGAAAATTTACCTTCCCAAAGAAAGACTATACTCCTTTAACATTCCTTGGTGGTGAAAGCTTGTCTATTGCCATAACCCTTTCAGGATCAATTCTCACTCCATCCTTGGACACAACATGTCCTAAGAGCTTGCCTTCCACCACACCAAAAAAACATTTCTTTGGATTCAAAGAAATTCCATATTCCAGAGCTCTAATAAAAATATTTTCAAGATGCTCATAGTGTTGATCCTCCTTCTCTGAATATGCCATGAGATCATCTTGATATACCACTAAAAACTTATTTATGAAATCAGCAAAGGCCACATCCATAGCTCTCTAGAAAGTAGCTCTTGCATTTGTCAGACCAAATGACATTCTGACATAAACATATGTTCCCCAAGGAGTTGTGAATGCAGTCTTGAATTGTTTTAACTCCTTGACCATGACCTGATTATATCCAGAGAAGCCATCCATCATTGACATCAACTCCGATCCAGTGACTCTTTGCAGCATGTTTTCCATATTAGGGAGACCATAGTTGTCTTTCAAAGAATTGACATTTAGATTTCTAAAATCAACACACAACCTAATGTCACCATTCTTTTTTCTAACTGGAACCAAGTTTGACACCCAAGTAGAATGTCTGATAGGCTTGATAATGCTAGCATCCATCATCTTTTTAAGTTCATCTTGCATTTTTTGTGCCAAAGTAGGGTTCAAAGGCCTTAATTTCTACCTAAAAGGTTTAGTTCCTTCCTTTAATGGTATCTCATGTTGAAAGAGATCTTCTCTATATGCCTTCAAATATTCATAAGACCATGCAAAGACATGTCTAAATTTTTTGAGAAGATCAATCAAATTTATTGTAGTTCTTTGAGATAAACATTTACCTATGTAAATGTTCTTTGGTTCTTGGCTTGTCCCTAGATTCACCGCCTCCAAATCACTTACCCTGTCAGCAAGTCTAGCTACACAAGCCCTCTCTTTATTATCAAATGCTCTCTCAAGAGAAACCAATCCCCTTGGGATCCTATTTGACTTCAATTGCAATACTTCCTTCCAAAGGACATTCTCTTTTCCATCCTTGTTGTCTACATAGGTGCTGAAATCCATTTCCTGACCATCAAAGTGAGACTCACACTGCAAGAACCTCAATATATCTTGATCATCAGAAAATACTTGCCAATTCTCAACATTATTTGGGATAGAAGGCTTGGACTTACACTTAATTTTGGATATTCCCACAAAGGTAACATCCTCTGGCCTTAAAGCTATGTTTGCTAGTAAATTTGCCATCCTATTTTGGCTTCTATACAGCCAATCAATTCCAAAAGCACTGAAACATTCAATTTCATCCCATACAGCATTCCTATATTGTTTCAGCCTTTGGTTTTTTGATGCATACTTTGATCTAATCTAAGATATTACTAACTTAGAATCACCAATTACCCTAAGATGTTTGATCCCATGTTTTGATGCTTGTCTCAAACCAATCAATAGGGCCTCATATTCAGCAACATTATTTGTGCAAGAAAATAGGAGAGTGAAAGAAAATATAAAAGTTTTACCACTTGGGGACACCAATAACACTCCTACTCTAGCACCTTCTCTAGAACTTTCTCCATCAAAATATAATGTCCATAAGACATTACCCTCTACCATGTTACTCTCATCATTAGCCAAAAGGATAGGGCTGACCTTCTCCTGCATCTCATTCCTCTGGACTTGGAATGAGCCAATGTTAGTGTCAACAAAACAATTCATGCTATCCTTTTCATTTTCCTCAATCATATGTGGGGTCTTGGCTTCCCTTGACACCTTCACACTTTCTCCTTCAATGTCAAAAGTGGCAAAGGACAAGTCACATTGAATACTTCCTCCCATGGAGGCACTCCACTTTCTAGATAACAACATTCCATATTGAGGAGGAATGTTAACTACAAGAGCACTCATAGTCAACTATTTGTTAGGAAATGCAACTAATTTATAAGGCAAAGCCTTGACGGTACCAATAACTGGCACTTCTCTTGAGTCCATAGCTTGGAATCTTCCATGAGGCATATCAACCTTTAGTCCTAATGATTTCATGATCTCTATAGGCATGATAGTGTTTGATGCTCCAGAATCAATCATGCAGTTCTTCAACATTTTACCATTAATAACAAGGGACAAGAAGAAAGGGTCAACTATCCCTAATGCATTATTTACAATAGTTGTATCCAAGAAGATTTGAGGAATCTTAGAAACAATTCCTTCACTCTTACTGTCAAGTGTGTCTTCCAAGGAAGCCACATGTTTGTCATTTCTACTCACTTCTTGGATTCCTGCAAGAGAAACACCATTTACCCAATTCAAGGCCTTAACCTTATGTTCTTCTATTCTCATCATTTCCAACAGTGGAACCTTGACAATGATCTATGAAAGCAATTTGGACATATCAATTGGAACATACTTTTGGTTATTCATGTCTTCCTCAAAAATAGTGACAAACTTATCCTTTGTCAGATTAGACTTGTTTTTGAGAGAAGATTCTTCTCCATTTTGAGAAATAGGGACCACAATATCTGATGTTTTTGCTTTATTCCCAGGTGCTACAATAGGCATAATTTTCCTTTTTATCTTCACTTGGTTAGTATCATTGGCACCCTTCCCCTTTTCTTCATATTGTTGTACACTATTTTCTGTCCTCTTGATGAACATACTACCTGGCTTACTAGTTGCATTTCTAGCTTTCCTATTCCTCAAGTTATAATTGCTTCTAGCTTGGGTGACCATGTCTGCAGTGATTTGAGAAATTTCTTCATCTAAGGGTCTTCTTAAAGAAACTTTCTCCTCACCCCTCACTATACTACATCCAACATGATCAAACTCTTCATCTTCATCATCAGTAGAATCAGCTTCATCCCACGCATGTGAAGAAGTCATACCACATCCTTCCTTATCATACTACTCCTCACCTTCTTGATTATCAGGTCAATTCAAAGCAATGACACAATGCTCTGGACTATGAGGAGATTGACAAATGACACACCATGGAACCTCATCAGCTAAATTCACTGAATTTCTCTACAAAGGATTAGGGATCCTTCCATTAGGTCTTTCCTACTTGGTTGGGAGAATGGGCCTGCCATCTTTCCACTGAGTGTTGTAAGGGTAATTTTGCTTTCTAGGCTATCTGCTAAAATTGTTTGGAGCTGACCTCTCCATAGTCATAGCTCTATTGTTTCCATTTTCACCAGGATTGAAACCTTCCAAAGCTTTTAAAATTTGTTTTAGATTATCATCCTCTTTGGGTTTAGAATCAGTAGACCTTCCCATTTCTTTCTTGCTCTGCATTTGAGGCCTGCAATCATCTCTTCTCGCTATCTTTCTTGATATTCTTCTATTGCTCTCTATGTTGATGGCCAATTTGTAAGCATCCCCAAGATTTCTGGGGTTCTTGTCCCTCAAGAGGTAACCCATTTTTGCATCAAAGGCATTCAAGCATGTCACAAGACATACCTTTTCATCTAGTCTAATAACCTGCAAGAGCCTATGCATATCCTTTTGGAATCTCATATTAAAATCAAGGACCTCTTCATTCTGATTCTTCTTTATGTTATTGAATTCATTTAGGATAAAACCCTCATTAGTCTTATCACCATAGTGTTCCTTGAAACAATTCTTGAATTCATTCCATGACCCTATACTAGCATGGTGTAATCCTCTAAACCAATCCCTAGCATCCTCAATCAGGGATTGTACAAATAGCTTCATTATAACATCATCAGGCTCTACATTATAATCATCTATTACATCTATGAAATTTTTTAGATGTTCTTCACATGTGATGACATTACTTCCAGTAAATTTAGTAAGCTTCTTTCTAATTTCATCAGGGATTACATTAGGATAACCAGAAATACCAAAGAAGACAAGTTGTTTGTACCTTTCATGAATAGGAGCTCCATGCAGTGGATCCATTCCTTGAGATGTAGATGTCCTTGTGTTTGAACCATCAGGAACTCTAGTTACACCTGGTACACCATTTGCTTGAGCTGCATTGTTACCCTGATTTCCACCTTGTCCCAAAAAGGAAGTAGCAATATTTGAAGGTCCTGAAGAATGCTTGAGAAAATCTATCTTCTTTCTAATTTCTCCAACAGAAGCCTCCAACTCTTCTTTCTCTAGTTCTTTATCCAATATTTCTTTCTTCCTTCTAGCTATCTCCAAATCTGAATCTAATCTCAGTCCAGGATCTGATGTCCCATCCATAATAATTTGTTCATTGATTTGAATCCCAACAGCCTTCTGTTTTCCTTTATCTCTTGGTCTGGTTTCTTCACACATTTTTTGAACAATAGGCTGTTTGGTTACTTTTTTAGGCTCTGGGATAGAATTAATTACCTCCAAATCTAGTAATTGCCTCTTTAGCTGATCAGCCCTCATCATGGCTTGTATTACTTTATCTTCTTTATTCTTTTGTCTCTGTTGCCTAATGGAAAGCTATTCTTGAACTCTTCTTTCTAGTTCATAGACCTCCTCAAAGATCTCCTCTGATTTAGGGAGTGTAGTCTCTGACTCATCATCTCCCACTTGAAACTCTTCCTCATACTGGCTCAATCCCAAGTCAACAGCCTCTTCATACTCTAAATTATTTTCTTCCTGACTAGGCCTGGCTTGGATTTCTTGTCTGGTATCTCTCTTGTTTCTCCAAGTATGATAGACACCTCTTCTTTTCTTTCCTCCCCTTGTCTGACTAGGCTTGGAAGTGCCTGGAATACCTTCTTCCATTATATCTTCAAGATGCTTCTTTCTCCAAGACTTGGTACCTCTATAACTCATCCTACAAAATAAATACTGACTAGCACTGCTTCAAAGATGTTTGAGTTGACACCCAAGTGTATTGGGAATATTACAATATAGTTTCTTCAATCTAGAAATACTCGAATAAGTTAGAGAGACAAGGGACAAGAACAACCCTGTTTCTTCCAATGATGACCTACTGGTTAAGATGAACATGTATAACACTCCCCAGCAGAGTCACCATCTTGTTAGTGTCCAAAATGATGCTAATGCTCTAATACGCTACCAATATATGCTCAGATAGATTTTAGGGGTGGTTAGCTCCAAAATGTAATGAGGTCTTAGGATAACTGGACCAACTCTAGGGACAAGACTATCCTCTTCTACTTCTGGCTCTGCAAAACCCAGGTGGGTGCACCTAACCTAGTATAAACTATACTTCACACACCAAAGACTGGGTTTGAATAACAGATAAATGGATAGCAAGAAAGTCCTGAATGTTAACCACACACTCATTAACTCTCCATTGCTATGGGGTAGAGCCTTACACAACCAAATGCTAAAAAATTAAAGAATGGTTCTTAATATATGTGTTTGAATCATAACAACCTATTAGGACATGTCAACAAAGAAATACTTATCTAGGCCAGTGCCTCATCCATTGGGAAAGGTTTCTTAGATAGACTACACACACACACACACACACACACACTAGAATGTATCTAAGATTCAAAGCTATAAACACATTTAAAATATCCTCTACTACTTACATAATATCCCTACATAGACAAGAGATAAATATAGGTCTCATCTGAAGCATCATTTAATCTAATCTTGGATTAGAACTCAAGAATGAAGACCTATACATAAATTGTTATGTAGTGAACTGGAAAGTTCAAAATTCATCTATGTTGACACAAGGGAGAGATGAGAATCATGTTCCTGCATTAAGTATGAAGAATCCTCAAATGTGTATAGTCAATCCAAAGGAATCATGCTTGCAAACTATAGCTTAGACCTACAATTTTCTTTCTGTTGTCAAAATACACCTAAATAGATCATTACAATTCAGACTGGGCAGAAGACTCACAACTAGAAAAGTTTAAGAAACTAACTCCCAATAACCTCAAATGATCACATAAATCCCTTTATACCAGGGTCACAATGCAAGTGTAATGATCACTTCCAACTCAAAAATTGAAAATCACCTAACCCCACCAATGAATTAACATAGACATGATAGGGGTCAAGCCGCAGCAATTAACAATCTATTCTGCTCACTCTGGCCGCTCAAAAATTGAATTTCAGTACCTCCTGCCACAAAAAACTCTCAGCAAGTTCAAATGGTCAAGATGCATTTTGTGGGCTTATGCTTTTAACCATCCAACACCTTGGGTTAACTCCGCAATGGCGATGCCAAACAATTATCGCATGATCACATAACTCAAAAATGCGCAAACATGCGACATGCCATTTTCCATTACCGCCAATGCTTTCACTTGCCACAAAAGAGTTTGTCACATGTTTGCAAGTCAGAAAACTGGCTCACATGAACATGTGACAAGCCACTACCATGCACCCTGCTAGCTGTTATGTCACCACCGAGATACCCTAGCCTGGGCCCACATTCAAATCTTATCATCCCACCAGCTCAGACCAAATGGAGATCACCATGACACCACCTGCCAATAGGACCACCAGACAAATATAGATGGGCCCTAGCATAGGTGGTACCTTTCCGCATGATCACATAGCTCAGAGATGGGCTATGCAAACATGTGACAACCCATAGACTGTTACCCACTAGCATAACCACTGCCACCCACTGACCAATCAGGAATCACCAGACCGCATGAAGCTAACAGAAAACATTAGTCACATGATTGCATAACCTTACAAAAGGCTATGTGAACATGCAACTAACTGCCAGCAAACTACCACCGCTACCACTACCACACAGTAGCAGTCCCACCAAGCATATCCACCTCAGCACTGCGGACACATGTCAACTAATTGCATGATTTCATAGCCAAAAACTTGGCTATGTAATCATGCAATAGCCAACCCTAGACTGCCACATCATTGCATCAGACCAACCAAACAGATACCACCAACTACTAAGAACTGGGACCCATGCAGATAGATGGCAAGTGGTTGCATGATTGCATATCAGAAAATTTTGACATGTGACCATGCGATAGCCAATAAGAACATGCCCCCTACCACCCCTCTGACACCGAGCCCACTTCACCAAAGAAATGCTTGGAACAAACAAAATCAATGGCAGGTGCATGATCGCATGGGGAAAGAATATTCCATGCGATCACACACCGACCGTTGATCTCCTTTGTCTGTCGATTTGAAGAAACTGGCCCCATATCATTGCACTTGCACACTTAAGACAAAGTAGACCGCTAGGCAGCTAAATAGGACTGGGATCGACATGGCTAGGTGGCAAGTAGTCGCATGAGCGCATGTCAGAAAAGTCTGACATGTGGCCATGCAACAACCAATCAGGAAGAGTCTAGACCCACCATCCAGTCAAACTTGTGCAGTTAAGTCTGAGGTCAAAAACACACAAAGTTTTTGGCACCAAAAGATAAGTGCACAAAGCTGGAAGGGAAAGGTTGAAAACAACGAGGGTTTTCAGCAAAAGATAGAAAACACACAGGAATATCGAAAGACTGAAAGATAGCAGGGAAGCCAAAAACATCGCAATTTTTTGAAAACACTATGGGTTCTTGACATTGTGGCAAAATTTTAAAAATGTTTCCCGCAGACCTCAAAACTTGAAAAATTCCTTGGGCCTTGCGAATTAGTAGATGTGACTTAGGCTGAAGCAAGGTGACACATGAACAACATAGGGCTAAGGGTGCACATCATAAAACCAAGTAGATTCTCATCGCAAGTTAAAACTGTGACTGTAGGCCAGGTAGAGACAACATAACAAAGATTGCAGGGAAAAGGCCATTTTCCTAAGATTTTGCAATGACTAGAAAATGGACTAATAGGGCTCATGCTATCATGTGACCAATGACATTTTCAAGGTGGTGCAATTTTTTGGCAGGCTTTATTCTACAAAGGACATGTGCGAAGTGGTGGGGTAGCTTGGAATTGATTTCTAAGGATATTTTCTAGTTGTGAGCATGATGATGGATGATCTAGTTGTCAATGCCCTAGATTTTGTAGGGTAGAGTGTAGTTTTCTTGTGTTGATGAAGCATTAGAGAGTTCATGCCACTTGTGACTATTTATACTCTTGCAAAGATCAAGTCTGGAGCCTTAATGGCCTAGTGGAGTTGGAGGTGGGTTGGTAGATCAAGGTGGCTTATCCGCAGGTATTTTGGTGATGGATTCTAGTACAGAATCATTTATCTGATCGGTTGAGATGTTGTAGAAGTGTATTCATGATCATATTTGATTTTGGTTATCAGTACCCTAGGGTTGATTATTAAATTGTAAATCTTGTAACCCTGGTTAGATTTTTGACTCCTGCCTGCGTATAGTGAGGGATGTATATATTGTTTTTTCAGAGCCTTAGTGCTCAGAATCTAGCAATTGTAAAAGGAAAGTTTCTTTCTTAGAGAGCAATTTGTGGCAATTTTCCTACCCTTTGGCTTTCTACAATTGTAATTTTCATTGATTATTCAAATATTGCAAAGTATTTTGTGACATTCTTATTGTCCTTATGCTTTCTTATGTGGATTATCTCTTATTGGATCAAAGTGTATGCATGTTTCCAATGATATCTTAGGTTTCCTGATTCCTCTTACTTTCTGTAACTGTTTATGTTATTGTGTTTGATCTGATTTAGATATTTTGTGGGTATATTTCAGCCCCTAACAATCTTGTCTCAATCCTACACCAAGCTATAGGAATGAATGTTTGTTTGCAGGTCATAGATTGTTGTCTAATCCTAAGAGTCTTGTTGTTGTGAAAGAATCTTTCTCTTTCCTTGAACACCCTCTTTGTTTGGAGACCCTCCTATGAAATACTAATGCAAGCCTATTCAGTAAGTTGTGATCTCCCAAACCTAAGCCTTTCATTGATCTCGTTCCTCTATACTGAGATCCAAACCTTAGTTTCGGTGCATCACCTAGTAGGTAGATTTTATTTTCAGTCATTTCAGTTTCATGCATTCTTTCTAACCATTTTCCCTCAAAGTTTAATTTCCTATTAAGAATCAAATCAAGGTGATAATCCAAGAAGAACCAGCCTAGACCCTGGAGGTTTCATCTCAGTTAGCAAAGGTCCCACAACCTTGAGATGATTCCCATGTTATACTGAGTTATCAAGACTAAGAGAGCTTGAAACAAAGGCATAAACTCAGTGTATAACAATTCTAGTAGGCTCGATGGGATCAAAGTTCAAATTCATGTTAAAATTTATGCTATCTCTGATATACTGATTGCATAATACAGACCTTTCAAAGGTTAATATTTAAGTATATTTGGTGACTCAGCTTTGGTCACCATGATGAGCCAAAGCAAGGATGATGATGGTAACCTTGTAGAGGAGTGTTTTGATTGCATGATAGAATATTTTTGTGCGAAGCTTGATACCATTGAAAGAGCTATTCCTGTGAGCCTTCCTCAAGTTAATAGCTTAGAAGAGCTATTAGCTTTTTCAACTGAAGAGAATGATCCTCTAACTGCAGAAGAAGATATGGTATGGAAAACCATCATGGAGGGTGATGTCATAGATTCAATCCTTGGTGACCAGAGGCCCATTCAATTTTTTTAGCCTCCCTGGGATAATGTCAGCTCTGATCTGGACTACGAACTTCAAATGTTGATATGCCAAGTAGTTCAGTATATTTTTGTTTCCCACTTTCTCCTTGTAGCTATCCTCATGAGTCCAATGCAAAATATCCTAATGAGGAAAGGTAGCTACTTTTCACAACCAATGAATGGTTTTGTTTGACCAGCTCCCTACACTGGTTAGTTTAGGCTAGGTTAGCTTCCCTACTTTCTAGATTAGTTCTTCCTTCTTTCCACGAAGTGTCCATGCACAGTTTGTCTTGCTAGTTCAATTTTGTCTCTGTCAAAGTTTTGTGCTTAGAATGAATCCATGCCCAATGGATTTCTTCAAAGGCCATTGGTATAATGTCTAGTAGGCTAACATCCCACAAAAAATTGCCAAAATGTTGCCCAAAATTTCCCATTTTGCAAATTTGGCCTGGTTTCCAAGGTCTGTATTTTTATTCATCCCTACTGCAAGTTGCTTTAGCTTGTGAAGTTGATCCACAAGGTTTCATGATTTGTGCCCTTACCCCCATGATCTTCAATGTGTCACATGCTTTAGTATAGATTGCATCACTTAATTTGCAAAACCCACAGAGATATTCAAGTTTAAATGCTTGCAGGAAATACTGGTGTTGAAGGGTTCAAAAAATTGTTCAGTGTCGAAAAACCTCTGTGTTTTTTACCTTTTGCTCTGGAAGCCTAGGATGTTTTTGACCTTGGTAGTTTCACATTTCTTTCTCTGGCATCTAAACTTTTCTAAGTGTGCAACTTTAACTAGGTGGGTCCCATTGATATTTTCAACAAGCTGCTAGCACTTGTCACATGATCACATAGCCCTTTTTAGGCTATGCGAACATGCAACTAGCTGTTAAGTGCACTGCTACGACTGATTGATAGTGGGCCCGAAGCTTACGGGGCTAGTACGGTGGATATCTATGATGATTGTATGAACTCATGGGATCTTCTAAGCCCATGAGATCATGCACCCACCATTGGATTAGAATCTCATGTTGTTATGGGGCCCGGGGTTAAGGAAAGCTTCCACCGACTTGCCGACTAAGAAGAAAGTAAACCTGAGGTAAAAGCTAGATTTAAAGTTTGCAATCATCATCTTGTGCTTGTTGCATGATCACATGTGGCTTTCTAACCACATGCGATCATGTGATGAGCCGTCAATGGTTAGCACGGCTTCGGGTGGCAACGTGTCCAGTCTGTGGTGGGCCGAAGGTATAGCATGGGCCCCGTAGATGCAAGATCTATGGTGGTTGCATGTTCACATGGGATCTTTCAATCCCATGTGATCATGTGACCACCATTGGATTCTAAGGGCATTTCTTGTGGTGCTGTCATGGGTCAGACTGAGGTAGCGGACCTTCTGGGCTAGGTGTCCTATGTGGCAGGGATGGAATTTTCAAAGTCCAGTCGCATGATCGCATGCGGCCTTTTGGGCTCATGCAATCATGCAACCAATGACATTTTCAAGGTGGTGAAACTTTTTAGTGAGCTTTCTTCTATAGAGGACGTGTGCCAAGTGGTGGGGTAGCTTAGAATTGATTTCTAAGGACATTTTCTAGTTGCGAGCATGATGATGGATGATCTAGTCATCGGCACCATGGATTTTGTAGGGTACAGTGTGATTTTCTTGCGCTGATGAAGCATTAAAGAGTTTGTGCCACTTGTGACTATTTATAATGTTGTGAAGATCAAGTCTGGAGCCTTAATGGCTTAGTAGAGTTGCAGGTGGGTTGGTAGATAAAGGTGGCTTGTTTGCAGGTAGTTTGGTGATAGATTCTGGTGTAGAGTCATTTATCTGATCAGTTGAGATGTTGTAGAAGTGTATTCATGATCAGATTTGAATTTTTTTATCAGTACCCTAGGGTTGATTATTAAATTATAAATCTTGTAATCCTGGTTAGATTTTTGACTCCTACCTGCGTGTAGTGAGGGATGTATATATTATTTTTTGAGAGCCTTAGTGCTCAAAATCTAGCAATTGTAAAAGGAGAGTTTCTTTCTCAGAGAGCAATTTGTGGCAATTTTCCTACCCTTTCGCTTTCTAAAATTATAATTTTCATTGATTATTCAGATATTGCAAAGTATTTTGTGACATTCTTGTTGTCCTTATGCTTTCTTGTGTGGATTATCTCTTATTGGATCAAAGTGTATGCATGTTTTCAATGATATCTTAGGTTTCCTGATTCCTCTTATTTTTTGTAACTATGTGTGTTATTGTGTTTGATCTAATTTAGATATTTTGTGGGTATATTTTAGCCCCTAACAGTCTTGTCTCAATCCTACAATGAGTTATAGAAGTGAATGTTTGTTTGTAGGTCATAGATTGTTGTCTAATCCTAAGAGTCTTGTTGTGGTGAAAGATTCTTTCTCTTTCCCTGAACACCCTCTTTTGTTTGCAGACCCTCCTATGAAATACCGATGCAAGCCTATTTAGTAAGTTGTGATCTCCCAGACCTAAGCCTTTCATTGATCTCATTCCTCTTTATTGAGATCCAAACCTTAGTTTTTGTACATCACCTAGTAGGTAGATTTGCTTTTCAGTCATTTCCCTTTCATGCATTCCTTCTAACCCTTTTCTCTCAAAGTTTAATTTCCTGTTAAGAAGTAAATCAAGGTGATAATCCAAGAGGAACCAACCTAGAACCTGGAGATTTCATCTTGGTTAGTAAAGGTCCCACAACCTTGAGATGATTCTCATGTTATACTAAGTTATCAAGACTAAAAGAGCTTGAAATAAAGGTGCAAACTCAGTGTATAGCACTAACATTAGAACTTTCTCCTTCCTCCATCAAGACTCTAGGAGAAAACTTGTGTATCACATCTATTTCTATGTCCATGGTTGCATCAAAAAGGACATCCCATTCATACTCATGTGAATCCATCTGGCTGTAATCTGAGACCCCCAAAAAGTTGGCAATAGTCATAGCCACCTCATTTTCTTCATCAGCATGATTCTCTTCATCTTGCAATGGTTCTTATGGATTCATTGCTTTAGGTTTTTCATCAAAGTGTGGTGTATCCATGATAAGAGGTTCTTGTTTCTGTTCTTCATCAAGCTCATCTTCTTGTACTCCTTCTGATCTTTGTCCAATACTTGTACCAAGGAATGTAACCTCTGCGTCTCCTTGTAAGAGTAATAACCTTTCATAATGAATGGGTTGTCCTTCTATTTCTTCTTCATCATTTGAATCCCCTAATGTATCAAATACTAGACCTTTTTCTACTATAGGATGAAATCTAGCTTCTCTGAAGCCTAGTCCAGTCTTGTCTTTAGGATTTCAGAAATCCATGTGTAGGGGTTCCACTAGTCCTTGGTTATTTTGTCCCAATGGTCCTTTTCCTTTGTACCCAATTTGTTTCATAAGGTCATATCCTTTCCTATATTTTCTCAAAGAGATCTCAACATGTTTCACATTCCCATCTGCTTCAGGTTCTTTGTAAAGCCATTCCAAAATAGCCTTTTCTTCATTCTCTTCTTCTAAGGGTATTTTTGCTTTTACCATTCCAATTCCTTCATGTATAGTTAAAGCACTGCCATTTGAAGGTGTAGATGTATATGTGGGCATTCCTTGTGTCCTAGGAGATATAGGTAGATCTATCAAAGATGCTACAAGATCTTTTTTGTACTCTCCCATGTTGGTTTCTTGGATATTGATCTTCTAAGAAAAGCTTCTCAAGACCATGTCTTTTGATCTTTCTACCTTGGGGGACCCTTCCTTGTTATGGGGAACCATGCTTTTAGTTTTTTTGAGGTTATTACAAGTATTTGTGGTATCTACTAGAATAGTCACCTCCACTCCATTATGAGGAAACTTTAGGCATTGATGATATGTAGAAGGAACTTCCTACATTGAATGTATCCACGGTCTTCCAAGAAGAATGTTGTAAGAAAGGGGTAAATCAAGAACTTGATAGAGAACATCTTGCTCTATAGGCCCTACTCTGATGGGTAAGATAACCAATCCTTTGGAGGATCTCTCTTCCTCATCATATGCCCTGATCGTTATCTTTCTCCTAGGATCAAGTGCGTTGCTCAAAGAAACCCAATTGTTGTACCAAGTTGTAAGTACAAATGTTCAAACTAGCACCTCCATCTATCAAGACACACTTGACTTAGTGTTTATGAATAAGAACTTATAAATGAAGTGGTTGATTATGTGGTTGATTTGTCGACTTGTCATCCTCTTCTGAAAAAGATAGGTAATGTGGTGAACTCATGTGGCCAACCATGGCCTGGAATCTATCCACATCTAAGTCTTTTGGTACATATGTGCTTAATAAGGCATGATCAAGAATCTCCCTATGACTAGGGGAAATTTTCAACAATTCTAGGATAGATATCTATGAAGGTGTCTTTTGCAATTGTTCCACAAGATTGAATTTTGGAGAGGGAACCACTTGTTTAGAATTTGTTGATGTTGTAGGTGGTGTGCTAGATGCTGAGACACCTTTAAGAGTAAGTTTTACTTGGCTTTGTGTTACAACATTGGTAGATTCAATTTTTCTTTTCACCCCTTTGAGAGTGATCATGTTGATGGAATAGTCACATGGTTCCATCATGTTGATTATATTGTCACTATTAGTGTACATGTAGTGAACATTATTGTTTTTAGAAGCTTCTCCTTTTTCATAGTTTGGCAGCAGGGTTTGAAATGCCTTGTGATCATTAATTGTTGGATGTCCATCTACCTTAACTTTCCATTGTTCAATAAGATCCTGGATAACATGTCTTAGTTTTAAGCAATTATTAGTGGTGTGTCCTTTATTATGATGGTAATCGCAATAGTCATTATCAATCCACAACTTAGGTTTGGATTTTGAATTAGGAGTATCAACCACTCCATCATTAACCACATTTTTATTCTTGTTTGCATATTTTTACTTGTCTTTAGTAGTATAAGACTTGTCTTTATGTTCCTTGTGAATGGTAATTTCACCTTTCTTGATTACAACTTCCTCTATCTTGAGAGCATTATCAATCATTTTTTCAAAGCTTGGTGGTCCTTGTAATTGAATTGGGAAGTTCATTTCTAGGACCAAATTGTTAACAAAGATGTCCATTTTTTCATTTTCAAGAATTTCTCTAGCATATCGTGCAAATATCTTTCTCCAACGTTGTAGGAAACTCAAGAATGACTCTCCTATTTTTTGTTTAGTATTGCACAAATCTAAAATGGTGATGGTGTGTTGGATGTTGTAGAAGTAGTGTTGTACGAATTTTTGCACCAACTCATCAAATGTCTTGATTCCAATAGGCAATTTGGAAAACCATTCTATAGATTGTCCACCTAGGCTTCATGGAAATAGCCTCATAAGTGATGCAGGAGCATCCTGGGTGTAAGAGCAATCTTGCATCACCCAAAAAAAATATTTCTATTTTTATATTCAATAAGGGCTATTTTGTGTAGAGCTTCTATTTATGGAAAGTTACTATTTTTGGTAATTTTTGTATGTGCTCAGAATGATCTGATTGCTTTCTTGGAGGTTCATTTTGGTCATATAAGTCTGCCAGTAAAGTTTCATTGCCAAATCAAGTGTATATTGCAAGATATTAAAGATTTTCGGTATTGGCAGCAAGGTACAAAAACTTTGAACTCAATTTTGAAGGCTTTAGAGGCCCCAGATGAGGTCAAAAATTTGGATGACGGGCACTTGCATAGGTCAACCTATAGAGCACTTCATGGCATTTCCAAAATGAGGTTATAATAGCGGATTGGGTCAACTGGTGATGACTTATGGTCTTGATTCCAATAGGCAATTTGGAAAACCATTCTATAGATTGTCCACCTAGGCTTCATGGAAATAGCCTCATAAGTGATGCAAGAGCATCTTAGGTGTAAGAGCAATCTTGCATCACCCAAAAAAAATATTTTTATTTTTATATTCAATAAGGGTTATTTTGTGCAGAGCTGCTATTTATGGAAAGTTACTATTTTTGGTAATTTTTGTATGTGCTCAAAATGATCTGATTTCTTTCTTGGAGGTTCATTTTGGTCATATAAGTCTACCAGTAAAGTTTCATTTCCAGATCAAGTGTATATTGGAAGATATTGAAGATTTTCGGTATTGGCAATAGGGTACAGAAACTTTGAACTTAGTTTTGAAGGCTTTAGAGGCCTCGGATAAGCTCAAAAATTTGGGTGATGGGCGCTTGCACAGGTCAAGCTTGTAGAGCACTTCGTGACATTTCTAAAATGGGGTTATAATAGCCAATCGGGTCAACTGGTGATGACTTATGGTCTTCGAAAGTTGGGCCACCTGAAATGGCAGAAAATAATTTTCTTCAAAATTTTTGTTCGGGTTTCAAAGGTTATCTTGAGCTGACTATGATGTAATAAAATGTAAAATAAAATAATTCTAAGTTTGGTCAGCCTTATTGGCTAAAATTCAGGAACCTTCCCAGGCAATGAAAAATTACCTATATAAGGAAGGCTGTATTATTGTCTTAGGCAGTTCAGAATAGTTCTGGGTAGTAGATTTGGGTAATAGTTTGAGGCTTTATCCTATAGAATATTGTAAGGGAATGCCCATGCTGCTTTGCATATTGTAATTTTGAAAGTTTGTAATTCCACATTTATGGAGATAATAAGAAGCCAATTTTCTGTTCTTGCATATTTTTGTTATTTCTCTATTTTTGTTATGTGTTTGTGGTATTAAGGGGAGCACCCTTCACCAAGTGGTATCAGAGCAGGAGTTCCTGAGTGTGTAAATAGATCACCGACTGTGAGGTAGTTTGCACTAGGACCATGGTTAGGGTTTTAGCATGCATTAGAAAAATGCCTCCACGAAGGGAACGTGGTGGAAGAGCTGGTGTTGTAACACCTAAGGTTAGGGCACTGCAGAGACAAGTGTGAGCATTGCAAGAAGAGATTCATAGAGGAATGAATCTTAATGTCACAGATGAAAGCAAGGATGAAGCTGACGAAGAATATCAAGAAGGAGAAGTCAAAATTGTGAATCAGGAGGAAGAAAGATTTTTCAGGCCATTTCTAAGATTAGGAAAAGACCTAAGATTGAGGTTCATACATTTTCTGAAAATCTTAACCCAGAAGAATTGATCGAC
The DNA here is from genome assembly GCA_027943335.1 of Chamaecyparis obtusa. Taxonomy (NCBI): domain Eukaryota; kingdom Viridiplantae; phylum Streptophyta; class Pinopsida; order Cupressales; family Cupressaceae; genus Chamaecyparis; species Chamaecyparis obtusa. The sequence goes on along the minus strand of BSBK01008301.1, from coordinate 25,890 downwards.
TGGATTAATGAATGTGAGGAATATTTTGAGTATGAAGATGTTGAGGGTCCTGATAGGGTCAAATTTGCGAAGGCCAAACTGAAAGGTCATGCGAAGATATGGTGGAAAGAGATTCAGTTGGAGTGAAATAGAAGGGGAAAGGAGAAAATCATGAGATGGGATCAGATGGTGGATAAATTGAAGTGATAGTTCATTCCTATTGATTATGAGCTTGACCTACTAAAGAAAATGCAGAGTTTGAAGCAAGTAAGAAGATTTGTTCAGGAGTATACAGAGGAGTTCTATCGACTTCTCATCAGAATAGGCCATGCAGAAGCTGATAAGGAGAAAGTTTCCTGATACCTTAATGGGTTAAGGCCAAGCATTTAGGAGGAGCTGAAACTGGTTCGAATGAATAGTATTGAAGAGGAATACCAGTTTGTCCTAAAAGTAGAAGAAAAGTTGAACAAGAGGTTTGAGAGTAGACAAAATAGAAGAGGTCACGGTGGACGATCTGGTCGATGGTCATATGGTGGCCGAAATAAAGATCTGAAAAAGAAGGATGAGGCTAGTAGTAGTCAGAATTAGCGAAAAAATAATTCCAATCACTTCTAGGATCAGAATAATACAGATTAGAGAGGAAGAGGAAGAGGACAAGGATCTGGAAGAGGTGGCTTCCGTGAAACATATTTTCACTATGGAGAACAAGGTCATAGGGCATTTGAATGTCCTCAGTGCCAAGGTAGAATAGACAGGAGAAATGAAGGCCAGGCCAGAGTTGCACATGTAGATGAAGATGCCAGATCAACAAATTCTAAAGATACTGAAAGAGGAGAAACATTGATTAACAGAAGAGTCCTGTTGAGTGGTGAGAATGAACCTGAGTAAAGGAGGAGCCTGTTTCGTACCAGGTGCAAGTGTGAAGGTAAATGTTGTGATGTGATTATTGATAGTGGAAGCACTGACAATTTAGTGTCAGAAGAGATGGTGACAAAGTTGGAGCTCAAGAGACAAAAACACCCACATCAATATTGGATTGCCTATGTATAGGATGACCACAAGGTCATGGTCAATGAACAATGTCTGGTGAAGTTAAAGATTGGCAGATACCAAGATGAGGTATTGTGTGATATCATATCTATGGATGCATGTCATATATTGTTGGGTAGACCATGGCAGTTTGACAGATGTGTTGTACATGATGGTCCTATGAATACCTATTCCCTGACAAAGGATGGAGTGCGACATAAGCTAAAACCATTGAAGGAGACTGAAGAAAAAGGTATGTGGTAATGCAAGGATAACTTTTTTTGATGGAAGAAATGATGCAGGAGCATCCTGGGTGTAAGAGCAATCTTGCATCACCCAAAAAATATTTATGTTTTTGTATTCAATAAGGGCTATCTTGTGCAGAGCTTCTATTTATGGAAACTTGCTATTTTTTAGTAAGTTGGTCATAAATCTCCGAATGTTCTGATTTCTACACGTGGAGGTTCATCTCAGTCATATCAACCTGCGAGTAAAGTTTCATGGCTAGATCAGGTCTAGTTTTGAAGATATTGAAGATTTTTGGTATTGGCAGTAGGGTACAAAAACTTTGAACTCAGTTTTGAAGGCTTTAGATGCCCCGAATGAGGTCAAAAATTTGGGCGATAGGTGCTTGCGCAGGTCAAGCCTGTAGAGCGCTTCGTGGCATTTCTGAAATAGGGTTATAATAGTCAATCGAGTCAACTGGTGATGACTTATGGTCTCCGAAAGTTGGGTCACCTGAAATGACAGAAAATAATTTTCCTTCAAAATTTATGTTCGAGTTTCAAAGGTTATATTGAGCCGACTTTGATGTAATAAATTGAAAAATAAAATAATTCTAAGTTTGGTCAGCCCTTAGGGCTAAATTTCTGGAACCTTCTCAGGCGGTGGAAAATGCCTATATAAAGAAGGCCCGTAGTGTTGTCTAGGGTAGTTCTAGGTAGATTTGGGTATTGATTCGAGGCTTTGTCCTATAGAATATTGTAAGGAATGCCCATGTGGCTTTGCATATTGTAATTGTGAAAGTTGGTAATTCCACATTTGTGGAGATAATAAGAAGCCAATTTTTTGTTCTTGCATATTATTGTTATTGTTTCTCTATTTCTGTTATGTGTCTATGGTATTAAGGGGAGCACCCTTCATCAGGTGGTATCAGAGCAGGAGTTCTTGAGTGTGTAAATAGATCATTGACTGTGAGGTAGTTTGCACCAGGACCATAGTTAGGGTTTTAGTGTGGATCATGAAAATGCCTCCATGAAGAGAACATGGTGGAAGAGCTGGTGCTATGACACCGAAGGTTAGAAAGCTGCAGAGACAAGTGCAAGCATTGCAAGAAGAGATTCACAGAGGAATGAATCTTAATGTCAGAGATGAAAGTGAGGATGAAGCCAAAGAAGAATATCAAGAAGGAGAAGCTGAAGTTGTGAATTAGGAGGAAGAAAGACTTTTTTGAGCGATTTCCATGATTGGGAAAAGACCTAAAATTGAGGTTCCTACATTTCTCAGAAATCTTAACCCAAAGGAATTGATCGACTGGATCAATGAATGTGAGAAATATTTTGAGTATGAAGATGTTGAGGATTCTGATAGGGTGAAATTTGTGAAAGCTAGACTGAAAGGTCATGCGAAGATCTAGTGGCAAGAAATTCAATTAGAGTGAAATAGAAGAGGGAAAGATAAAATCACAAGATGGGATCAGATGGTGGATAAATTGAAGTGATAGTTCATTCCTGTTGATTATGAGCTTGACCTGCTAAAGAAAATGCAAAGTTTGAAGCAAGCAGGAAGATCTATTCAGGAGTATACAGAGGAGTTCTATCGACTTCTCATCAGAACAGGCCATGCACAAGCTGATAAAGAGAAAATTGCTTGATACCTTAATGGGTTAAGGCCAAGCATTCAGGAGGAGTTGAATCTGGTTTGAATGAATAGTATTGAGGAGGCATACCAGTTTTCCCTAAAAGTAGAGGAAAAATTGAACAAGAAGTTTGAGAGCAGACAAAATAGAAGAGGTCGTGGTGGAAGATCTGGTGGATGGTCATATGGTGGCCGAAATGAAGATTCAAAAAAGAAGGATGAGGCCAGTAGCAGCCAGAATCAGAGAGGAAATAATTTGAATCATTTCTAAGATCAGAATAATAGAGATCAGAGAGGAAGAGGAAGAGGACAAGGTTCAGGAAGAGGAGGCTTCCGTGGAACATGTTTTCACTATGAAAAAGAAGGTCATAGGGCATTTGAATGTCCTCAGCACCAAGGAAGAATAGATAGGAGAAATGAAGGCCAGGCCAGAGTTGCACATGTAGATGAAGATGCTAAATCATCAAATTCTAAAAATACTGAAAAAGGAGAAATGCTAATTAACAAAAGAGTTTTGCTGAGTGGTGAGAATGAACCTGAACAAAAGAGGAGCCTGTTTCGCACTAGATGCAAGTGTGAGGGTAAGTGTTGCGATGTGATTATCGATAGTAGAAGCACTAAAAATTTAGTGTCAGAAGAGATGGTGACAAAGTTGAAGCTCGAAAGATAGAAACACCCACATCCATATCAGATTGCCTAGGTGCAGGATGACCACAAGGTCATGGTCAGTGAACAGTGCCTGGTAAAGCTCAAGATCAGTGGTACCAAGATGAGGTACTATGTGATATCATCTCTATGGATGCATGTCATATGTTTTTGGATAGACCGTAGTAGTTTGACAGATGTGCTGTACACGATGGTCATGTGAATACCTATTCCCTGACAAAGGATGGAGTGTGACATAAGCTAAAGCCATTGAAGGAGACTGAAGAAAAAGTATGTGGTAATGCAAGAATAACATTTGTTGATGGAAGAAAATTCCTAGATGGTATGAGGCATGAGCATGTGTGTTTTGCTTTAATTCAAAAAGCTAGTAAAGAAGAAGTAGAGGATGTACCTATAGAGGTTGTAGATTTGTTGAATGAGTTTCAAGATATTCTATCTGATAATGTACCTAATGGATTACCACCGGTAAGGAAGATCAGTCATCAGATAGATTTGATTCCAAGAGCCAGTTTGCCAAACAAGGCAGCACACAGAATGACACCAGCAGAAAGTGAAGAGTTGAATAGACAAGTACATGAGTTATTGTAGAAGGGGTTGATTCGAGAGAGTCTGAGTCCCTATGCTGTACTAGCGGTATTAGCACCAAAGAAGAATGGTGAATGGAGGATGTGTATAGATTCTAGGGAAATAAATAAGATTACAATCAAGTATAGGTTTCCATTGCCATGAATGGATGATATTATGGACTATTTGAGTGGAGCTGTGTATTTCTCAAAGATAGATCTAAAGAGTGGATATCACCAGATTTAGATCAGAGAAGGAGATGAATGGAAGACTGCCTTCAAGACAAAGGAAGGACTATATGAGTGGTTAGTCATGCCTTTTGGGCTAACCAATACACCGAGCACTTTCATGCGGCTCATGAACGAGGTTCTAAAAGAATTTCTAGGTAAGTTTGTCATTGTTTACCTAGATGATATTTTGATTTTTAGTAAGACATTGAATGAGCATATGATGCATATTCATATGGTATTTGAGAAGTTGAGAGAAGAAAAATTGTTGATTGATTTGAAGAAGTGCAGTTTTGTGAAGAAAGAGTTAGTGTATTTGAGATTTGTAGTTTCAGCAGAAGGTCTAAAAATGGACCCAGAGAAGGTACAGGCTATCCTTGAATAGCTTACTCCAAGGAGTGCTACTGAGGTAAGATCTTTTCATGGTCTAGCTATTTTTTACAAAAAATTTATCAAAAATTTTAGCAGTATTTGTGGTCCCTTGATTGAGACAATGAGAGGGGATAGAAAAGAGTTTAAGTGGACTAATGGGCCAGAAAAGAGTTTTCAATTGTTGAAACAAAAGGTTATAGAACAACCTATTTTAGCACTTCTAGATTTTAATAAGGTGTTTCAAGTAGATTGTGATGCTAGTGATGCTGCAATAGGAGCTGTTATGAGCCAAGAAGGTAAACCTGTTGCGTATTTCAGTGAGAAGTTAAATGATGCCAAGATGAAGTATTTTGTTTATGATCATGAATTTTATGCAATAGTTCAAGTATTAAACAAGTAGAGACATTATCTACTCCCTAAGGAGTTTGTTTTGTATACTGATCATCAAGCTTTGCAATATTTGAATAGTCAAGGAAAGTTGAATCAGAGGCATTTAAAATGGGTTGAGTTTTTGCAGAGTTATATATTTATTTTGAAACACAGGAGTGAAAAGTCTAACAGGGTTGTAGATGCTATTAATAGAAGACAACTATTGCTGACAGAAATGTAGATTGAAGTGGTTGGGTTCAAGGAACTCAAGAATTTGTATACAGAGGATCCTGATTTTGGTGAAGCTTGGAAAGCTTGTAAAGAACCTGTTACTCTAGACAGAATGAAGTGGCTGGATTTCATCATTCAGGATGAGATGCTATTCAAAGGGAGTCAGTTGTCCATTTCTCGAGGCTCTATGAGTGAGAATCTCATCAAGGAGAAGCATAGCAGAGGATTGGCTCGACATTTTGGTCGAGATAAAACTCTTTCTTTGGTTAGTGAAAATTATTATTAGCCACAGTTGCAACAAGATGTCAAGAATTTTGTACAGATTTGTAGAGTATGTCAGATGGTGAAGGGAGTGAAGCAGAATATAGGGTTGTATCAGCCATTACCTGTACCAAAGAAGCCTTGGGAGGATATCAGTATGGACTTTGTTCTTGGTTTTCCAAGGACACAGCGGGGACATGATTTAATTTTTGTGGTAGTTGATAGATTTTCAAAGATGACACATTTTGTTCCATGTAAGAAGACTAATGATGTTGTTCATATAGTAGAATATTTTTTCAGAGAAGTACTGAGACTACATGGTTTGCCAAAGACTATAGTTTCAGATAAAGACACTAAGTTTGTTGAAGATAGATTTGAAGTTTAGTTCATCACATCATCCACAGACTGATGGACAGACAGAGGTGGTGAATAGGAGTTTGGAAAATTTACTGAGATGTTTGGTTGGAGATAAGCCAACAGGATGGGATTTGATTTTACCATAGGTAGAATTTGCATACAATAATTCTGTCAACAGGAGCACTGGTAAATCACCATTCCAGATTGTATATGGGAGTAGTCCAAGAAATGCATTTGAATTAAGGAAGATAGATAAAGGAGAAATAAGTAGTGCTAAAGGTGAGGATTTTGCAGAATATTTGAAGAACATCTATGAGGAAGTGAGGAAGCACATTACCAAGATGAATACACGATATAAGGCTAAGGCAAATGTGAAAAAGAGGCATAAGGAATTTTAGGTTGGAAATGAAGTCATGGTTCATTTGTGGAAGGAGTGGTTTCCAGTTGGTACATCTAATAAGCTGAAAATAAAAAAGTTTGGGCCATGTAAGATACTGAAGAAGCATGATTCAGGAAATGCATATGCAGTAGAATTACCTACTGAGCTGAATATTTCACCAGTGTTTACCATTTTAGATTTGACAGAGTATCATGAAGGATGTGTTGAAGATGAGGTTGTAGCAGCATAGTGGAGTATTCCAGCAACCAGTTCAGATATCAAGAAGATTGAAGACATACTGGACAGTCATGTTGGTAGAAGCACAAGGAACATGACATATGAAGAGTATTTGGTCAAATGGAAAGGATGACCTGTAGAAGATTCATCATGGCTAACAAAGGAGGAGGTTAACCATCTTGGTTTTCCTCTGCACACCTGAGTCATGACAGGGTCACTTCTCAAATTACCCTGGGTGTCTGATGCAGGAGCATCCTTGGTGTAAGAGCAATCTTGCATCACCTAAAAAATATTTATGTTTTTGTATTCAATAAGGGCTATCTTGTGCAGAGCTGCTATTTATGGAAACTTGCTATTTTTTTAGTAAGTTGGTCATAAATCTCAGAATGTTCTGATTTCTACATGTGGAGGTTCATCTCAGTCATATCAGCTTGCCAGTAAAGTTTCATGGCTAGATCAGGTCTAGTTTTGAAGATATTGAAGATTTTTGGTATTAGCAGCAGGGTACAGAAACTTTGAACTCAGTTTTGAAGGCTTTAGAGGCCCTAGATGAGGTCAAAAATTTGGGTGACAGGTGCTTGCGTGGGTCAAGCCTATAGAGCGCTTTGTGGTATTTCTGAAATGGGGTTATAATAGTCAATTGGGTCAACTGGTGATGACTTATGGTCTCCGGAAGTTGGGTCACCTTAAATGGTGGAAAATAATTTTTCTTCAAAATTTTTGTTCGAGTTTCAAAGGTTATTTTGAGCTGACTTTGATGTAATAAATTGAAAAACAAAATAATTCAAAGTTTGGTCGGCCCTTAGGGCTAAATTTTTAGAACTTTCTCAGGTGGTGGAAAATGCCTATATAAAAAAGGCCCGCAGTGTTGTCTAAGGCAGTTCTGGGTAGATTTGGGTATTGATTCGAGGCTTTTTCTTACAGAATATTGTAAGGGAATGCCCATGTGGCTTTGCATATTGTAATTCTGAAAGTTGGTAATTCCACATTTGTGGAGATAATAAGAAGCCAATTTTCTGTTCTTGCATATTATTGTTATTATTTCTCTATTTCTATTATGTGTCTGTGGTATTAAGGGGAGCACCCTTCATCAAGAAATTTCCTAGATGGTATGAGACATGAGCATGTATGTTTTTCTTTAATTTCAAAAGCTGGTAAACAAGAAGTAGAAGATGTTCCTGTAGAAGTTGCAGATTTGTTGAATGAGTTTCAGGATATTGTATCTGATAACATGCTTAATGGATTACCACCAGTCAGGAAGATCAGTCATCAGATGGACTTGATCCTAGGAGTGAGTTTTTTGATTAAGGCAGCACACAAAATGACACTTGCAAAAAGTGAGGAGTTGAACAAACAAGTACATGAACTGTTACAGAAAGGATTGATCCATGAGAGTTTGTGTCCCTATGCTGTACCAGCGGTATTACCACCAAAGAAGAATGGAGAATGGAGGATGTGTATAGATTTTAGGGTAATAAATAAGATCACAATCAAGTACAGGTTTCCATTGCCATGAATGGATGATATTATGGACTGTTTGAGTGGAGCTATGTATTTCTCAAAGATAGATCTGAAGAGTGGATATCATCAGATTTAGATCAGAGAAGGAGATGAATGGAAGACTGCCTTCAAGACAAAGGAAGGACTATATGAGTGGTCAGTCGTGCCTTTTGGGCTAACCAATGCATCAAACACTTTCATGCGGCTCATGAACGAGGTTCTGAAAGAATTTCTAGGTAAGTTTGTTATTGTTTACCTAGATGATATTTTGATCTTTAGTAAGACATTGGATGAGCATATGATGCATATTCGTATGACATTTGAGAAGTTGAGAGAAGATAAATTGTTGATTAATTTAAAGAAGTGTAGTTTTGTGAAGAAAGAGTTAGTGTATTTGAGGTTTGTAGTTTTAGGAGAAGGTCTAAAAATGGACCCAGAGGAGGTACAGGCTATCCTTGAATGGCCTACTCCAAGGAGTGCTACTAAGGTAAGATCTTTTCATGGTCTAGCTAGCTTTTATAAAAATTTTATCAAATATTTTACCAGTATTTGTGGACCCTTGACTGAAACAATGAGAGGGGATAAAAAAGAGTTTAAGTGGACTAATGGGGCAGAAAAAAATTTCCAATTGTTGAAACAAAAAGTTACAGAACAACCTGTTTTAGCACTTCTAGATTTTAATAAGGTGTTTCAAGTAGATTGTGATGCTATTCGTACTGCAATAGGAGCTATTATGAGCCAAGAAGGTAAACCTGTTGCTTATTTCAGGGAGAAATTAAATGATGCCAAGAGGAAATATTCTGTTTATGATCAAAAATTTTATGCTATAGTTTAGGCATTAAAGAAGTGGAGACATTATCTACTTCCTAATGAGTTTATTTTGTATACTGATCATCAAGCTTTGCAATATTTGAATAGTCAAGAAAAATTAAATCAAAGGCATTTGAAATGGGTTGGGTTTTTGCAGAGTTATACATTTGTTTTGAAACACAGGAGTGGAAAGTCTAATAGGATTGTAGATGCTCTTAGCAGAAGGCAACTATTGCTGATAGAAATGTAGATTGAAGTGGTTGGGTTCAAGGAACTCAAGAATTTGTATCCAGAGGATCCTGATTTTGGTGAAGCTTGGAAAGCTTGTACAGAATCTGTTACTCTAGATAGGATGAAATGGTTGGATTTCATCATCTAGGATGATATGCTATTCAGAGGGAGTCAGTTGTGCATTCCATGAAGTTCTATGAGGGAGAATCTCATCAAGGAGAAGCATAGCAGAGGATTGGCTGGACATTTTGGTCATGATAAAACCCTTGGTTTGCTTAGTGAGAATTATTATCGGCCACAATTGCAGGAAGATGTGAAGAAGTTTGTACAGAGTTGCAGAGTATGTCAGATGGTGAAAAGAGTGAAGCAGAATACAGGGTTGTATTAGCCATTACCCATACCAAAGAAGCCTTGGGAGGATATCGGCATGGACTTTGTTCTGGGTTTACCGAGGACTCAGTGGGGACATGATTCAATTTTTGTGGTGGTTGATAGATTTTCAAAGATGGCACATTTCATTCCCTACAAGAAGACTAATGATGATGTTCATGTAGCAGAATTGTGTTTCAGAGAAGTAGTGAGACTTCATGGTTTGTCAAAGACCATAGTTTCAGATCGAGACACTAAGTTTGTTGGATATTTTTGGCGTACATTGTGGAAGAAGTTGAAGATAGATTTGAAGATTAGTTCATCATATCATCCACAGACTGATGGACAGATAGAGGTGGTGAATAGGAGTTGGGAAATTTACTGAGATGTTTGGTTGGAGATAAGCCAACAGGATGGGATTTGATTTTACCATAGGCGGAATTTGCATACAATAATTTTGTCAATAGGAGCACTGGTAAATCACCATTCCAGATTGTATATGGAAGTAGTCCAAGAAATGCATCTAAATTGAGGAAGATAGATAAAGGAGAAATAAGTAGTGCTGAAGCTGAAGATTTTGCAGAACACTTGAAGAACATCCATGGGGAGGTGAGGAAGCATATTACCAAGATGAATGTACAGTATAAGGCTAAGGCAGATGAGAAAAGGAAGTATAAGAAATTTTAGGTTGGTGATGAAGTCATGGTTCATTTGCAGAAGGAGCAGTTTCCAATTGGTACATATAACAAGCTGAAAATGAAGAAGTTTGAACCATGTAGGATACTGAAGAAACATGATTCAGGAAATGCATATGAGGTAGAATTGCCTACTGAGCTAAATATTTTACCAGTGTTTAACATTTCAGATTTGACAGAGTATCATGAAGGAGGTGTTGAAGATGAGATCATAGCAACATAGTGGAGTATTCTAGCAACTAGTTCAGACACTAAGGAGATCGAAGATATACTGGACAGTCATGTTACTAGAAGCACAAGTAATAGGACATATGAAGAATATTTGATCAAGTGGAAAGGATGACCTATTGAAGATTCATCATGGCTGACAAAGGAGGAGGTTAGTCGTCTTAGTTTTCCTGTGCACACCTGAGTCGTGACAGGGTCACTTCTCAAATTACACTGGGTGTCTGATGCGGGAGCATCCTGGGTGTAAGCGCAATCTTTCATCACCCAAAAAAAATATTTCTATTTTTATATTCAATAAAGGCTATTTTGTGTAGAGCTGCTATTTATGGAAAGTTACTATTTATGGTAATTTTTGTATGTGCTCAGAATGATCTGATTTCTTTCTTGGAGGTTCATTTTGGTCATATAAGTCTGCCAGTAAAGTTTCATTGCCAGATCAAGTGTATATTGGAAAATATTGAAGATTTTCGATATTGGCAGTAGGGTACAGAAACTTTGAACTCAGTTTTGAAGGCTTTAGAGGCCTCGGATGATGTCAAAATTTTGGGTGATGGGCGCTTGCACAGGTCAAACCTGTAGAGTGCTTCGTGGCATTTCTGAAATGGGGTTATTATAGCCGATCGGGTCAACTGGTGATGACTTATGGTCTTCGAAAGTTGGGCCACCTGAAATGGCAGAAAATAATTTTTTAAAAATTTTTTGTTTGGGTCGTGGCATTTCTGAAATGGGGTTATTATAGCCGATCGGGTCAACTGGTGATGACTTATGGTCTTCGAAAGTTGGGCCACCTGAAATGGCAGAAAATATTTTTTTAAAAAATTTTTGTTCGGGTTTCAAAGTTTATCTTGAGTAGACTATGATGTAATAAAATGTAAAATAAAATAATTCTAAGTTTGGTTGGCCTTATTGGCTAAAATTCTGGAGCTTTTCTAGGCAATGGAAAATTTTCTATATAAGGAAGGTTGTATTATTGTATTAGGTAGTTCAGAATAGTTCTGGGTAGTAGATCTAGATAATAGTTCGAGGCTTTGTCCTATAGAATATTGTAAGAGAATGCCCATGCTACTTTGCATATTGTAATTCTGAAAGTTTGTAATTTCACATTTGTGGAGATAATAAGAAGCCAATTTTTTGTTCTTGCATATTGTTGTTGTTTCTCTATTTCTGTTATGTATTTGTGGTATTAAGGGGAGCACCCTTCACCAAGTGGTATCAGAGCAAGAGTTCCTGAGTGTGTAAACAGATCACTGACTATGAGGCAGTTTGCACCAGGACCATGGTTAGGGTTTCAGCACGCATCAGAAAAATGCCTCTATGAAGGGAACGTGCCGGAAGAGCTGGTGTTGTAACACCTGAGGTTAGGGCACTGCAGAGACAAGTGCGAGCATTGCAAGAAGAGATTCATAGAGGAATGAATCTTAATGTCAGAGATGAAAGTGAGGATGGAGCTGACAAAGAATATCAAGAAGGAGAAGTCAAAATTGTGAACCAGGAGGAAGAAAAACTTTTTAAGGCCATTTCTAAGATTGGGAAAAGACCTAAGATTGAGGTTCCCACATTTTCTAAAAATCTTAACCCAGAAGAATTGATCGACTGGATCAATGAATGTGAGGAATATTTTGAGTATGAAGATGTTGAGGATCCTGATAGGGTTAAATTTGTGAAGGCTAGACTGAAAGGTCATGCGAAGATATGGTGGCAAGAGATTCAGTTGGAGCGAAATAGAAGGGGAAAGGAGAAAATCATGAGATGGGATCGGATGGTGGATAAATTGAAGTGACAGTTCATTCCTATTGATTATGAGCTTGACCTACTGAAGAAAATGCAGAGTTTGAAGCAAGCAAGAAGATTTGTTCAAGAGTATATAGAGGAGTTCTATCGACTTCTCATTAGCACAGGCCATGCAGAAGCTGATAAGGAGAAAGTTTCCCGATACCTTAATGGGTTAAGGCCAAGCATTCAGGAGGAGCTGAATCTGGTTAGAATCAACAGTATTGAAGAGGCATACCAATTTGCCTTAAAAGTAGAGGAAAAGCTGAACAAGAGGTTTGAGAGCAAACAAAATAGAAGAGGTCACGGTGAACGATCTGGTGGACGGTCATATGGTGGCCGAAATGAAGATCCAAAAAAGAAGGATGAGGCTAGTAATGGTTAGAATCAGCGAGAAAATAATTCTAATCACTTTCAGGATCAGAATAATAGAGATTAGAGAGGAAGAGGAAGAGGACAAGGATCTGAAAAAGGTGGCTTCCGTGGAACATATTTTCACTATGGAGAAGAAGGTCATAGGGCATTTGAATGTCCTTAGCGCCAAGGGAGAATAGATAGGAGAAATGAAAGCCAGGCCAGAGTTGCACATGTAGATGAAGATGTCAGATCATCAAATTTTGAAGATGCTGAAAGAGGAGAAACGTTGATTAACAGAAGAGTCCTATTGAGTGGTGAGTATGAACCTGAGTAAAGGAGGAGCCTATTTCGCACCAGGTGCAAGTGTGAAGGTAAATGTTGTGATGTGATTATTGATAGTGGAAGCACTGACAATTTGGTGTCAGAAGAGATGGTGACAAAGTTGAAGCTCAAGAGATAGAAACACCCACATCCATATCAGATTGCCTGGGTACAGGATGACCACAAGGTCATGGTCAATGAACAATGCCTTGTGAAGTTCAAGATTGGTGGATACCAAGATGAGGTATTGTGTGATATCATATCTATGGATGCATGTCATATGTTGTTGGGTAGACTATGGTAGTTTGACAGATGTGTTGTACATGATGGTCATGCGAATACCTATTCCCTGACAAAGGATGGAGTGCAATATAACCTAAAACCATTGAAGGAGACTAAAGAAAAGGTATGTGGTAATGCAAGGATAACTTTTGTTGATGGAAGAAATTTCCTATATGGTATGAGGCATGAGCATGTATGTTTTGCTTTAATTCTAAAAGCTGGTAAAGAGGAAGTAGAAGATGTTCTTGTAGAAGTTGCAAATTTGTTGAATGAGTTTCAGGATATTGTATCCGATAACATGCCTAATAGATTACCATCAGTCAAGAAGATCAGTCATCAGATGGACTTGATCCCAGGAGTGAGTTTGCCGAATAAGGCAGCACACAGAATGACACCTACAGAAAGTGAGGAGTTGAACAAACAAGTACATGAACTGTTACAAAAAGGATTGATCCGTGAGAGTCTGAGTCCCTGTGCTGTACCAGCGGTATTAGCACCAAAGAAGAATGGAGAATGGAGGATGTGTACAGATTCTAGGGCAATAAACAAGATCATAATCAAGTACAAGTTTCCATTGCTACGAATGGATGATATTATGGACTGTTTAAGTGGAGCTATGTATTTCTCAAAGATAGATCTGAAGAGTAGATATCATCAAATTCAGATCAGAGAAGGAGATGAATGGAAGACTGCCTTCAAGACAAAGGAAGGACTATATGAGTGATTAGTCATGCCTTTTGGGCTAACCAATTCACCGAGCACTTTCATGCAGCTCATGAATGAGGTTTTGAAAGAATTTCTGGGTATGTTTGTCATTGTTTACCTAGATGATATTTTGATCTTTAGTAAGACATTGGATGAGCATATGATGCATATTCATATGACATTTGAGAAGTTGAGAGAAGAAAAATTGTTGATTAATTTAAAGAAGTGCAATTTTGTGAAGAAAGAGTTGGTGTATTTGGGGTTTGTAGTTTTAGGAGAAGGTCTAAAAAGGGACCGAGAGAAAGTACAGGCTATCCTTGAATGGCCTACTCCAAAGAGTGCTACTGAGGTAAGATATTTTCATGGTCTAGCTAGCTTTTACAGAAAGTTTATCAAAAATTTTAGCAGTATTTGTGGACCCTTGACTGAAACAATGAGGGGATAAAAAATAGTTTAAGTGGACTAATGGGGCAGAAAAGAGTTTTCAATTGTTGAAACAAAAAGTTACAGAACAAGTTGTTTTAGCACTTCTAGATTTTAATAAGGTGTTTCAAGTAGATTGTGATGCTAGTGGTACTGCAATAGGAGCTGTTATGAGCCAAGAAGGTAAACCTGTTGCTTATTTCAGTGAGAAGTTAAATGATGCCAAGAAGAAATATTCTGTTTATGATCAGGAATTTTATGCTATAGTTCAGGCATTAAAGAAGTGGAGACATTATCTACTTCCTCAAGAGTCTATTTTGTATACTGATCATCAAGCTTTGCAATATTTGAATAGTCAAGAAAAATTGAATCAAAGGCATTTGAAATGGGTTGAGTTTTTGCAGAGTTATACATTTGTTTTGAAACATAGGAGTGGAAAGTCTAATAGGGTTGCAGATGCTCTTAGTAGAAGGCAACTATTACTGACAGAAATGTAGATTGAAGTGGTTGGGTTCAAGGAACTCAAGAATTTGTATCCAGAGGATCTTGATTTTGATGAAGCTTGGAAAGCTTGTACAGAACTAGTTCCTCTAGACAAGATGAAATGGTTGGATTTCATCGTCCAGAATGATATGCTATTCAGAGGGAGTCAGCTGTGCATTCCACGAAGTTCTATGAGGGAGAATCTCATCAAGGAGAAGCATAGCGAAGGATTGGCTGGACATTTTGGTCATCATAAAACCCTTGATTTGGTTAGTGAGAATTATTATTTGCCACAGTTGCAGCAAGATGTGAAGAAGTTTGTACATAGTTGTAGAGTATGTCAGATGGTGAAAAGAGTGAAGCAGAATATAGGGTTGTATCAACCATTACCCGTACCAAAGAAGCGTTGGGAGGATATCGACATGAACTTTATTCTTGGTTTACCGAGGACTCAGTGGGGACATGATTCAATTTTTGTGGTGGTTGATAGATTTTCAAAGATGGCATATTTCATTCCTTGCAAGAAGACTAATGATGATGTTCATGTAGCAGAATTATTTTTCAGAGAAGTAGTGAGACTTCATGGTTTGCCAAAGACTATAGTTTTAGATCGGGACACTAAGTTTGTTGGATATTTTTGGTGTACATTGTGGAAGAAGTTGAAGACAGATTTGAAGTTTAGTTCATCACATCATCCAAAGACTGATGGACAGACAGAGGTGGTGAATAGGAGTTGGGAAATTTGCTGAGATGTTTGGTTGGAGATAAGCCAACAGGATGGGATTTGATTTTACCATAGGTGGAATTTGCATACAATAATTCTGTCAATAGGAACACTGGTAAATCACCATTCCAGATTGTATATGGAAGTAGTCCAAGAAATGCATCTGAATTGAGGAAGATAGATAAAAGAGAAATAAGTAGTGCTGAAGCTGAGGATTTTGCAGAACACTTGAAGAACATCCATGGGGAGGTGAGGAAGCATATTACCAAGATGAACGCACAGTATAAGGCTAAGGTTGATGAGAAAAGGAGGTATAAAAAATTTCAGGTTGGTGATGAAGTCATTGTTCATTTATGGAAGGAGCAGTTTCCAGTTGGTACATATAACAAGCTGAAAATGAAGAAGTTTGGACCATGTAGGATACTGAAGAAACATGATTCAGGAAATGCATATGAGGTAGAATTGCCTACTGAGCTAAATATTTCACCAGTATTTAACATTTCAAATCTGACAGAGTATCATGAAGGAGGTGTTGAAGATGAGATCACAACAGCATAGTGGAGTATTCCAGCAACTAGTTCAGACACTAAGGAGATCAAAGATATACTGGACAGTCATGTTGGTAGAAGCACAAGGAATAGGACATATGAAGAATATCTAGTCAAGTGTAAAGGATGACCTGTTGAAGATTTATCATGGCTAACAAAGGAGGAGGTTAGCCATCTTGGTTTTCCTCTACACACCTGAGTCGTGACAGGGTCACTTCTCAAATTACCTTGGGTGTCTGATGCAGGAGCATCCTGGGTGTAAGCGCAATCTTGCATCACCCAAAAAAAATATTTCTATTTTTATATTCAATAAGGGCTATTTTGTGCAGAGCTGCTATTTATGGAAAGTTACTATTTTTGGTAATTTTTGTATGTGCTCAGAATGATCTAATTTCTTTCTTGGAGGTTCATTTTGGTCATATAAGTCTGCCAGTAAAGTTTCATTGCTAGATCAAGTGTATATTGGAATATATTGAAGATTTTCGGTATTGGCATTAGGGTATAGATACTTTGAACTCAGTTTTGAAGGCTTTAGAGGCCCCGGATGACATCAAAAATTTGGGTGACGGGCACTTGCATAGGTCAAGCCTTTAGAGCGCTTTGTGGCATTTCTGAAATGGGGTTATAATAGCTGATTGGGTCAACTGGTGATGACTTATGGTCTTCGGAACTTGGGCCACCTGAAATAGCAGAAAATAATTTTTTTCAAAATTTTTGTTGGGGTTTCAAAGGTTATCTTGAGCCGACTATGATATAATAAAATGTAAAATAAAATAATTCTAAGTTTGGTCGGCCTTATTGGCTAAAATTCTGGAACCTTCCCAGGCGGTGGAAAATTGCCTATATAAGGAAGGCTGTATTATTGTCTTAGGCAATTTAGAATAGTTCTGGGTAGTAGATCTGGGTAATAGTTCGAGGCTTTATCCTATAGAATATTGTAAGTGAATGCCCATGCTACTTTGCATATTGTAATTCTGAAAGTTTGTAATTCCACATTTGTGGAGATAATAAGAAGCCAATTTTTTGTTCTTGCATATTGTTGTTGTTTCTCTATTTCTGTTATGTGTTTGTGGTATTAAGGGGAGCACCCTTCACTAATAAGGTATGTTTTTTCATGCTTGAACTCCATACTAGTTTTACAAAACTCCCTCATGTCATCCTTAGGGTTAGAATCTCCCATGTACTTGTCATATTTTGGTATCGTAACATTCTTAGGAAATGGAATCATTATGAGTCCTTTATCAAAAGGGAAAGGACATATGTGCTCCAAAGAATATTGTTGTTTTGGTTTATCATTTGCATCTTTGAGTTCTTGAATTTCTACTTTCATAGCAAGGAATTATCTATTTAGGATTGACATAGGACTTATATCCACCTTTTGTTTGAGTTATTCCACATCATAGTCTTTGGGCAATCTCACACCTCGGGAAGCAAGCTCTAAGAAGTATTTTTCTTTGTTTTCTTCCAAGGCTCTTTCATGTATTTTTTGAAATCTTTTGCTGCTCAAAGCTCTATTGTATTCATTTTCCGTAGGGTCCACATCATCATCAATATCATGCTCATTATCATCATCATCATATTGGGCTTTTTGTTTTTGTTCCTCATGTTCTGCTTCTTCATTTTATGTATGAAATCTTTCATCCCATCGGTATTCCTTTTGATCATCCATGTTTGTAGATTTGGGTATTGCTATATGAGTAGTATTAGGTGTAGCACCATGTAATGGATTGGGTTTCAAAGTTTCTCCCATTTCCAATGTGAATTTAGGCTTTCTTCCCGAGAATGGGTTTTTTTTCAAATTGTAAGTCTTGTGTCTGGTAACAACCATGCAGTCTGGATTGAGTAACCAACGAGAGTCTTGTGTTTAAAAAGCGGGTCTGATAATTTTGCAATGTCTGATTGTGAATTCAAGGATGCAAACGTGGGTTTGAAATGTTTTTATGGATCCAACGTCAAATGGGGTTAGAATGCCCTTCTTATGAGTTGGGAACCAAAGTGCAAGTGGATTTGAAAGTGAAAGTTTCAGTGTTAATAGGGTGTCAAAGTGCCCTGTTTATGAGCTGAGAACTTGCTTGTGACTGATTGGGTTAACTGACTTCACAAGGAGACAATGTAGATTCAGACTATCCAAGGTAACAATATACTCTCAAAGATAACTCATTCTGGACATCAGATGACTATGTTTTAGCAATAGGAACCTGCTAATTAACCAAATGGGTATCTAGAAATGTGAACAATTTTCTTCTGGGATGTACAGAAATGCTCCATGTCCCAGATGCAATCCTAAATAGTTACTGGCAAACAATTTGGAACACCAAATGTGATCCACTAATTATAGTATACAACTCAAGAAATGTTGTAGCCACCAGATGTAACTTAGGAAATGGTGTAGATACCAAATATGATCCTATTTTGAACAAATACGATCCAAGATACGGGGTGTGATGTAGGAATTCTGAATGCAATTTTATGATGACTAGGATTTTGCAATTTTAGTGTTTCCTGGAAAATGTGTCATGTCTATCAGATTCCAGTGACTGCTAGGTGTTTTTAAGTGCTTGAAAAAGGTTGTGTGCTTGTTCATTTGGGGGAAATTAACTGAGTTTGTATTTAAGACACATCAAGAAATCATTTTTAGAGAAAACACACCTAACCTTCCTTATACTAAGTAGAGATTGAAACCACTTGTTCACTGACTTAGGAACACACCCAAAGACTCCTCAGAATATCATAGTCCAATAACATGCAATGGATATTGGAGGCCATATTTGCCAAGTGTTAACATCGATGGGGGCTTGATATGGTGAATGTCTTGGAGCAATTAATATTTGCCTCACACAAGTGATAATAACCTTTTAGGGGTGATCTGGGTAGCATCTAACAAAAAAAATTTAATGAAGGCATCGGTTAATAACCATCTCCCATAGTCTCGCAAGCAGGATTGAGGCTGTTAACCCTATAGAAACCTAAAAGTGTGTAGTCTCGAGAAGCAAGATTAAAGTGGCTCCTCTCTACACCAAATCCAAGTCAGTCATTGGGATTGATCATCAATCTCCCAAGACAAGATGAATCATGTCTCCCAAGGCTTTGACCTCAAAGGAGTGTCAAATTTTATAGTGGGGTGGAAGAATCGGCGAAAGACTTGTCCTCACTTGGGTCATTCCTGGAGATTTTTTCCTCAATCGGTAGGCCCTCTAAAGGTGTACAATAAAGAAAATAGATAAGGGATAGTAAGCTCGGTATTTCTATTTCTCCAAGAAGGAGAAGAACATAATATCCTAACTTATATCACAAGTCCCAAACACATCATGCATAGTAAGATTTCAATTACTCCAATTTGATGCCAAATGTTAAACCAATGTTTAAGTTTATATTTTTCCCTCAAGGGGAAGAGATCATAATCCTCTAGTTGATTTGCAACTTGATCACAAATTGTTTTAAGTTCCTAAAATAAAAGCACAAAATTCTTTTGTCGATTTTCTTTAGAGACAACCAGCATAACGAGCATTAGTAGTCTTTTGTTTCCCTTCTTGGGTCTTGGAAAAACATCCTACAAATACTTGTTAAGCTGTCAAAATCAATCAAGAACACCAAGATCACCCATTAGCTGATTAGAGGGTTAGAAAATTCAAAATTAAAGATAATGCTTTTAAGGAAAACTAATCATGCAAATTTGTTAGCCTTCATTTCTCAACTTAATTCCAAAATGTAAGCCAAATTTTGAGTTTATGATATTCCCTGAAGGAGAAAAGAGCATAATCCTCTAATTGATTTACAAACTGAGATCAAATTGTCATTAGGTGTTTGAAAACAAAAGCACAATTATTCATTTATCCTTTAAGCAAATCAAAGACAAGAGTTAGTATTTTTGGACTTTCTATCATTTTAAACCTGCAAAACCATAATCAAGCTGCCAAAAACTAGAGACATCAATAATGTCATTAATCAAGTGTCAAAAAACCCAAAAATGCCATAAAATACCCCATATGCGATCCTAGATTTTCCCCCCAAATTACCAAAAATGACCCTACTTACCACATACGACCCAATTTCCCAAAAGTGATCCAGATCTGCAAGATGCAATCCTGTATTTCAAATAGGTGCAACCTTGTAACCAGATGGGATCAAGGAATAAGGGATACGATCCAGGAATATCATATGCAGATGATCTTACCAAATGTGATCTTTTGTCAAATTTAGTATGACGATAATTTGTTTAAAATGTCATAAAAACATAGAAAATCATGTGGTCAGCCCCAAGGTGGGCACCAGAAATGTGTGTGTGAGTTTATGACCTGCAACACAACACTTCAATAAGATAATAACATCACTTGTTAGAGGAAAATGAAGATTCAATTGAAAATTCTAACAAGCAAAAGCATCCTATTGCTCTCTAATTAATGTGAGTATGAAATAGGGGTTAGTTGTTCTCAGATTTAACCCTTAAAATAGTGACAATCTGCACTAAAATGAGAGATTCAAAGTGCATGTAAATAACCTAAATGAGAGCATGAAATCCTAATTCCTTCCATTAGAACCCAAATTGCAGTGTTTTCTACTTAATAAAAGCTTGAAATCATGGAAAACAACTATCAATCCAAGCATTAGTTCACAAATTCTCCAAAGCATGAGAGGTCATAATCATGGATCATGAAGCCTCAAATCCATGAGCAAATGGGAGTCTAAGCATAAAAATTGGAAGCAATTAGCACTGTGTCCAAAGAAGCCTTTCAAAACTAAAGGAGCTAGAAGAAGAAAGAAAGCCTTTGAAATCTCTCTTTTATAAGATTTGGAAGAGAATCAACAGTCGAAATGCATCCATGAGGAGTGGTTAAGATGTATCTTGGCTTGATCCTTGATCCTTGTGCAAGCCTCCTTGTTTTAAGTTGTGTTTGTTGTGTTTGTTTGATTTAGGA